>CM053036.1:19742468-20103654 GCA_028564925.1 Lithobates sylvaticus | reverse complement strand
TATCCTATGCCATTAAACTAGGTCCTAACAAGCCCCTTTTAACCCCAGTCATGCCAGCCCTGCATCTAGTACATTCTTTCTTTTACTCCGGGCCTTTCTTTAACAGTATCGGGTGGGAGTTTATTAGGGAATACTAGAGTTGGGTCTAGAGGTATGAATTTGGCTGATTTCTAGCACGGTGAATGTGACATCTACCAATTATAGCCACACTAAAACATTCAGCAAATCAACCATTTATTCCTTGATGTCTTGTGAAGACCAACGGTTGACGGTTCAAAGAGGAACTAAACTCTAGAAACTGTGCCCAAACAAGGCAGTTAAAGGGCAACAAAATAGCCACCAGAATTGGCTGCAGTCTTCTGGTAGCTGATTGTTCCCAAATCAAGGTGAGTAGAAAATTCTGGACAGCTGCACTCAAAATGAAATTTCTTGTGCCTTTATTAGAACATCAGGATCACACTGTACATGTCACAGCAAAGTAATACAGAACCAAAAATAACTGATGCGTTTCACACGAAATGTAGTGCTTAGTCATAGCTAGCAAGAATAAGTGCTGAATACCTGAAAAGGTACAACTTGATGGTATTGATTGAAAGGGATAACTTGCCATTACAATAAGCCATGAAAGTCATCATGTACTTGACATCCCCAACCCAATTGCAGCGATAGAGGGACGTAAAACTACAAAAACACCTCCACGCTGTCTTGTATGACCCAAGGAGTGTTCCTTAACAGTGACACATTCACCAAGTCGAAAGCCTGCACCCTGAATGCATCTAATCCAATATCAGCAGGGAGAATGGTGGAACCAGCTTGCCCACCAGATAGGCTTCTGGATGCTGTAGGAAGAAAAGCTGGAAATCAAAACAAGATAAGGCATCGGCAGCCACATTATTGAGGGCAGCACAGTGGTGTAGTGGTTAGCACTTTCACCTAGCAGTAATAGGGTGGCTGGTTCAAATCCCGACCATGACACCTTCTGCCTGGAGTTTGCATGTTCTCCCTGTGCTTGCGTGGGTTTACTCCGGTTTCCTCCCACACTCCAAAGACATGCTGGTAGGTTAATTAAATCCTGTCGATAAAATTGGCCAAATATGTGTATGTTGTATGTGTATGTGTTTGTAAGCGTGTCAGGACCCACAGGGCAAGGACCGCACTATACCACAGATGGACACCAGTGGCAAAAAGCGCCCTGAGGCGATTCAGTTCGCATAGGTTGCGCTATACAAGTCATTCATTCATTCAAACCACTTGTGAACTCACCCTGAAAATTGTAAATGAGGCCCAACCATTTTAACCTGTGCATGAAGGACATTTTCAGGAGAGACCCGGATCTATTGATAATCTCGGCTGTGGCCGAGTTATCGGTAAAGAAAACTGTGTGCCCAGATCAAGTGGGTCCCCTAGTGACAGCAGCAGCCATTATTGGATAAATCTCAAAGAGTGTAGAGGTCTGAACAAACCTGGGAATGTCAAAAACCTCGGGGAGCCATGGGCCTGCCAACCACTGACATCAAAATATGTCTGAAAACCCCACTGAGGCTGCAGCTTCCCAAAAAATTCTGGGGGTCAAGGTCGTAGGCAGATGGATATACATGGAGATCCTGTTTCAATTGCACAAGAACTGATCCCACATGAGCAGATCTGCATGAGCATCAGCTTGAAATTTCACGGCCGAATCAGTGTCCTGGTACAGGGGAAGAAGAGCCAACACAATACAATCTTCTGCGCTCAGGAGCTTAGTCCATGAGTAAGTGGTGTAGCCAACCCTTTGGATAGAATATGGAATGTCAAAGGTCTTGCTGCCCTCCCCAGAACAATGGGTGTCCTTAGAGCTGAAACATATAGAAAAACAGGGACGGCACACCGACCTTGTGCATTACCAAAGATAAAATTTATTTACATAGTACAAACAAAAGTCATACTCAAATAAACGTTAAAAAAAAAAAATAAAGGCTTAACATTGCTCCAAAAGTTTGGAAACGTGTTTTCTAGACACCTGTAACCTGGACCACATTTTAGGAGAAAACAGATGGCATCGCAAGCGGCTTGCGCATTACGAGGGAGTACCCTCTTCATCAGCTGAGGCTCTGATGAAGAGGATACTCCAGCGTAACCATCAGAAAAACCTTCCACAAGAAAATGCCTAAGAGCTGGGGATGGGTGGTGTATCAACCGGAACTATAACCTGGATATGTTGACTCGGCTCATGACGAGCTGGACGACGACATGATGGGACAGGCAGACTTAGGGTGCGCCCTGAAGCAGTTGGCACAAATATGGAGGACTCTGCATTGATTGTAGTTGCAGACCATATAGTTGAAGTTATTACACAGCTGAGGCTTGCCTAGATAGTGTATGGGTCTGCCCAGTTTATCAACCTGCCCCAATGGCCCTGTGGAGGAACCACTGGACCCCTGCCTATTGGACCCGGTAGGTACGGGATGTTCCAGGTTAGGACACCAATTGGAGGTGTGAGTATATGACTGGAAATTACCACAAGTTGGAGACTGACTGGTAAAATGCCTACAGAATAACTCAGTGTCAACATTGCTTCAACATGTGACCAACTGAAACTGCGCTCAAGTGGCAGCAACCTTTGCCGAAAGACGGGTGATAATCATAAAATGTAGAACCACCATATTTGTGGGCTAGATCCAACACCTTGTGGAGATACAGGTACTCCTCTCTCCTGCTGGGACTGATGGCACAAATGACATCCCTATAAATACCAGAAGAGACCACAGACAAGGGGAGTCTGTCCCAAATATCACCCTTGCTCTTAAATTTAACCAGGAGTAGGATTAAATTGTTACCAACAATATGCCTAAATATTTCATCCTCTCCACCACTTTTAACTGAGGGGTTCTAAGCAGTATGGGGTTTCTTAGTGGGTCAACGAGCAAAAGTGCTGACTTCTCCAAGTTTATTACCAGGCCCGCAGTTAAAGATGACTCAGTGTCGCCAAGAAAAAACAAGACGTCATCTGCATACAATGCGATCTTATCCTCCCCTGACTTCCTCTTAAACCCCTGCATACCTAATGCGGATCTAATCGCAATTGCTAATGGCTCCATTGCAAGAGCAAAGATCAAGGGCGATAGGGGGCACCCCTGTCTCGTCCCTCTCTCAAGCTGGATCGACTCTGAGTATACATTGTTATTTTTATTTTAGCACTTGGGGCATTACAAAGTGTTTTTACCTATCCAATAAAAATGGGCCCGAACCGAAATATCTCCAGAATCCAACCAGACTCACTCCGACTCACTCCAGGTTGTCAAAAGCCTTGGCTGCATCCAAGGACAAAACAGCCCTTGAGCCCATGTTCTCTGTTGGGGTCTGCAGATTTAGGTACACCCTTCTAAATGGTAATGCTAGTGGATCTGTTGGGGATAAACCCAGATTTATCTGGGTGTATAAGATTTTGAATACAGATTAAAGTGGAAGAAAACCCCCCTATCATTTTTAGCCAAGGAAGCTGCCATCTTTGCCTCTGTTTAATCTTCAACTGCCATGGTGCTGCACATGTGATCCGTTATGACACCAGCCATTGGATGGTTTGACTGTTTGGTTGAGAGCACAGCCAATGTGCAGTTAGCATTCCCGGCATGTCTTTTTTTTTTTAAAACTGTTAAATCGATGGGTTTACTTCCGCTTTAAGTTTAGCCAGATAAACTTGTGTTGTGTCAAATAATGGTACTCATCAGCTGACAATGCTACACTCGATTTGAATATATTCAGTAAAAGTTTCACAACTATATGCCATCCTGCCAGTCCACAGCACCACTACCAACAAAGTAATTCATGTAATTTATTCTGTTTTGCCTTGCTGCTTGTGTTGCTAATCTTGGGCGAGAATTTCCAATTGGTGTCAGGATATCTGGAGTATTACGCTAATCTGTTCGGGCAGAAGAACTTGGAGGAGATTTCAATCTGTCTGTATCTGCTCCTGTATGTGCTCCAAAACATACATATTTTGCAGCATTGCGTCAACGAAAATTGTGGCGGATGCAACAACAAAGCATTACTTGATCCATTTTATGTACAGACAAAATTAATTGTGGTAAGGAAAATGTGGAATCTGTTAGCCAGGATTCCAAAGGCATTTTCAACTACTCTGCAAGCCCTTGAGATTCAGTAATTGTAAATTCTTTGTTCTCTTGTAAGGTTTTCGAAAAGGCTTCAGAAGATGCTCTCCCAGAGCAAATGCGTTATTAACGAGGAAAACAAAGTTTAAGTTTTCAACTGTTTCCTGGGATGTGGGCAAATTCAGTGATCCATTTTTAAGATATTGGTAGAACTTCATTTCTTCTATAACCTCTCCATCCGTGTTCCTACCATTTTTACCAACATCAAACAAATATAAATTCATAATTAGCATTGACAACTGATGGAAGGATTACACTGAAAAATACTTTATAGTTGTAATAGAAGGATCCAGAGTGTGCCACAATTTGGGAAATTCCACTTTTCATTAAATTGCTTTGCTGTTTCCATCCAATCCTCTTCAGTTGTTGGAATCTATGGATATATTAAAAAAAATCTAATTATTATAACTTTAAAAATATAATGGTCTTTTTCCATCTACAAAACATTGCTGCTTATCACCTACACATAAGAACATTAGTCAACAAAAATTTGATTATATTACCTTAATGTACTCCATCTGAAGGACCTTGATAATTGGGCAGCAAGTCTCAGGAATAATCCTTCCTAGAGATTGAGAGGATATTCCGGTACTGTATTTCAGGTCCTGCAGGCTTCTGCCAGTTGCTAGGAACCTCAGGGTTGCACTAAGTCTTTGCTGAGCAGTGATGGAGTCCTGCATAACTGTGTCTTGCGTTGGAATATGTGGACCAACCACAGATAATAGTTGTTGGAAACAGGCATCAGACATCCTTGTAGTCATCTGGATTGTTCTCTTTCAACTCTCGGATTAGTTGCATATATGAATATTGATCCCCGTTCTGCAGCCACTGTTTGGTCCACATTCTTTGCTTTCTAGTTGGCTTTTAGAGATATTTATGGATGGCCAAAACACCAAGTCCAACGATGCAAAATTTTGACCTCTGGGCCTCATCCATATTGAATCTAAACTGTACGTTCGTGAACACACACACCGAACATAGGCTATGAATGCACATAGATGCTTCCATTATGAAATCCGCGGATATTTTGTTTCCGATGCCGGACACTTCAACGGATTGCGTAGGAGCGTTCGTGCTGGGCGGAAAGGTGTGGCTACAAGGTCACGCGCACACCACGTCACTTCCACTTGTGCGTGAGATGTCAACACTACTTATTAAATCGATTGCTCTTTTAACGATTTTTCGATGGGTTAATGTTGGCAACGATTTCGTCCAACGAAACACTGTTTCGTTGGTCGGCTGTCAAGCGATCGGACAATTTTCTAACCAAGTATTCCGGCTATAAGTGTAAGGGTGCTCTCACATTTCTTGGTTGAAATGCGTTTTCTAGGTGCCTGCTACCCAGCATTCACCTGTGAAATTTGGACATGTGACTCAAAAAGAGCACCAAAAAACGCAAAGCAAGTGGGTTCTTGATGCATTTTTTTTATGCATTTTCAATTCACTTCAATGGGGAGCTTTTGAAAACTGCAACAAATATGCAGCATGCAGGACTTTTCAAAATACACCACACCCAAAGTACAATGGTGTGAAAAGTCCCATAGTATTTAATGGGATTACATTTTTGTTGCATTTTTAGCATGGTAAGAATGCATCAGAGTGAAGGCAGCCTAAGGGTATAGCTAAGGGTAAGGGTATGTTGGGTTTTTGAAGAGGACAAGTGAGCACACTTATAACAGTAGGTGATACTTTATTTTGTTCTATTTTATTTTGATTGATAGTTAGATCCATACAAGCATAGAGACCCAATTTTGAACTTATCTTGAGAAATTGTAGAAAGCAATAGTAACAATCCCACAATCAAAGATAGATAGATTCACCCCCCCCCCCCCCCAAATCCCTACAACAAGCTTTTAAATTAAAATAATTCCTACACACCGGTGGTTCTCCATTTTATTACTGTCTACCAGTGACCTGAGTCCCCCACTGTCTGCTCTATCTAATCTGAAGCACCCCTTGACATGTTTATATTGATTAGTGAGAACATCCAATGCTATTTAAAGTTTTTCCAACATTCCGTTTACATACAATTTATAATTTACTAAAACCGTTTATAGGGAATTTTCTGACTACCATTCTTAAGCATTGCGACAGACCCTTTCAATCCAACAGATGTTCCACCCTCTAAGCCAATAGACATACCATCTTGAAAGATTTAATATTTGCCTTCTTAACCATCAGACGTACCCATTGTGGTACCTGCGCTACAGCCTAGTACCTATGATGTAGACCAGGGGGGTCACCAAACGTTCTAAACAAAGGGCCCGTTCACTGTTCTTCAGACTTTAAGGGTGGCGGGACTAGGGCTAGTGGGAGCAGAAAATGTCCGGGAGGTCCAGCGGTAGTGAACAAGTCCTAGTGTCAATGGAAGGAATTCTGTCCAATCGTAGGTGTCAATGGAAGGAATTCTGTCCAATCGTTGGTGTCAGTGGGAAGACTAGTGCCCCATCGTTGGGGTCAGTGGGAAGACTAGTGCCCCATCGTTGGGGTCAGTGGGAAGACTAGTGCCCCATCGTTGGGGTCAGTGGGAAGACTAGTGCCCCATCGTTGGGGTCAGTGGGAAGACTAGTGCCCCATCATTGGGGTCAGTGGGAAGACTAGTGCCCCATCATTGGGGTCAGTGGGAAGACTAGTGCCCCATCATTGGGGTCAGTGGGAAGACTAGTGCCCCATCATTGGGAGGAATAGTTCCCCATCATTGGTGTCAATGGAAGGAATTCTGCCACACCTACGATGGGGCAGAATTCCTTCCATTGACACCAATGATGGGGCACTATTCCTCCCACTGACACCAATGATGGGGCAGAATGCCTTCCACTGACACCAACGATGTAAGGAATTCTGCTCCATTGTTGGTTTCAGTGGAAGAAATTCTGCCCCATCGTTGCTGTCAGTGGTTAGACTAGTGCCCCATCATTGGTGTCAGTGGATGGAATAGTGCCCCGAGGGCTGGATAAAGACAAGCAAAGAGCCACATCCGGCTCTGGGGCCGCAGTTTGGAGACCGCTGCTGCAGACTAATGCCGCCTACACACGACCAGACTTTGACGGACTTGGTCCGGCGGACTGAATCCGTCAGGTAATTCGATCGTGTGTGGGCTCCAGTGGACTTTTTCTTCCCAAAAGTCCGGCGGCCCTAGAAATAAAACTTCAAATCTTTCCGACGGACTCGAGTCCGGTCGACTGTGTGCTAGTCCGATGGACTAAAACCGACGCTAGGGCAGCTATTGGCTACTGTCTATGAACTTCCTTATTCTACGTCATCACGTTCGAATCCGTCTGACTTTTGGAGTGATTGTGTGTGGCAAAGTCCGTTTGTTTGAAAGTTAATAAAAATGCTATAAAACTACCCCCCATTTTGTAGACGTTATAACTTTTGCGCAAACCAATCAATCGCTTATTGCGTTTTTTTTTTTTTTTTAACCAAAAATATGTAGAAGAATATGTATCGGCCTAAAATGAGGAAAAAAATTTTTTTTTTTTTATATATTTTTGGGTGATATTTATTATAGCAAAAAATAATGTTTTTTTTTTTTTTTTAAATTGTCGCTATTTTTTTGTTTATAGCGTAAAAAAAAAAAAAAAAAAACGCAGAGGTGATCAAATACCACCAAAAGAAAGCTCCATTTGTGGGGAAAAAAAAAAAAAGGATGTCAATTTTGTTTGGGAGCCACGTCGCACGACCGCGCAATTGTCAGTTAAAGCGACGCAGTGCCGAATCACAAAAAATGCTTTAGTCTTAAGCCAGCAAGATAGAGTAATGCTGGGTGCCCCCCTGACAGTAGAGGAACTCTCAGAGGCGCTAGCCCTCTCGCCTCCTGGAAAATCTCTGGGGGCGGATGGTCTCCCTGCAGAAGTGTATAAAAAAAATATATGCTGACATCTTACTCCCCCAGCTGAAGCAGACACTGGTAGAGGCCCTGGAGGCGGGCCAGCTTCCGTCCTCCATGGCTGAAGCCACCATCATACTTATACTCAAGCCAGATAAAGACACGCTCTTGCCAGACTCATACAGGCCAATTTCCCTATTGACAACGGACGTCAAGCTGCTGGCCAGGGTTCTGGCTACCAGGTTGGCCTCGGTTATACAGAAAATTGTACACCGCGACCAGTCGGGATTTATTCCGTCCCGGTCTACTGCCCTAAACATTAGACGACTACATCTGAACTTGCAGGTGCCAGTGGAAAACACAGGCAATAGGGCAATTCTGTCGCTCGACGCTGCCAAGGCTTTTGACAGCGTAGAGTGGCAATATCTGTGGAGGGTGCTGGAAAGGTTTGGACTGGGAGATGGGTACAACTACTATATGCTAACCCTACTGCTAGGTTGAAAGTTAACGAGGACCTTTTTGACCCTTTCTGTCTGTACAGGGGTACCAGGCAGGGGTGCCCATTGTCGCCCCTTCTGCTTGCCCTAGCCCTTGAGCCGCTGGCGGAGATGGTGAGAGGGTCCCTGGAGATAACAGGCTTTGTGAGGGGGAAGAGCCACAGACAAAATATCACTATATGCAGACGATACACTACTGTACTTAGGAGACACATCATCTTCCTTGATTAATGTCATGTCCCCAATCAAACATTTTGGCACATTTTCGGGCTTCTCCATTAACTGGAGTAAGTCGGCTTTACTCCCCTTAGATGAGCTTACGGATCCCCTCCCAGAATGTGCACAGTCCCTACAAATAGTCTTGTCATTTAAATACTTAGGTGTAGTGATATCTCCCAGCCCCACAGACTACTTGCCCCTGAACCTTCAACCTATAATCTCTAAAATTAAGGCAAAATGTGGAGCAGGGTGCAAGCTGCCCATCTCACTCATAGGTAGAGCCAATTTAAAGTGGAAGTAAACCCTTCCAAATGACTTTGGCCTACAGGTAAGCCTAGATTAAGGCTTACCTGTAGGTCCAATAAATATCTCCTAAACCTACATGGTTTAGGACAGTGGTCATCAACCCTGTCCTCAGGGCCCACTAACAGGCCAGGTTTTATGTATTACCTTGGGGAGATGCAGACTAGAATACTGCAATCACTGAGCAGCAAATGATATCACCTGTGATGTATTTCAGTGGTCTTGCAAACCTGGCCTGTTAGTGGGCCTTGAGGACTGGGTTGATGACCATTGGTTTAGGAGATATTTAGAAATGAAAAGGCATCGCTGTCTATGGCGCATGCGCCGTAGACAGCGGCTCGCAGGCGCACTGAGGATGCCAAGATCACGGCGATATGCTGATCTCGTGCGCATGCGCAGGAGTGACGTCATCGCCGCTCCAGCGAATGATAGCGCTGGAGCGGCGAGACCCGGAAGTCACTCCGGCCCTGGATGGCGGTGCAGAAGATCGTGGATAAGGACCGCTTCGGGGGCTTCGTTTTCAGGTAAGTCTTTCATAATGAGCTAGTATGCTATGCATACTAGCTCATTATGCCTTTGCCTTGCAGGGTGTTTTTTTTTTAAAGTGGAAGTAAACTCCCTATCGTTTTCAGCCAAGGAAGCTGCCATATTTGCCTCTGTTTAATCTTCAACTGCCACGGTGCTGCACATGTGATCCGTTATGACACCAGCCATTGGATGGTTTGACGTTTGGTTGAGAGCACAGCCAATGTGCAGTTAGCATTCCCGGCATGCCTTTTTTTTTTTTTAAACCGTTAAATCGATGGGTTTACTTCCGCTTTAAAAGGCTTTACTTCCTCTTTAATTAAAATGGTATGGGCTCCCCAACTAATATCTATTACACAATTCCCCGCAATGGATTCCACAAATATGGTTTAACAGGATAGATACAATATTTAGAAGCCTACTCTGGAAGAAAAAGGTAGCTATGATTAAAGTATCTACACTTCAACGGGGTAAAGACCAAGGGGGGCTGGCAGTTCCCAATATGCGTATGTATTTCCAGGCCTCACAATTACAGCACCTTAGTGGTTGGGGGGGGGGGGTAGACACAATGGATCCCTCTCGTAACATATTGCTTACAGCCAATAGTGACCTACCTGCAGCCTTGAGTCTGGAGGCGAATAGGTCTCAGCTTCCCAGCACCATGTCAACAGTGACACCGCTAAACAAACTTTGGAGATCACTTAAGCATTGCCTAAACATGCAGGGTTACACGATCTACACCCCAATCTGGAGTAATCCACTTTATCCTGAACTACAAATGCTGCAAGGGTTTCAAGCGGAAGTAAACCCATCGATTTAACAGTTTAAAAAAAAAGGCATGCCGTGAATGCTAACTGCACATTGGCTGTGCTCTCAACCAAACAGTCAAACCATCCAATGGCTGGTGTCATAACGGATCACATGTGCAGCACTGTGGCAGTTAAAGATTAACCACTTCAATACCAGACACTTAGACACCTTCCCGCCCAAGCCAATTTTCAGCTTTCAGCGATGTCGCAATTTGAATGACAATTGCGCGGTCATGCTACACTGTACCCAAACAAATTTTTTATCATTTTGTTCCAACAAATAGAGCTTTCTTTTGGTGGCATTTGATCACCTCTGCGATTTTTATTTTTTGCGCAACAAACAAAAAAAGACCGAAAATTTTGCAAAAAAACAAGTTTTTCTTTGTCACTGTTAATTTTTTTTGTAAATAAGTGCGTTTTCTTCCTCACTGACGGGCACTGATAAGGCGGCACTAATGGGCACTGATAAGGCGGCACTGATGGGCACCGATGAGGTGGCACCAATTAGGGGGCACCGATGAGGTGGTACTGATGATGGGCACTGATAGGCGGCACTGATGGGCACTGATAGGTGGCACTGATGGGCATTGATAGGTGGCACTGGTATGCGGCACTGATGGGCACTCAGGTGGCACTGATGGGCACTCATAGGCGGCACTGACGGGTACTTATGGGTGGCACTGATGCACACATATAGGTGGCACTGATAGGTGGCATGGATGGGCACTGATAGGTGGCATACATGGGCACTGATAGGTGGCATGCATGGGCACTGATAGGTGGGCATGGGTGGGCACGGATGGGCACTGATAGGTGGCACTGATGGACGCTGATGAGTGGCACTAATAACACTTATGGGTGGCATTGCTGGGAATCCTTTTTTTTTACTTTTTTTTTATTAAATATGATGTGCCAATCAGTGCCCATCTGTGGGCACTGATTGGCATATTTTTGATTTTTTTTTTAACATGTGGATGGCCATGGGGGATGTACCTGGCCATCCACATGCTGGGGGCTTCCCTGGTGGTCCTGGGGGCTTCCCTGGTGGTCCTGGGGGCTTCCCTAGTGGTCTAGTGTGGGCATCTGAGGGGGGGGCTGCGCTGATAAACAATCAGCGCAGACCCCCCCTGTCAGGAGAGCCGCCGATCGGCTCCCCTCTACTCGCGTCTGTCAGACGCGAGTGAGGAAAAGCCGATCAACGGCTCTTCCTGTGTACATCGTGATCAGCCGTGATTGGACACGGCTGATCACGTGGTAAAGAGCCTCCGCCGGAGGCTCTTTACCGAGATCAGTGTAGCGGTGTGTCAGACTGACACACCGCTCCACCGATCGCCGCGATGCGCGCCCCCACGGGCGCGCGGCGGCTGTTATCCTGAAGGACGTCATATGACGCCCAGTCAGGATAACGAAGCCACTTCCCGGACGTCAATTTACTATTGACCGGGCGGGAAGTGGTTAAACAGAGGCAAAGATGGCAGCTTCCTTGGCTGAAAACGATAGGGGGGTTTACTTCCACTTTCAATCCTGGAAAGCAAGGGGTATCGTCATGCTGTCACAACTTTATTCTCAGAATACACTTAAATCTTTTAGGGACTTACAGAATGAATTTCAACTCCCAAAGCACATTTTTTACAAATACTTATAGCTCAGACATGCAATACAAAACACAAGCACTCACCAGCAGAATGACACAAGTCGAACACCCAGTGGTAACCTATACTCTTACCTCGCAAACAAAGAAAGGTATGAACTCCCAGGTATACAGTTCGCTCTTAGAGCACAAGACATGGCAAAACTCCCATGTCGACATAGATGGAAACAAGACGTGGGCGAGATAGGAGGTGATGACTAGGAACTATGCTTACAGTCCTTGCCAAATGTATCGGTCTCCCCATCAGGTAGACTATGCCAGCTTTTTATCCTCCATAGATCCTACCGCACTGCGGTGCTGTTGCACAGGTGGGGCAGGAGGGATTCTCCGCTGTGCCCCAGGTGTGCAGCGGCTAATGGTGATCTTATACACCTGATGTGGCGATGTCCAAAGCTTTTCAGATACTGGCAGGGGGTGACCAAAACTATTTCAATGATATATCAATCCACTATTCAGTTTAATCCAATTACATGTTTACTGGGAGGAATTGACAAGGAGTTTTTCACCCCGCCAACACACATCGCAGTAAGCAGACTGTTATATATAGCCAGTAAGCAAATTGCGTGACTCTGGCTGACTGCCATTGTTTCAGTAATGGTAAGTAAAGGTACTTCACGCAAACTAGGATAATAATAAAATGTTAAAGCTGTAATAGCGACTAGATTCCACTGGGGGCACTAGTAAAGGATAGAAAAGGGTAGCAGGACCAAAAAAGATGATTCAGTTGTGCAAATAAGGTGTGAGTGGTAAATAAGTGAATAAATAATATGCACAAAGATAATGGTCAATTCATAAATAGATTGGATAATGCTGTATCTCAAATCAAATAGATGACGTGCATAAATAGCGATAAAAAATAAATAAATAGATGGCTAAAAAGCTAAAATGGTGGTGTAATAAAGGGGTAGAAATTGATCATAAAAGAAAATCAATCTTAAAGGAAAACGGTCCTGTGATTAAATCCTGATAACTACTAGTTGATCAAGTGATAAGAATATAGATTAATAATGCCGGTAAAAATAGTGACAAATAATCATGTGGTGACAAAGAATCTTGTGATGATAAACAAATAAATATGAAATAAATCAATAATTGTATAAAATCAATAAATAGTGAAATCCTGTGATAAAATAAGTCCTGCAAGATCGAGTAACGCCTGCGATAGTGGATCAAATGAAATAAAATAGATGAATAAAGGCGTATGAATATAAATGTCCGAAAATAGTAAATATCAAGCAATATCCAGGTCAGTGGGAGAGACCAAATTCACAGATAAAACATCCTGTTATAATGAATGAAGTTCCAATTCACCAATCCATTAGGTGTAGGGGAAATGGGGAACAAATAGTTCTTTGTAAGGGAAATAAATTTCCACAGGAATTTCTGTGACAGGATAATAGTTTCTCTATATTGCTGCTGTATTCATGCTGCCATTCATCTATTTTTGTGGGGTAATCCTTTTCTGGTCTCCCAGAACTCTCACCTTATAAAAGGTCAAAATAAGCCTTTCTGGGGTATCCAAGAAAGCCCCTAAGTGTGGTGGTCAGGGTGTCCTACTGCGGGGTCCAGCCTGGTCCTTCTCCTTTAAATTCCTCACTGATTCGGACCTATATTGCTCCTCCATAATGGACACTCTGCAGCCCAACACCAGGAAGGATATCTTCGCCCCCTGATCAGTCCGGCAGGTTCCTATGAATACGATTTGTCCTTTATCCGTCCGGAGTCTTTGGACATATTTCGAGGGGAGATATGAGCACGTGTAGGGGCCTGCCGGACTGGAAAGGGCTCATCCCCAAGCTTGTTTCACGCCAGCCACTCATTAAAATGGTCACAATTTTGGTCCGCAATGAGTCTATACCCCAAGGGGATTTATCTGTTTGGTTGAGGAGGTATGGAGACGTCCGGAGTCCCCTAAAAAAGATTTTGGACGATCGAGGAATATGGACGGGAGGATGGTCTGTACAGTTAAAATTAAAAGTAATTGATAATGTCGTCCAGCATCTGCCATCCTCAGCTTTCCTGGGGAGGGACAGGCTGACCATCTTCTATCCAGGCCAGCCAAAGCTCTGCAATTAGGGATGAGCCGAACACCCCCGGGTTCGGTTCGAACCAGAACCTTCGAACGGACCGAAAGTTCGCGCGAATTTTCGAACCCTATACGTTATAATGGACGCGAACGTTCGAAAATCAAAAGTGCTAATTACAACGGCCAATATGCATGTTAATGTCATAAAACAGGTTTGGGGACCCGGGTCCTGCCCCAGGGGACATATATCAATGCAAAAAGAACTTTTAAAAACTAACGTTTTTTCGGGAGCAGTCATTTTAATGATGCATAAAGTGAAAAAAAAAAAGTGACATTTTCCTTTAAATATGGTACCTGGGGGGTGTCCAAAGTATGCCTGTGAAGTGGCATGTGTTTCCCGTGTTTAGAACTGTCCTTGCACAAAATGACATTTGTAAAGGAAAAAAAGAAGCCATTTAAAACCACTTGCGGCTTTAGGTTTGATCTTAAGTAGAATCTGAACAGGTACATTATGAAGTGTAGCTCCATCCCAAAAAAATCTATTTTTAAGCTTTTTGGAGAACATAGGGAGGGGTTATCACCCCTGTAACATTTGCTGTCTTTGCACATCTGTTCAGAACATGTCACCTCACTTTCCGTCCCCAATGACAAATGTTTTTGGAAAAGTGGGGTTTTAATTGAAACAAGGATTGGTGATAAAGTATCAGTAGAGAGGAGATACCTTTTTCCCAAATTAAATCTAACAGGATAGAATTCCCTTCCTAGGGGTAGATTTCCTCTCACTTCCTGTTTTCTCTTTCCATTTGCAAGTAGGAGTCGTTTGTAAGTTGGATGTTTGAAAGTAGGGGCCTGGCGTATATACTCTGCAGAAATTTGCCCTATTAGATGTTGGTGTAGCCACAAGACTGGTGGGCACAGGAATGGGCCCTGCTGTGAGTTAATAGATCAAGATTTGTAATTGCATGCACCTGTTGAACAGGGCAGAAAAATTGGGGGTGGTGGTGGTGGTGGTGGTGGACGGTTTTGCCACAAGACTGTAAGCTCTCACAGTTACTCTTGGTGGGCGCAGGAATGGGCCCTGCTGTGAGTTATTAGATCAAGATTTGTAATTGCAAGCACCTGATGAACAGGGCAGAAAAATTGGGCCTTTGGCGGTGGTGGTGGACGGTGTTGCCACAAGACTGTAGGCCCTCATAGTTACTCTTGGTGGGCGCAGGAATGGGCCCTGCTGTGAGTTATTAGATCAAGATTTGTAATTGCAAGCACCTGATGAACAGGGCAGAAAAATTGGGCCTTTGGCGGTGGTGGTGGACGGTGTTGCCACAAGACTGCAGGCCCTCATAGTTACTCTTGGTGGGCGCAGGAATGGGCCCTGCTGTGAACTATTAGATCAAGATTTGTAATTACCCGCCCCTGTTAAACAGGGGCTGAAAAATTGTGCCTTAGGCACTGGTGCTGGTGCCACAACACTGCAACCCCTCACAGAGACTGTACTTGGAGCACAGCAGTCACACGTGTTGCGAAGCATTTTTTTAAAAAATTGTAAGTACACGCCCCTGTTAAACAGGGGCTGAAAAATTGTGCCTTAGGCACTGGTGCTGGTGCCACAACACTGCAACCCGGCCCTCACAGATACTGTACTTGGAGCACAGCAGTCACACGTGTTGCGAAGCATTTTTTTTAAAAAATTGTAAGTACACGCCCCTGTTAAACAGGGGCTGAAAAATTGTGCCTTAGGCACTGGTGCTGGTGCCACAACACTGCAACACGGCCCTCACAGAGACTGTACTTGGAGCACAGCAGTCACACGTGTTGCGAAGCATTTTTTTAAAAAAATTGTAAGTACACGCCCCTGTTAAACAGGGGCTGAAAAATTGTGCCTTAGGCACTGGTGCTGGTGCCACAACACTGCAACACGGCCCTCACAGAGACTGTACTTGGAGCACAGCAGTCACACGTGTTGCGAAGCATTTTTTTAAAAAATTGTAAGTACACGCCCCTGTTAAACAGGGGCTGAAAAATTGTGCCTTAGGCACTGGTGCTGGTGCCACAACACTGCAACACGGCCCTCACAGAGACTGTACTTGGAGCACAGCAGTCACACGTGTTGCGAAGCATTTTTTTTTAAAAATTGTAAGTACACGCCCCTGTTAAACAGGGGCTGAAAAATTGTGCCTTAGGCACTGGTGCTGGTGCCACAACACTGCAACACGGCCCTCACAGAGACTGTACTTGGAGCACAGCAGTCACACGTGTTGCGAAGCATTTTTTTTTAAAAATTGTAAGTACACGCCCCTGTTAAACAGGGGCTGAAAAATTGTGCCTTAGGCACTGGTGCTGGTGCCACAACACTGCAACACGGCCCTCACAGAGACTGTACTTGGAGCACAGCAGTCACACGTGTTGCGAAGCATTTTTTTTAAAAATTGTAAGTACACGCCCCTGTTAAACAGGGGCTGAAAAATTGTGCCTTAGGCACTGGTGCTGGTGCCACAACACTGCAACACGGCCCTCACAGAGACTGTACTTGGAGCACAGCAGTCACACGTGTTGCGAAGCATTTTTTTTAAAAATTGTAAGTACACGCCCCTGTTAAACAGGGGCTGAAAAATTGTGCCTTAGGCACTGGTGCTGGTGCCACAACACTGCAACACGGCCCACACAGAGACTGTACTTGGAGCACAGCAGTCACACGTGTTGCGAAGCATTTTTTTTAAAAATTGTAAGTACACGCCCCTGTTAAACAGGGGCTGAAAAATTGTGCCTTAGGCACTGGTGCTGGTGCCACAACACTGCAACACGGCCCTCACAGAGACTGTACTTGGAGCACAGCAGTCACACGTGTTGCGAAGCATTTTTTTTTTAAAAATTGTAAGTACACGCCCCTGTTAAACAGGGGCTGAAAAATTGTGCCTTAGGCACTGGTGCTGTGGCATGGATCATTGAGGAGGAGGAAGAGGATAGTCAGTGAACATAAGAGGACAGTCACTCAGCATCAGCATAGGCAGTCTTGAAGGGATGTGACATTAAAAATTATTCGGTTATATCCGCCTCAGGTGCCTGGTAGCTGGTGGTGATCCAAGACTGATTCATTTTGATGAATGTCAGTCGATCAACCGAGGCGGTGGACAGGCGCACCCTATGATCAGTCACAAATCCTCCAGCAGCACTGAATGTGCGTTCGGAAAGAACGCTGGAGGCAGGACAGGCCAGTAGCTCAATTGCATACTGTGCAAGCTCTGGCCAGTGATCCATCCTCAGGACCCAGTAAGCCAGAGGATTTTCGGTGGGAAAGGTGTCCAAGTCTGACCTTGCCCCAAGGTATTCCTGCACCATGTATATCAGACGCTGGCGATGGTTGCTGGAACCGATCATACCTTGGGGCTGCGGACTAAAAAATTGTCTGAACGCATCGGTCAGACGTCCACCTTCCCCACCGCTCCTTCTGCCACTGACCGAAGCCTCAGCAACTCGTCGCCCAGGACCAGGAGTTTGTAGCCTCCCAGTTTCTGGGAACGCGTTGCACAGACCTTTCTGCAAGGCCTCCCTGAGATGTCTCATCCTCTGCTCCCTCTGCGACGGCAAGATAAGGTCCGCAACCTTACCCTTGTACCGCGGATCAAGGAGAGTGGCCAGCCAGTAATGGTCCCTCTCCTTGATCCGAAGAACACGAGGATCCTTCCGCAGGCTTTGCAGGATCAGGGAGGCCATGCAGCGTAGGTTAGCTGAGGCATTCGGTCCGGAGTCTTCTGGGTCACTGAGGATGACATGATCGCCAGCCACCTCCTCCCAGCCACGTACAAGTCCACTGGCTTGTTGGGACTGTACATCATCCCTAAAAGACTGCTGCTGCTGATGCTGAGTGCCAGGCTCCACCTCCATGCTCACACAATCCTCCTCCTCCTCCTCCTCCTCCTCCTCCTCATCCTCTTCCTGTGTGATGGGTGGGACAGAAGGAACACTGTCCGGATAAAGGGGGCCTTGAGAGGCAAGGAAGTCCTCCTCTTCCTGCCTCTGTTCTGCCTCAAGTGCCCTGTCCATTATCCCACGCAGCGTATGCTCCAAAAGGTGGACAAGAGGGACAGTGTCACTGATGCATGCACTGTCACTGCTCACCATCCTCGTGGCCTCCTCAAATGGTGAGAGGACAGTGCATGCATCCCTGATCATGCTCCACTGACGTGGGGAAAAAAAACCAAGCTCCCCTGACCCTGTCCTGGTGCCGTAGTCGCAAAGGTACTCATTGATGGCCCTCTGCTGCGTGTGCAGTCGCTGCAGCATGGCCAACGTTGAGTTCCACCTGGTGGGCATGTCAGATATTAGGCGGTTCTTGGGCAGGTTCAGCTCCTTTTGCAGCTCAGTCAGCCGAGCACTGGCATTATAAGATCGGCGGAAATGCACACAGACTTTCCTGGCCTGCCTCAGGACATCCTGTAAGCCTGGGAACCTGCCCAAGAACCGCTGCACCACCAGGTTGAGGACGTGAGCCATGCAGGGCACATGGGTGAGCTGCCCCTGTCGCAGGGCGGAGAGGAGGTTGGTGCCATTGTCAGAAACGACCATTCCTGGCTTAAGCTGACGTGGCGTCAACCACCTCTCGGCCTGCCCCTGCAGAGCTGCCAGAACCTCTGGCCCAGTGTGGCTCCTGTCCCCCAAACACACCAGCGCAAGCACGGCATGGCATCTTTTTGCCTGCGTACTTGCGTAGCCCCTTGTACGCCTACGGAGCACCGCTGGTTCCAAGGACAGAGCACTGGAGGAAGAAGAAGAGGAGGGGGTGGAGGAGAGAGGTGTGTCACAACCAGTAGCAGTAGTCGCGTTTTGGAGGCGTGGTGGCGGAACAACCTCCAACACTACTGCACCTTGTCCTGCATCCCTCCCAGCTGCCAATAGAGTGACCCAATGGGCCGTGAAAGAAAGGTACCGTCCCTGTCCATGCCTGCTGGACCATGAGTCAGCGGTAATATGCACCTTACCGCTGACCGCCCTGTCCAGCGAGGCATGGACATTGCCCTCCACATGCCGGTAGAGAGACGGAATCGCCTTCCGCGAGAAAAAGTGGCGTTTGGGAACCTGCCACTGAGGAACCGCACATTGAACAAACTCACGGAAGGGGGCCGAGTCTACCAACTGAAAAGGCAGCAGTTGAAGTGCTAGCAATTTAGCAAGGCTAGCATTCAACCGCTGGGCATGTGGATGGCTGGGAGTGTACTTCTTTCTACGGTCCAGCAGCTGGGGCAGGGAAATTTGCCTGCTGCATTCGGACGTCGGTGTACTGCAAGTACTTGGTTGTGACACACCGAATTCTACACCTTCAGTCCTCTCAGAGCAGCTTTCAGAGAGGACTGAAGGTGTAGTGGGGATGGAGATCCCAGCTGAGGAGGAGCAAGGAGAGGTCCGCTTAGTTCTTTGGTGTGGGTCTTTTATGTGTGCCTGCCAACGAGCTGCATGGCAGGTCGCCATATGTCTGGTCATGCTTGTCGTGCCCAAGCGGCTGATGTTTTTGGCCACGCGAGATACGCTTGAGACAAATATTGCAAATAGCAGTGGTGCGATCTGCTGCACTCGTCTCAAAAAAGGCCCACACCAAAGAACTTTTCTGATAACGTGCAGAGGCAGCGCCCTGCACAGGCGGAGCTCTGCGGTGTTGTACAGTTGCTGTGCTGGCCTCTACCTGGCCTCCAGGGGGCATCCTGCCTCGTTGGACATGTGACGCCGCATCCTCCTCCTCCTCGTCCTCCTCCTCATCCTCTCTCCCTTGAGGCACCCACGTGGAGTCAGTGACCTCATCATCCCCTCCCTCTTCACCACTAGAGCAAACCTGGCAGTAAGCTGCAGCTGGTGGAACTGTACTGCCAGATTCCTCAAGCTGGGTATCGTCATCCGAGCCTTCGAATCGTTGGGCATCCTCCTGGAGCATGTACCCAACACTGTGCTCAAAGAGTTCGGGGGACTCCTCAGGAGGACATGGTGGGTCTAGGGAAGGGGTGGCTGATGATGCTCTGTCAGTACCCTGAGCCTGGGTGAGAGAGGATGAGGAGGATGAGGAGGGCTTGGTCATCCATTCTACCAAGCCTTCAGCATGATGCGGCTCCACATGTCCAGCTGCCGAAAACAAAGACGCGCGTGTCCCATGGCCACGTGCTGATGACGATGCACGACCACGTCCACGTCCACGGCCACGTCCACTAGAAAACAGAGCCTGCCTGCCCTGTGTTCATGGCTCTGCACGCTCTGCCTCCCCTTGGCGGTCTTTCCAGCCATTGTAGTCGGTAGTCCTGTGGGTGCTGCTGAGAAGAAAATATAGGAGCTCTGTGTGATGCCACTAACACACTAGAAGTCCTATGGGTGCTTCTGCAAAGAAAATAGAGGAGCTCTGTGTGATGCCACTAACACACTAGAAGTCCTGTGGGTGCTGCTGAGAAGAATATATAGGAGCTCTGTGTGATGCCACTAACACACTAGAAGTCCTATGGGTGCTTCTGCAAAGAAAATAGAGGAGCTCTGTGTGATGCCACTAACACACTAGAAGTCCTGTGGGTGCTTATGCAAAGAAAATAGAGGAGCTCTGTGTGATGCCACTAACACACTAGAAGTCCTGTGGGTGCTTATGCAAAGAAAATAGAGGAGCTCTGTGTGATGCCACTAACACACTAGAAGTCCTGTGGGTGCTGCTGAGAAGAATATATAGGAGCTCTGTGTGATGCCACTAACACACTAGAAGTCCTATGGGTGCTTCTGCAAAGAAAATAGAGGAGCTCTGTGTGATGCCACTAACACACTAGAAGTCCTGTGGGTGCTGCTGAGAAGAATATATAGGAGCTCTGTGTGATGCCACTAACACACTAGAAGTCCTATGGGTGCTTCTGCAAAGAAAATAGAGGAGCTCTGTGTGATGCCACTAACACACTAGAAGTCCTGTGGGTGCTTATGCAAAGAAAATAGAGGAGCTCTGTGTGATGCCACTAACACACTAGAAGTCCTGTGGTGCTTCTGCAAAGAAAATAGAGGAGCTCTGTGTGATGCCACTAACACACTAGAAGTCCTGTGGGTGCTGCTGAGAAGAATATATAGGAGCTCTGTGTGATGCCACTAACACACTAGAAGTCCTATGGGTGCTTCTGCAAAGAAAATAGAGGAGCTCTGTGTGATGCCACTAACACACTAGAAGTCCTGTGGGTGCTTATGCAAAGAAAATAGAGGAGCTCTGTGTGATGCCACTAACACACTAGAAGTCCTGTGGGTGCTTATGCAAAGAAAATAGAGGAGCTCTGTGTGATGCCACTAACACACTAGAAGTCCTGTGGGTGCTTATGCAAAGAAAATAGAGGAGCTCTGTGTGATGCCACTAACACACTAGAAGTCCTGTGGGTGCTGCTGAGAAGAATATATAGGAGCTCTGTGTGATGCCACTAACACACTAGAAGTCCTGTGGGTGCTTCTGCAAAGAAAATAGAGGAGCTCTGTGTGATGCCACTAACACACTAGAAGTCCTGTGGGTGCTTCTGCAAAGAAAATAGAGGAGCTCTGTGTGATGCCACTAACACACTAGAAGTCCTGTGGGTGCTTATGCAAAGAAAATAGAGGAGCTCTGTGTGATGCCACTAACACACTAGAAGTCCTGTGGGTGCTGCTGAGAAGAATATATAGGAGCTCTGTGTGATGCCACTAACACACTAGAAGTCCTGTGGGTGCTTCTGCAAAGAAAATAGAGGAGCTCTGTGTGATGCCACTAACACACTAGAAGTCCTGTGGGTGCTGCTGAGAAGAATATATAGGAGCTCTGTGTGATGCCACTAACACACTAGAAGTCCTATGGGTGCTTCTGCAAAGAAAATAGAGGAGCTCTGTGTGATGCCACTAACACACTAGAAGTCCTGTGGGTGCTGCTGAGAAGAATATATAGGAGCTCTGTGTGATGCCACTAACACACTAGAAGTCCTGTGGGTGCTTATGCAAAGAAAATAGAGGAGCTCTGTGTGATGGGACTAACACACTTCAAGTCCTATAGGTGCTTCTGGGAACAAAGTATAGCTCTTTGTGTGTGATGGGACTAACACACTTCAAGTCCTATAGGTGCTTCTGGGAACAAAGTATAGCTCTTTGTGTGTGATGGGACTAACACACTTCAAGTCCTATAGGTGCTTCTGGGAAGAAAATATAGCTCTGTGTGTGTAATGGGACTAACACACTTCAAGTCCTATAGGTGCTTCTGGGAAGAAAATATAGCTCTGTGTGTGTGATGGGACTAACACACTTCAAGTCCTATAGGTACTTCTGGGAAGAAAATATAGCTCTGTGTGTGTAATGGGACTAACACACTTCAAGTCCTATAGGTGCTTCTGGGAACAAAATATAGCTCTGTGTGTGTGATGGGACTAACACACTTCAAGTCCTATAGGTGCTTCTGGGAACAAAATATAGCTCTGTGTGTGTAATGGGACTAACACACTTCAAGTCCTATAGGTGCTTCTGGGAACAAAATATAGCTCTGTGTGTGTGATGGGACTAACACACTTCAAGTCCTATAGTGCTTCTGGGAAGAAAATATAGCTCTGTGTGTGTGATGGGACTAACACACTTCAAGTCCTATAGGTGCTTCTGGGAACAAAATATAGCTCTGTGTGTGTGATGGGACTAACACACTTCAAGTCTATAGGTGCTTCTGGGAACAAAGTATAGCTCTTTGTGTGTGATGGGACTAACACACTTCAAGTCCTATAGGTGCTTCTGGGAAGAAAATATAGCTCTGTGTGTGTAATGGGACTAACACACTTCAAGTCCTATAGGTGCTTCTGGGAACAAAATATAGCTCTGTGTGTGTAATGGGACTAACACACTTCAAGTCCTATAGGTGCTTCTGGGAACAAAATATAGCTCTGTGTGTGTGATGGGACTAACACACTTCAAGTCCTATAGGTGCTTCTGGGAAGAAAATATAGCTCTGTGTGTGTAATGGGACTAACACACTTCAAGTCCTATAGGTGCTTCTGGGAACAAAATATAGCTCTGTGTGTGTGATGGGACTAACACACTTCAAGTCCTATAGGTGCTTCTGGGAACAAAATATAGCTCTGTGTGTGTGATGGGACTAACACACTTCAAGTCCTATAGGTGCTTCTGGGAAGAAAATATAGCTCTGTGTGTGTGATGGGACTAACACACTTCAAGTCCTATAGGTGCTTCTGGGAACAAAATATAGCTCTGTGTGTGTGATGGGACTAACACACTTCAAGTCCTATAGGTGCTTCTGGGAACAAAGTATAGCTCTTTGTGTGTGATGGACTAACACACTTCAAGTCCTATAGGTGCTTCTGGGAAGAAAATATAGCTCTGTGTGTGTAATGGGACTAACACACTTCAAGTCCTATAGGTGCTCCTGGGAAGAAAATATAGCTCTGTGTGTGTGATGGGACTAACACACTTCAAGTCCTATAGGTGCTTCTGGGAAGAAAAATATAGCTCTGTGTGTGTAATGGGACTAACACACTTCAAGTCCTATAGGTGCTTCTGGGAACAAAATATAGCTCTGTGTGTGTGATGGGACTAACACACTTCAAGTCCTATAGGTGCTTCTGGGAACAAAATATAGCTCTGTGTGTGTAATGGGACTAACACACTTCAAGTCCTATAGGTGCTTCTGGGAACAAAATATAGCTCTGTGTGTGTGATGGGACTAACACACTTCAAGTCCTATAGGTGATTCTGGGAAGAAAATATAGCTCTGTGTGTGTGATGGGACTAACACACTTCAAGTCCTATAGGTGCTTCTGGGAACAAAATATAGCTCTGTGTGTGTGATGGGACTAACACACTTCAAGTCCTATAGGTGCTTCTGGGAACAAAGTATAGCTCTTTGTGTGTGATGGGACTAACACACTTCAAGTCCTATAGGTGCTTCTGGGAAGAAAATATAGCTCTGTGTGTGTAATGGACTAACACACTTCAAGTCCTATAGGTGCTTCTGGGAACAAAATATAGCTCTGTGTGTGTAATGGGACTAACACACTTCAAGTCCTATAGGTGCTTCTGGGAACAAAATATAGCTCTGTGTGTGTGATGGGACTAACACACTTCAAGTCCTATAGGTGCTTCTGGGAAGAAAAAATATAGCTCTGTGTGTGTAATGGGACTAACACACTTCAAGTCCTATAGGTGCTTCTGGGAAGAAAATATAGCTCTGTGTGTGTAATGGGACTAACACACTTCAAGTCCTATAGGTGCCTCTGGGAACAAAATATAGGAGCTCTGCCTGCCTGCCACGAACACACTACAAGTCCTATAGGTGCTTCTGGTAACAAAATATAGGAGCTCTGCCTGCCTGCCACTAACACACTACAAGTCCTATAGGTGCTTCTGGTAACAAAATATAGGAGCTCTGCCTGCCTGCCACGAACACACTACAAGTCCTATAGGTGCTTCTGGTAACAAAATATAGGAGCTCTGCCTGCCTGCCACTAACACACTACAAGTCCTATAGGTGCTTCTGGTAACAAAATATAGGAGCTCTGCCTGCCTGCCACGAACACACTACAAGTCCTATAGGTGCTTCTGGTAACAAAATATAGGAGCTCTGCCTGCCTGCCACGAACACACTACAAGTTCTATAGGTGCTTCTGGTAACAAAATATAGGAGCTCTGCCTGCCTGCCACGAACACACTACAAGTCCTATAGGTGCTTCTGGTAACAAAATATAGGAGCTCTGCCTGCCTGCCACGAGCACACTACAAGCCCCTCTTTGTCAATCAATCTTTGTAACTGAATCTATCTAACTCAATCTCTGCAAATGAATCTCTCTATCTATCTAAATGCAGCAGAGTGTCACAGAAACAGCCTGCTCAATCTGCGCCGGAACAGCATGTGACCGGCGCAGACGGCGTGGCGGCGTTTTATAGGGGGGGGCGTGTACTACAGCCCCTGAGCTGTAATTGGCTACAGGCGTCCTGCCTGTAGCCAATTATGGCTCTTCGAGTTTCCGGGGCTGTGATTGGCCAAGCATGCGGGGGTCACAGTGCATGCTTGGCCAATCATCAGCCAGCAATGCACTGCGTCGGCCGCGCCGGCCGCAATGCATTGCGGGGCCGCTCGCATCACACGAACGTGATGCGAGCGGCCAAAATAGTTCTGGGCTCGCCGAGCGAGCGAACGCCCGGTGCTCGATGCGAACGTGGGTTCGCATCGAGCACCGGGCCCATCCTTATCTGCAATAAGTGTGGAGATAAAGGTCATCTTACATCCACCTGTCCGGTGATGAAGTACTCTCTATGTCAGGGTGTAGGACATTTGGCAAAGGACTGTAATATTATAAGGTGCAATGCGGTGGGACATCCCTACAGTCAGTGTCCTGAGGCAATGCACAACAAGCCTGAGCTCATTAGAGAGTTCTTCCGCCTGGACATGGAGGATGCTCAGCAGCTGGAGTGTCTGTGATTCCACCAGAGCCTGTGCCAATACCCAATGTGTCTGTGTCTTCCCAGTCTGTGAGTTTACCTAGTGTGCCCATGTCTAACCAGTCTGTAGGTAAGGTTTCAGTTACTGAGAATTAAGGATGAGCTCAGGCGTGTTCGAATGGTCCACGCGCAGAGCCCGCCAGGAAGTTGGCGCAGCGATGCGCTAATCACAAGCAGTGAGACATTGCCCGATCTCTGCAGTCTCACATCGGGGCAATGTCTCGCTGCCTGTGATTAGCGCATCGCTGCGCCGACTTCCTGGCGGGCTCTGCACGTGGACCATTCGAACACGCCTGAGCTCATCCTTACTGAGAATGTGTCCAATCCTTCTGTGTCTTCTAAAATTGCAGAGGCAGCAAGAGGTGCTGAGGCAGGTGCATCAAGTGCGGTGCCAGTCCCCCTCCCTCAACGCTGCAGGGTCTCTTTTAAGGATCATGGGGTGCAGAGGAGTGGGGAGGATGGTGAAGAGGCTGGCCTGGTGAAGGGGAGGATAGGTGTGGGGAGGCTGTTGACTCCGGTTTGTCTAAGGATGATATGGAGTGGTTGGAGGATAAAACGAAGAACAAAAAAAGAGGTACAGTTACCTTAAATCCTAAGATTTTGCCTTTGGAAAATAAGTTTAAGGTCCTGTCAGATGATGAGGATGAATGGGACTCGTGGAGTTCTGCATCCTCTATGGATGATGAGTGCCAGGGTGCAACGAAGCGTGCTGGTTCTCCAGGGAGAGGGAGTAGTCAGGCTAAGAAACGGCTGCCTCAACTACCCTAATGGCAGTTCCCACTCCGTTAAAAGTGGCAACCATTAATGTTGCCAGCTTAAGATCAGTAAGTGCTCATCATATGGCCTTATTTTTGCTCAGCGAGTTTGATGCTGACATTTTGTTTTTGCAAGAGACCCGTCTGAGTAGTCTGGCCGATATACATCTGGCAAAGAAGGAGTGGAGACGTGGTCCCTCATTTTGGTCTCTTGCGGCCGAGCCTTACAGCGGGGTTGCAGTCCTTTTTTCTGGTATGGTAACGTGCCGGCGGGTAATCGAGGTAGAGATTGGGAGATGCATGGTCTTGGACATCTCTGTGAACGGGCAGGACCTGCACCTGATTAACATCTATGGTCCCCAGACGAAGTGGGACAGGAAATGCCTCTTTACAAAGATTAAGCCTTTTCTTTTTACGGCCCGGCAGGTTATCTTTGGAGGTGATTTCAACACCATTACTAGGTCTAAAGACAGGAGAGGTTTCAGAGATAAGCTGGGCTATGACACCCTTTTTCTCAATGCGATAGTTAGGGAAGCAGGTCTGGTAGATGCGCACATTAAGCGCTGCCCAGACAGCACGGGGTTCACTTTTCAGCGAGGTAGTAGTCAGAGTAGGATAGATAGGTTTTTTTTTAAAAGGAGACTCTGCTTTTTCGGCACCTGTGTGTCGGGCAGTGGAGTTTTCTGATCACTGTATTCCATCTGTGACTCTGAATGCCTCAGACATGCCATCTAGGGGGAGGGGTATCTGGAGATTGAATTCGGCCCTCCTGGAAGACGAGAGAGTAAGGCAATCCTTTGAGGATTTTTTTCAAGCACAGGTAACGATCCTAGACTTTTGCAACAGTAAGTCAGAATGGTGGGAGCTTGTAAAACAGCGGACTGTTGGGCTTTTCAAGGCCATAGGAAGAAAGAAGCAGCAAGATAAGTATATCACCTACCAGCGTTTGCAGGGGAAACTTCACTGCCTTGTTTCGAATGGAGGAGATTCTGGGGCGATCTCTGAGGTGAAGCTCCTCCTTAGGAGATATCAATATGACCGACACGCCTCTTTGGTTCAGGAGAGGGATTACGGGAAATACCATTCGCCTGACCCTTACCAGAACTGTAAACAGAGCGTAGCAGTTAAGACGGTCAATGGCCTGAAGGACAGTACAGGCTCTCTGACGAAGTCTAGGTCAGGGATTCTGGAGGTTGTCAGATCATACTATGCCGATCTCCTGGGAGGAAGGAACCTTGATCGGACAAGGATGTTAGTTTTTTTGGACTCTACACCAGGACTGAAAAGTAATGTTCCTTTGATGAATTTGACAGATGAAATCACTGCAGATGAGGTATTCCAGGCTATTGATAAACTGGCCATCAAGAAAACGCCAGGGCCAGATGGTTTGACAGCCGAATTTTATAAATGTTTTAAGACTATCCTGGCTCCCTACCTTGCGGAGGTTTTTAATGGCTGTTTATATGAGGGTTCTCTCCCTCCCTCCATGAGGCAATCTGCAGTGATCCTTCTGTCAAAGGGTAAAGATCCTTCAATGATTGGGAATTGGCGCCCCATTAGCCTTCTTAATGTCAATAGAAAGATACTGGCAAAGATTTTTTTCTGGCGATTTTCCCCAGTGGCAGGCAGTTTGTTATCCCACCACCAGCACTGCTCGGTCCAAGGTAGAAGCACTTTCTCAGCAGTGTTAGCTGTCTGGGAGGCCTTGGAGCTTTGTAGGGCTGCTGGTTGTGGTAAATTTTTGCTGACATTGGATCAGGCTAAGGCCTTTGATCGGGTTAATCATGAGTACTTATGGCTCCTTCTTGGCAAATATGGCCTGGAGGGGGGTTTCATTGATTGGCTCAAGATTTTGTACAAAGGGGCTGAAAGCTTTCCTCTGGTTAATGGTTGGGTCGGGCAGCCCTTTGTGGTCGGCTCGGGTGTGCGTCAGGGGTGCCCATTGAGTCCTCTGCTATATGTGTTTGCAATCGATCCCTTCATCAGAAGGCTAGAGAGTGGACCATTGTGTGGGGTACCTTTTGGGCATCGCTGGTGAGCCTCCTTTGAAAGTTGTGGCCTATGCTGATGATGTTTCTGTTTTTGTCTCTGGGACTGGGGAGGCGCAGGAGGTGGTCTCAGTGATAAGGCAGTATACAGAGGCATCAGGTTCAAAGGTCAACCAGGACAAGTGTGAGGCTTTCTGGATGGGCGTGGAAGGTGAGAGCTTTGTTCTTCCGGATGACTTCCCGGAGCCCCGACAAAAAATTAGAGTTCTAGGCACTGAATTTGGCCCAGGTGACTATGGTCATGCAAATTAGGTGAACAGGCTGGAGAATGCCGATGCCAAGGTGGCAAGCTGGAAAGGTTGGCTTCTTTCCTTGAGGGAAAAGGTTGATCTGATCAAGACTTGATTCCGATTTTTCTGTATGTCAGTTTTGTTTGCGTCTTGCCAGTTTCTCTCTATGCCAGGGTCTATAGTTGTTTCTTCTAGCTGTTATGGGGGAACAGAATAAACCTTGTCAAAAGGAATGTGACTTACCTTTCTAGGCGGGAGGGTGGTCTAGGGATGATCAACCCTGTAGTCTTTTTCTCTCTGATGTTTGTGAAGTACAATCTTGGTAACATGTTGGCAGAGAGACCCCCTGGGTGGGTTGGTAGTTTCCAGTCCTGGTTTAGGCCCTTTCTACGAGACTGGGAAAATGATGGGCCAGTGAAAAGCCTGAGGGTCAAGCATGATAAGATCCCGGCTTATGTTGCCCCGTGTTTGAAAATGCTTCGGCAGTGGCAAGTAACAGCAGGAGAGGTCAGATCTCTTCCAAGGAAACTTTTTGAGAAGCCGATCATGAGCTCTGCTTTTTGCGAGCCACTGGCCTTGAGGGATTGCCAAGCCTGGTTTTGGGGGTGGGTTTGCGATTGATTAATTTGGAGAGAATCCCAATGAAGTTTAGGGATCAGGCTTGGCTTGCCTTTCATGGAAAACTATATGTGAAGGGCAACTTGAAGTTTCTTTCCATGAGTGATCGGAGCTGCCCGAGAGTGGAGTGTGGAGGAGTGGTGGAGTCCATGGATCACTTTATACTTCAATGTCCTTTTAATATAGAGGTGTACAAGAGGGTGGGGAGGGCTCTCAGAATACCCTTTCTCCCCCATATGAGTTATGCAGAGTGGGTGTATGGGGCATTCCAGACTCGTCGGGATTATGGTTTGAAAACACTTTTTTTAGTTAGTCTAGTAGTCTAGTAGTCCGTTATTTCACATGGAGTGCACGGTGTCAGGTATCCTTACGGAGTAAAATCCTCCCTGTCGAAGTGGTGGTGCAGGACAGGGTCTTGAGAAAGACAGGTGGCAGCGGGAGGCCTGGATAAGGGCGTGGAGGAATATCAGGACTCTGTAGCTGCTGCCTGTTGATCTCGGGGTGTGCGGCTTTTCTTTGTATTCTTGCTTCACTCCCCTAGATTTTCAGATCAAGTATATTTTTGATAAAAGGCTACATGCATGGTGATGGTGATGTTCCTTAGTCTGGCTCTCCCGTAGGGATTATGTTGTGCGCAATTTGGTTTGCACCATTTATTATGTTCTTGTTTTGTATAGTCATATTCAATTATTTTGTAAATATATTTTTATTTATTTAATATGGTTTTATTGTATATAAGTTGTTGTTTGTAAGATTTTCAATAAACAAAATTAACCCTTCATAAAGGGCACAGCAGGTGTACATACCTGGGTACTCAGCACAGGGATGGTGGGAACCCCTCATAATGGGCACATCGGGTGTACAGACCTGGGAACTCGGCACAGGGATGGTGGGAACCCCTCATAATGGGCACAGCAGGTGTACAGACCCGGGAACTCAGCACAGGGATGGTGGGAACCCCTCATAATGGGCACAGCGGGTGTACAGACCCGGAACTCAGCACAGGGATGGTGGGAACCCCTCATAATGGGCACAGCAGGTGTACAGACCCGGGAACTCAGCACAGGGATGGTGGGAACCCCTGGTAATGGGCACAGCAGGTGTACAGACCCGGGAACTCAGCACAGGGATGGTGGGAACCCCTCATAATGGACACAGCAGGTGTACAGACCTGGGAACTCAGCACAGGGATGGTGGGAACCCCTCATAATGGGCACATCAGGTGTACAGACCCGGGAACTCAGCACAGGGATGGTGGGAACCCCTCATAATGGGCACAGCAGGTGTACAGACCTGGGAACTCAGCACAGGGATGGTGGGAACCCCTCATAATGGGCACATCAGGTGTACAGACCTGGGAACTCGGCATAGCGATGGTGGGAACCCCTCATAATGGGCACAGCAGGTGTACAGACACGGAACTCAGCACAGGGATGGTGGGAACCCCTCATAATGGGCACAGCATGTGTACAGACCTCGGAGCTCGGCACAGGGATGGTGGGAACCCCTCATAATGGGCACAGCAGGTGTACAGACCTGGGAACTCAGCACAGGGATGGTGGGAACCCCTCATAATGGGCACAGCAGGTGTACATACCTGGGTACTCAGCACAGGGATGGTGGGAACCCCTCATAATGGCACAGCAGGTGTACAGACCCGGGAAACTCAGCACAGGGATGGTGGGAACCCCTCATAATGGGCACATCTGGTGTACAGACCTGGGAAACGCTGCACATGGATGGTGGGAACCCCTCATAATGGGCACAGCGGGTGTACAGACCCGGGAACTCGGCACAGGGCTGGTGGGAACCCCTCATAATGGGCACAGCAGGTGTACAGACCCGGGACTCAGCACAGGGATGGTGGGAACCCCTCATAATGGGCACAGCAGGTGTACAGACCCGGGAACTCAGCACAGGGATGGTGGGAACCCCTCATAATGGGCACAGCAGGTGTACAGACCCGGGAACTCAGCACAGGGATGGTGGGAACCCCTCATAATGGGCACAGCAGGTGTACAGACCTGGGTACTCAGCACAGGGATGGTGGGAACCCCTCATAATGGGCACAGCAGGTGTACAGACCCGGGAACTCAGCACAGGGATGGTGGGAACCCCTCATAAAGGGCACAGCAGGTGTACAGACCCGGGAACTCAGCACAGGGATGGTGGGAACCCCTCATAATGGGCACAGCGGGTGTACAGACCCGGGAACTCAGCACAGGGATGGTGGGATCCCCTCATAATGGGCACAGCAGGTGTACATACCCGGGTACTCAGCACAGGGATGGTGGGAACCCCTCATAATGGGCACCCAGCAGGTGTACAGACCCGGGAACTCAGCACAGGGATGGTGGGAACCCCTCATAATGGGCACAGCAGGTATACATACCCGGGTACTTAGCACAGGGATGGTGGGAATCCCTCAAAGGGCACAGCAGGTGTACAGACCAGGGGACTCAGCACAGGGATGGTGGGAACCCCTCATAAAGGGCACAGCAGGTGTACAGACCCGGGAACTCGGCACAGGCATGGCGGGTACCCCTCATAAAGTGCACAGCAGGATTACAGATCTGGGAACTCAGCACAGGGATGGTGGGAACCCCTCATAAAGGGCACAGCAGGTGTACAGACCCGGGAACTCGGCACAGGGATGGTGGGTACCCCTCATAAAGGGGATAGCAGGATTACAGACCTGGGAACTCAGCACAGGGATGGTGGGAACCCCTCATAAAGGGCACAGCAGGTGTACAGACCCGGGAACTCAGCACAGGGATGCTGGGAACCCCTCATAATGGGCAGAGCAGGTGTACAGACCCGGGAACCCAGCACAGGGATGGTGGGAACCCCTCATAATGGGCACAGCAGGTGTACATACCCGGGTACTCAGCACAGGGATGGTGGGAACCCCTCATAAAGGGCACAGCAGATGTACAGACCCGGGAACTCAGCACAGGGATGGTGGGAACCCCTGGTAATGGGCACAGCAGGTGTACAGACCCGGGAACTCAGCACAGGGATGGTGGGAACCCCTCATAATGTATAGGGCAGGTGTACAGACCCGGGAACTCGGCACAGCACAGTGTCACTAGGCAGAATGGGGAAATGCCTGTTTACATTAGCATTTACCTGTTTTTCCTCTCCGTGACACAATCGTGGGTATCCCTGTGGACATCGAGTGCATGGGACCCGCCATCCTACTCATGGAGCTCGCGGCAGGTGCGTGCCGCCACCGCCACGGTGGGAAATTCAAAGGGACGTACAGATGCGTTCATTCGCTCAGCCGTGCCATTCTGTCGGCGTACATTGCCGTGCGCTGGTCGGGAACCGCTTAAATACGATGTATCAGATGTGAACCTGTAGGGTGTCCTTTTGAAAAGTCTGGTGTGCTTTGCGTCTTTAGTGTGTTTTGTGAAAAACGCACTAAAAAAAACATCTTCCATTATAGTCAATGTTAACGCAACGAGAAAAGCAACACACTTTTTTTTTAGTGCGCTTTTTAAATCACATGTCCATCCCCCCCCCCCCCCCCCCCCCCCAGGGGTCTATGGAGAAAAAAGGCCTGAAGAAAGCATTATGTGTTGAATTTGAATTTTAAAACAAAACATTAAAAAAGGCAATGTGCGTCTCGCAACACACAATGTGAACGGCCCCTTAATGCACTCTACATTATTCAACAAACCGATTTGTCTAATTTGGTTGCTGAATTTTTACCGAATAAAAGTGACAAATCTTCTTCTTTTTTTTTTTTTTCTTTAGGCAAGTTGGAAAAGCAACACTGAATCCGGCCAATCAGGGGTTAAAGTTGAAGAGGGAGTGGCTGTGTCAGCTGACATTTCCTAGTCCTTCTATAAATACTCCCACTTGTGAAGCAGTCTGCTCTTTTTGCCTACAGTACAGATGAGAGCACATGGCTTGCTGCTGGTTTGGGTAAGTGATGTTTTATGAAGTTTGCCATGTTGGGTTAGAAGCTCCCAGTTATTGTTCCTGCACTTTGTTTAAGTTCATTTATACTGTGAATCTTCTAAGATTTCCTATGAATTGTGTTCTGCTGGGGCCGGCCTTAATGCTTTTGTGTTCAGACAGACAAGCCTGAACACAAAGCTACAGAGATCAACCCCAGGGGAATCCATGCTGAAATCTACTGCTGATCAATGGGAAGCATGCATTCCTCTTGCCACTGCTGGTGACTGGGAAGCATGCCCCCCCTTGTGTATAAAGGATGTATAAAGTCCTTAAGAGTTATTTGAACTTTTTTTTTTTGTTAATTTTTCAGGTTTGTCCTGTCCATAAATAAAGTTTGAGGAAAAAAAGTCTGCTTTCCATATAAATACACCCACTGGCCTACAGATGGGAGCACATGGCTTGCTGGCCTACAGATGGGAGCACATGGCTTGCTGGCCTACAGATGGGAGCACATGGCTTGCTGTCACCATGCTGGTTTGTTAAGTGATGTTTGATATGTTGGTTTAGAAGCTCCCAGTTACATTTTAAACAAAATGCAGGAAAAATAAATCCTAATAAATGTTCTAATCTTCTAATATTGCCTATGAATTGTGTTCTGCTGGGGCGGGCCTTAATGCTTTGTGTTCAAACAGACAAGCCTGAACACAAAGCTACAGAGATCAACCCCAGGGGAATCCATGCCGAAATCTACTGCTGATCAATGGGAAGCATGCATTCCTCTTGCCACTGCTGGTGACTGGGAAGCATGTCTCCCCTTGTGTATAAAGGATGTATAAAGTCCTAAAGAGTTATTTGAACTTTTTGAGTTAATTTGTCAGGTTGGTCCTGTCATAAATAAAGTTTGAGGAAAAAAAAGTCTGCTTTCCATATAAATAGGGATGGTGGGAACCCCTGGTAATGGGCACAGCAGGTGTACAGACCTGGGAACTCGGCACAGGGATGGTGGGAACCCCTCATAATGGACACAGCAGGTGCACAGACCCGGGAACTCAGCACAGGGATGGTGGGAACCCCTCATAATGGACACAGCAAGTGTACAGACCCGGGAACTCAGCACAGGGATGGTGGGAACCCCTCATAATGGACACAGCAAGTGTACAGACCCGGGAACTCAGCACAGGGATGGTGGGAACCCCTCATAATGGACACAGCAGGTGTACAGACCCAGGATCTCAGCACAGGGATGGTGGGAACCCCTCATAATGGGCACAGCAGGTGTACAGACCTGGGAACTCAGCACAGGGATGTGGGAACCCCTCATAAAGGGCACAGCAGGTGCACAGACCAGGGAACTCAGCACAGGGATGGTGGGAACCCCTCATAATGGACACAGCAAGTGTACAGACCCGGGAACTCAGCACAGGGATGGTGGGAACCCCTCATAATGGACACAGCAAGTGTACAGACCCGGGAACTCAGCACAGGGATGGTGGGAACCCCTCATAATGGACACAGCAGGTGTACAGACCCAGGATCTCAGCACAGGGATGGTGGGAACCCCTCATAATGGGCACAGCAGGTGTACAGACCTGGGAACTCAGCACAGGGATGTGGGAACCCCTCATAAAGGGCACAGCAGGTGTACAGACCCGGGGACTTTTTTCTTTTCATTTAACCCACTAGTTAAATGTAAACTGACTCATGCATTGACGGCTTTAGAGATTCAGGGGTAAGTGACCCTGGAACACATTGAAGCCAGGTTTAACCATACAGCAAGCATTTTAGGTTCACAGTGAAAGTCTGTATTACATGACATGGTTTAGATTGGACCTCAGATTTCATTATCTCTGAATACATAGGCATGACTCCATTGTAAATTTTCTTTTCCATGACTAGTTGGAAGGCCATGAACCCTCAAAGCAAGATGGGAAGGCCATGAACCCTCAAAGCAAGATGGAATCCCTTTTCTGCTCCTGCAGTATTGGCATATGGTGGGTGGTCCTCTCCGTCAGCCCCATCCTCTCCTCTCCTCTCCGTCAGCCCCATCCTCTCCTCTCCTCTCCGTCAGCCCCATCCTCTCCTCTCCTCTCCTCTCCGTCAGCCCCATCCTCTCCTCTCCTCTCCTCTCCGTCAGCCCCATCCTCTCCTCTCCTCTCCTCTCCGTCAGCCCCATCCTCTCCTCTCCTCTCCGTCAGCCCCATCCTCTCCTCTCCTCTCCGTCAGCCCCATCCTCTCCTCTCCTCTCCGTCAGCCCCATCCTCTCCTCTCCTCTCCGTCAGCCCCATCCTCTCCTCTCCTCTCCGTCAGCCCCATCCTCTCCTCTCCTCTCCGTCAGCCCCATCCTCTCCTCTCCTCTCCGTCGGCCCCATCCTCTCCTCTCCGTCGGCCCCATCCTCTCCTCTCCGTCGGCCCCATCCTCTCCTCTCCGTCGGCCCCATCCTCTCCTCTCCGTCGGCCCCATCCTCTCCTCTCCGTCGGCCCCATCCTCTCCTCTCCGTCGGCCCCATCCTCTCCTCTCCGTCGGCCCCATCCTCTCCTCTCCGTCGGCCCCATCCTCTCCTCTCCGTCGGCCCCATCCTCTCCTCTCCGTCGGCCCCATCCTCTCCTCTCCGTCGGCCCCATCCTCTCCTCTCCGTCGGCCCCATCCTCTCCTCTCCGTCGGCCCCATCCTCTCCTCTCCGTCGGCCCCATCCTCTCCTCTCCTCTCCGTCGGCCCCATCCTCTCCTCTCCGTCGGCCCCATCCTCTCCTCTCCTCTCCGTCGGCCCCATCCCATCCTCTCCTCTCCTCTCCGTCGGCCCCATCCTCTCCTCTCCTCTCCGTCGGCCCCATCCTCTCCTCTCCTCTCCGTCGGCCCCATCCTCTCCTCTCCTCTCCGTCGGCCCCATCCTCTCCTCTCCTCTCCGTCGGCCCCATCCTCTCCTCTCCTCTCCGTCGGCCCCATCCTCTCCTCTCCTCTCCGTCGGCCCCATCCTCTCCTCTCCTCTCCGTCGGCCCCATCCTCTCCTCTCCTCTCCGTCGGCCCCATCCTCTCCTCTCCTCTCCGTCGGCCCCATCCTCTCCTCTCCTCTCCGTCGGCCCCATCCTCTCCTCTCCTCTCCGTCGGCCCCATCCTCTCCTCTCCTCTCCGTCGGCCCCATCCTCTCCTCTCCTCTCCGTCGGCCCCATCCTCTCCTCTCCTCTCCGTCGGCCCCATCCTCTCCTCTCCTCTCCGTCGGCCCCATCCTCTCCTCTCCGTCGGCCCCATCCTCTCCTCTCCGTCGGCCCCATCCTCTCCTCTCCGTCGGCCCCATCCTCTCCTCTCCTCTCCGTCGGCCCCATCCTCTCCTCTCCTCTCCGTCGGCCCCATCCTCTCCTCTCCTCTCCGTCGGCCCCATCCTCTCCTCTCCTCTCCGTCGGCCCCATCCTCTCCTCTCCTCTCCGTCGGCCCCATCCTCTCCTCTCCTCTCCGTCGGCCCCATCCTCTCCTCTCCTCTCCGTCGGCCCCATCCTCTCCTCTCCTCTCCGTCGGCCCCATCCTCTCCTCTCCTCTCCGTCGGCCCCACACAATTTTGTGGACCCAAAAATAAATGTACTTGGTTACGCAGGATTAGGAAGTAGAGAGAGTAGAGAGTTTTCATCATAACTCATTGCTTGGGTTTAACCACTCAATTGTTTGTGGACCCAAAAATTAGGCTATAGCTGAGTTATGACTTTTGTCGTAGCTCTTAAGTTTTGGGCTCAGAGGTTTTCTGTTCAGTCTGAAGTCTCTTGCTCCTTGGTTGTGGGTTATTGTGGCAATAAGGAGCTTTGATGGAGCAGGGCAGGGCATTGCAACACTGCTTCCACCAGAGTCTCTGCCTCAAACTCTTATATTGGACTTACCCTGAAGGTCACCGGTTTCAAGGAGTGTTTCTGCAGGGCTGAGCAGGGATGTCACTCTGATCCCTCTTGGGAAAAGTCTACAGGGAGCCCCCGCTCTCTGGAAGTAAAGGGTCAGCTTTTGCAATAGGGTCTTACATTCTCATTGTGAGTTGTAGTTGGGTCTCTGGACTGGTTGCCAGGCTGTTCTGTAGTAGCGGGCTTGGGGACTGGGTCAATCTCAGTCTGCTGGATTGGGGAGGAGTGCCCCCTCCTCCAAGAAGGTGGGGCTAGATCTGATTCAGTCTCCTTGTCCGCTGCTCCAGTGCACCCTGGCACTCAGTGTAGAAGTTTAACTATGGCTTACAGTGGGAATGGCGGATTCTCTTATAATTGTTCATCCTTTCTTCCTGGGAATACGGAGTGTTGATCTTGGAATGGTTCTTAGTTTTTCTTAGTTGGAGTATGAGGGCACCATATTACAGTCAACAAACACTTCGGCCAGGCCAAAATCAATGCTCCCTATTCTTGGGTCAGGCTTAAGATATGGAGTCAGGATGCCTTATCCCCTTAAGGGGGAAAGGTATGACACATGTCGTTCCCACACTAATAGGTTTAATCTTCCCGAATCTTCTCATCCCCAAAGCCCGCTACAAATCCAGAGGACAACGAAGATTCGCAGTACAAGGACCTCGGCTATGGAACGCTCTACCAAACAACATCCGCTTAGAAGATGACCATCGGACCTTTAGAAAAAAACTCGACCCACCTCTTCTAATAAAGCAAGACAACAAAGGACAGACCCAAGCGCCTTGAGGCGATTCAGTTCGCATTTGCAGCGCTATACAAATCATTCATTCAGAAAGCTAGTTGTTGAATAATTTGGACAGGGTAAAGCTCATTCATCTGTCTGAGTTATGACTTTTGTCATAGCTCTTAAGTTTTGGGCTCAGAGGTTCCTGTTCAGTCTGAAGTCTCTTGCTCCTTGGTTGTGGGTTATTGTGGCAATAAGGAGCTTTGGAGCAGGGCATTGCAACACTGCTTCCACCAGTCTCCGCCTCATTAACTCTTGTATTGGGCTTACCCTGAAGGTCACCGGTTTTAAGGAGTTTGTTTCTGCAGTGCTGAGCAGGGATGTCACTCCGATCCCTCTTGGGAAAAGTCTACAGGGAGCCCCCGCTCTCTGGAAGTAAAGGGTCAGCTGTTGCAAGATGGTCTTAAATTCTCATTGTGAGTTGTAGTTGGGTCTCTGGACTGATTGCCAGGCTGTTCTGTAGTAGCGGGCTTGGGGACTGGGTCAATCTCAGTCTGCTAGATTGGGGAGGAGTGCCCCCTCCTCCAAGAAGGTGGGGCTAGATCTGATTCAGTCTCCTTGCCCGCTACTCCAGGGCACCCTGGCAGTCAGTGTAGAAGTTTAACTATGGCTTACAGTGGGAATGGCGGATTCTCTTATAATTGTTCATCCTTTCTTCCTGGGAATACGGAGTGTTGATCTTGGAATGGTTCTTAGTTTTTCTTGGTTGGAGTATGAGGGCACCATATTACAGTCCACAAACACTTCGGCCAGGCCAAAATCAATGCTCCCTATTCTTGGGTCAGGCTTAAGATATGGAGTCAGGATGCCTTATCCCCTTAAGGGGAAAAGGTATGACACATGTCGTTCCCACACTAATAGGTTTAATCTTCCCGAATTTCATTTATTGGAACAAGTCTGCGAGTTCACACCGGATGTATTGGTGTCAGGATACATACCTAATCGCAGCCTTCGATCAACAAACCAAAACCGCCTTCTCATCCCCAAAGCCCGCTACAAATCTAAGGGAGAACGAAGATTCGCAGTACAAGGACCTCGGCTATGGAACGCTCTACCGAACAACATCCGCTTAGAAGATAACCATCGGGCCTTCAGAAAGGCAAGACGACAAAGGACAGACCAAGCGCCTTGAGGCGATTCAGTTCGCATTTGCAGCGCTATACAAATCCATTCATTCAGAAAGCTAGTTGTTAAATAATTTGGACAGGGTATAATCTCATTAATGCCCATCTTGGAGTAGTGTAGAATGTGGTTGCAAATGATTTCCCATTGATTGCAGGCTTTGTGGTCCCAACAGAGCAGAGTTTATAGGCAATACATATAGTGGTTGGTTGCTTAACTGGAGCAGTCTTCATTATATGAAATGCAAAAGCCCCATATCATCCTCCTTGTGTTAATGTTGCCTATATCTCATTGCAGAGCATCAGAATGAGCGGATGGTTGGGCTCTGGCTAGACATTGCTGAGTTTGGTAAATTGGTAAGCATCCTATATAGTTGCTAGAATATTGAACCTTTGTTTTGAGATTTCCAGGAAACTTGGGAGGATCGTGGGATGTAAGGGAAGGGGAACACTTTTTCAGTTGCTGATTGGCTTCTCTGGTTATCGCACTTTCCTATAGGACCGTTTTCATCGGTGCCTTCAAATATCTGCGGCCTGGGTTATTTATCATTGTGACTATTATGTTTCTGTGGAACTACATTTCCTATGAGGCATTGCTGGCACTTACAATTACTCCCAGAGGCATGATGGGACTTGTAGTTCTGCAGCAGCTGGAGCGCCCCAGGTTGCCTCCCCCTGCGTTCAAGGAATGTGTTTTATTGGTTCTATGTTAACAAATGGCTGCTACGGCCAATTTCCACTCCAGATGTCTGTTCTTATATGGTTGGATAAAGTGGGGCTGTAGTGGTGGGTAATTACTCGGAGGGGGAGGGGTGTTTTACATCTGTTTACTCCAGTCATTGAATGTTTTGGTGGATGACAAGTTTGCCGTCATGCTCTTCTTTAACCCCAGACAAGTATGCAGTTTTAGGCGTTTCCCAAGTATGGATACTTTTCTGGGGGGGGGGGGGGGTTAAGTGATTTAGTAACCTCTTTCAGTAGGTCGGTAATGCTAGATTCCAGATTTCTTTGTAGGGTTATGTTATTTTGGTTTATTAGATTTCAGTGGAATTGACCCCATCGTTAATTTTTTTTGATCTTTTTCAATTTCTAGTGGGAGAAAAAAAAAGCTCAAAGCAATGTGGAATTTCCTCGGTGGCCCTGCAGCTTCAGAAAATGGTAAGATACAAAATCACAGGTGGTGACCAGGTCTGGGGGTCTAAGAGTGAAATGTTATGGTTTCGGTTTGAAGTGTCTGGCAGGGTTTGAGCTCCTAGGGGTGTGGGTGAATTGGGCGGTGCCTTCCCTGTTTTTTGGCGTCTACAGTGTTTCATGCCCTGCCCTGTCTACGCCGGAGAACTTGGTTGGTTGGCTCTCATCCACATCAGTCTTCAGCGTCAAGGTAACCGGTTCCTAGGAGCTCCTTCTGTGAAGAGATGCAGGCAGCGGATTTCACTCTGATCCCACTTGGGGAAGTCTACGGAGAGCTTCCCCCAGGCTGGCCTCTGCGAGTCGGCATGCATGCTGCGTGTCGGGACGTCGACCTAGTCACTGCGAGTCGGCACGTATGATGGCCTCTAGTCTGTGAAATGCAAATGGCATGTTGCGCGATCAAGCTTACTGTAATCATTTTATGATCTTCGATTTTCTAGTGGGAGAGAAAAAAAGCTCAAAGCAATATGGAATTTCCTTTGGTGGCCCTGCAGCTTCAGCAAATGGTAAGTTTTATAAACACAGGACCAGTTTGAGCTTTTATCGTCACTCGATTTTTGGGTTTAGCCACATGTTTTTGTGGACCAGACTTCCTAATTTCATTGCTAAACTGAGTTTATGAGCCTTTATCGTGACTAATGGGCTTGGATTTAACCACACGATTTGGTGGTGACCAGGTTCTGGGGTCTAAGAGTGAGATGTTATGGTTCGGTTGGAAGTGTCTAGCATGGATTGAGCTCCTGGGGGTGTGGGTGGGGTGAGCGAGCCTTCCATATAATTCGGTGTCAACAATGCTGCTTGCCCTGTCACGCTGGAAAACTTGGTTAGCGCCTTCATTCACATCAGTGTTCAGCTTTCCCTGAAGGTTACCGGTTTCTAGGAGCTCTTTCTCTGTGAAGAGATGTAGGCAGGGCCATGGCTTTCACACTCTGATCCCTCTTGAGGAAGTCTATGGAGAGATTGGGCCATGCTCTCGCTCTATGGAAGTAAAGGTTCAGCTGTTCCAAGACTGTCTGAAATTTCTATTGTGAGCATCTGGACTGGTTACCAGGCTGTTCTGCAGTAGTGGGTTTAGGGACTGGGTCAGTCTCAGTGCTTGCTGGATTGGGGGAGAAATGCCCACTCTGAAAAGGCCGGGGCTAGATCTGATTCAGTCTCCTTGCTCACTGCTTCCCCTGCTTCCTGGCAGTTAGTCTAGAAGCTTAATTATGGTTTACAATAGGAATGGAGGATTCTTGGAACTGTTCATTCTTCTAAGATTTCCTATGAATTGTGTTCTGCTGGGGCTGGCCTTAATGCTTTGTGTTCAAACAGGCAAGCCCTGAAGCCTTGGGGGGGTGGAGGGTCTGGATACTTGCCGCTCCCACAAAATGGCAACACTTCGATGATTCAGAACTTCACACGGTTTCCGTTATCAATATCTGTTTGTTACAACCAACGCCATATTCCTAAATTTTGCTGCTTATATTTTCATGTGATCCTAAGGCTTACATTTATATTGTAGCTGGCGAGATGATCAAGGCTGAATTATGGCAACACTGTGCTAACTGAATTTGATGCATACCTCAATCTATAAATGCTGTAATCTGTGGGACCCTTTAAGTCGGGTCTCAAACTAGCGGCCCTCCAGATGTTGCGGAACTACAAGTCCCATCATGCCTCTGCCATGCCTGTAACTGTCAGCCTTGCAATGCCTCATGGGAATTGTAGTTCCGCAACAGCTGGAGGGCCACCAGTTTGAGACCCCTGCTTTAAGTGAAACTTTTTTTTTTTTTTGTGCTTTAAGCCGCATTTCTATCCATGTGTGACCACTGGTGTTGAACAGAAGTCAGTTTATCCCGGCTTGATAAGTTCTGCAGAGGCAGTAGGATTCAAATCTGATTTGTATATTTTGAGGCTGGGTTCACACTATCGCGATTCGTATTTGCACCGCATTGCTGTGCAGATCACATACGATGTATGTGCGATGTGAATTCAACCATACAGATTTATATATGGCTGAATTTGCATCGCATATGGATCAAAAGGGTGCAGGACCGTTTTTTTATTAATTTTTTATTTTTTTTTGGTCCGCACTGGAATTGAATCAGATAGGTGTTCACACCTATGCGATTCGATTCCTGCACCATTTGACAGCGTGCACTGTCAACCGATCTGGGGGTTGTCATTAACTTTGTATTGACACCCACAGCGGTTCGCAGAGGGAAGTGTGACCTGCCTGTGAGACATGCGATGGAGGAACCTGCGCAGGAATCATGCTGGTTCTCGCATCGCATTGTGTGAACCCAGCCTCACAGCAAGGGAGTCTCCCTGCTGTAAAAATAAGATGAAGCGGGGTGGCTTCCTGCATCCACAAAGTGTGGATGGAGAATCCAGATTTCCCCCCCCCCCCCCATTTAACCGACTGGTTGAACATAAAAACTGACTTGTGCATGGACATCTTTAGAGATTCAGGGGTAAGTGACCCTGGAACACATTGAAGCCAGGTTTATCCAGAACAACCATGCAGCAAAGCATTTTAGGTTCACAGTGAGTCTGTTTATGGTCTGTCAAAATAAAATGAGCGGGGAGGCTTCCCGTGTCCACATAGGGTGTGGATGGAGGAATCTGTTTTTCTTTTTAACCCACTAGTTAAATGTAAACTGACTTATGCGTTGATGGCTTTAGAGATTTAGGGGCAAGTGACCCTGGAACACATTGAAGCCAGGTTTAACCATACAGCAAGCATTTTAGGTTCACAGTGAAAGTCTGTATTACATGACATGGTTTAGATTGGACCTAAGATTTCATTATCTCTGAATACGTAGGCATGACTCCATTGTAAATTTTTTCTTTTCCATGACTAGTTGGAAGGCCATGAACACTCAAAGCAAGATGGGAAGGCCATGAACCCTCAAAGCAAGATGGGAAGGCCATGAACCCTCAAAGCAAGATGGGAAGGCCATGGACCCTCAAAGCAAGATGGGAAGGCCATGGACCCTCAAAGCAAGATGGGAAGGCCATGGACCCTCAAAGCAAGATGGGAAGGCCATGGACCCTCAAAGCAAGATGGGAAGGCCATGGACCCTCAAAGCAAGATGGGAAGGCCATGGACCCTCAAAGCAAGATGGAATCCCTTTTCTGCTCCTGCAGTATTGGCATATGGTGGGTAACATGGCTTGGGTTAGCCACACAATTTTGTGGACCCAAAAAAAATGTACTTGGTTACGCAGGATTAGGAAGTAGAGAGAATCTATAGCTCATTCATCTGAGTTATGACTTTTGTCATAGCTCTTAAGTTTTGGGCTCAGAGGTTCCTGTTCAGTCTGAAGTCTCTTGCTCCTTGGTTGTGGGTTATTGTGGCAATAAGGAGCTTTGATGGAGCAGGGCAGGGCATTGCAACACTGCTTCCACCAGAGTCTCTGCCTCATTAACTCTTGTATTGGGCTTACCCTGAAGGTCACCGGTTTCAAGGAGTGTTTCTGCAGGGCTGAGCAGGGATGTCACTCTGATCCCTCTTGGGGAAAAGTCTACAGGGAGCCCCCGCTCTCTGGAAGTAAAGGGTCAGCTGTTGCAAGAGGGTCTTACATTCTCATTGTGAGTTGTAGTTGGGTCTCTGGACTGGTTGCCAGGCTGTTCTGTAGTAGCAGGCTTGGGGACTGGGTCAATCTCAGTCTGCTGGATTGGGGAGGAGTGCCCCCTCCTCCAAGAAGGTGGGGCTAGATCTGATTCAGTCTCCTTGTCCGCTGCTCCAGTGCACCCTGGCACTCAGTGTAGAAGTTTAACTATGGCTTACAGTGGGAATGGCGGATTCTCTTATAATTGTTCATCCTTTCTTCCTGGGAATACGGAGTGTTGATCTTGGAATGGTTCTTAGTTTTTCTTGGTTGGAGTATGAGGGCACCATATTGCAGTCAACAAACACTTCGGCCAGGCCAAAATCAATGCTCCCTATTCTTGGGTCAGGCTTAAGATATGGAGTCAAAATGCCTTATCCCCTTAAGGGGAAAGGTATGACACATGTCGTTCCCACACTAATAGGTTTAATCTTCTCATCCCCAAAGCCCGCTACAAATCTAGAGGAGAACGAAGATTCGCAGTACAAGGACCTCGGCTATGGAACGCTCTACCAAACATCTGCTTAGAAGATGACCATCGGACCTTCAGAAAAAAACTCGACCCACCTCTTCTAATAAAGCAAGACAACGAGGGACAAACCAAGCGCCTTGAGGCGTTTCAGTTCGCATTTTCAGCGCTATACAAATCATTGATTCATTCAGAAAGCTAGTTGTTGAATAATTTGGACAGGGTATAATCTCATTAATGCCAATCTTGGAGCAGTGTAGAATGTGGTTGCAAATGATTTCCCATTGATTGCAGGCTTTGTGGTCCCAACAGAGCAGAGTTTATAGGCAATACATATAGTGGTTGGTTGCTTTACTGGAGCAGTCTTCATTATATGAAATGCAAAAGCCCCATATCATCCTCCTTGTGTTAATGTTACCTATATCTCATTGCAGATCATCAGAATGAGCGGGATGGTTGGGCTCTGGCTAGACATTGCTGTTGGAGTTAAAGTTTTGTAAATTGGTAAGCATCCCATATAGTTGCTAGAATATTGAACCTTTTGTTTTGAGATTTCCAGGAAACTTGGGAGGATCATGGGATGTAAGGGAAGGGGAACACTTTTTTTTTTTCCCTGCAAAAATATGTGCATTTTGAAGTGTGTTATTTTGTTTTTTCTTCTCAAAGCTAAACTTGGGCTTGTATGTGCATTTCTTTTCTGTTTGGGGGTGGGCTGCACTTGAGGCCCCCGGTGTCAAAAAAAAGTTGACCACCGCTTCCTTAATGGTTTTAAAAAGCTCGGGCTCCACAGTGCCCCTCCTAAATAACACAAAGCAGTTAACCGGCAATTTTCACATTTTTAAGTTTTTTTTTTGTTAAGTTTTTTTATTTTAATGGGAGCATGTAAGAAATGTATGTGGTATCCCAATTTGGTATGCCACTGGTTATCGATGGCAAGCATGACTGCTGGCCCTTGCCACTGGTGATCGATGTCAACCAGGACTACTGACTACTTATCGCACTTTCCTATAGGACCGTTTTCTTTTTTCCAAACCCTGATGTATACTGAGCAGTCAGCCGGACTATAAACCATTTATGCGTTGTATTTTTAGTAGGGTGGGGTGAGAAAGCCTTCCATATAATTCGGTGTCGACAGTGCTGCTTGCCCTGTCACGCTTGAAAACTTGGTTAGCGCTGCACTTGAGGCCCCCGGGCGCAAAAGTTGACCACCGCTTCCTTAATGTTCTCAAAAAGCTGGTGCTCCACAGTGCCCCTCCCTAATTTTTTACGTTTTATGCTATGTTAATGGGAGCATGTAAGAAATAATGTATGTGGTATCCCAATTTGTCTGCCAATGTGGAAATATGCTTTAAGGATTGCTTATCTATGTCTCATCTCTAACCATTTATCACTCCTTTTTTTTTAAGCTCCTGCCTATGTTCCAATTAGTTTGCTCAATTGGACTTCTAGCAGTGTTGGTGTGCCAGCAAGGTCGAGATGAACGGCAATCAACCCAAAGATGTCGTCTTCATCGATTTTTACTGGACTTCATGCACATCACAGATGTGAAATTGGGAAGGAAGATGGAGCTCACTTTAAGGACTGTCCTCTACTATTTATAATATGGAATCATTATACATAACTAAAAAAATAAAGGTTGACCTGGTTATTAAACCTAAATGTCTTGCCAGCTTTTCTTTGTGTTTTTAATCTAGACTGCTTTGTTTGCACTTGTGTAGCCATGCCCCCCTAGGGGTTACTGAATGTTCTGATCTCCTTTCACCCTGCCTGGCATCCCTCTCAGACATATCAGTCCATAAGATTTTTATTTATTTTTTTGAGGTGAATTAACTTGGATGGGAAATAAAATGCCCAGGAATATTCAGTGCAACTTGCGACTAGTATGTACACTCCAGTATGTACGTACACTCCCTTGCTTTAAGACCTCTTATACTTCACTCCTCCAGCACTTCACTTGGTGCAGACTGTTACTCCTCCAGACTACATAGCACCGCGTGGTTAGGCTTGACACTAACTAGGTCTTAGTGAATTGCCTTTTGTGGGCAGGGACCTCGGGGCCCCTGTGGTGTTGAAAAAGTTCACATCTGCTCAGCTGCCCAATCCCAGATGGCTCTCAAGGCCCAGCCTGGCTGCAATGACTGGGTTCCCCTGCCTTTCCCACAGTCCACTCTTCTGGTTCTGCACCCATCTCAAAATGCAATGTCCCAGTTCTCTCAGGCATGCCTCCACAGTCCTCCCGACTGTGCTCCACTCACCAGCCCTCCTGCCTGCGACCAGTTGTCCTCCCTGAAGTCTCTTAGCAGTGCTCAATCCCACTGTCCTCTCCTTGCTCTCATGTGCCTCTCCTGCCAGGACCTTTTCACTCCTGGATGCACTTGAGCCCCGGCCCAGGGTAAACCCCCACCCCCCCCCCCCCCCCCGAGACTGGAGCGCTCCCCGTGGGTCCTGAAAGCCTCCACTCCAGCTCTTCCACCCAACAACTCCCTAGCTGGGCTGACCCTGGGTATTTCAAGGAGGCCTGCTCCCTGCCAAACCAAGTTGGGGATTGGTCAAGGCTCCTCAAGATACCCCAGGCAGCTCCACCTCTCCTTTCTACCACCTTCTAGAAAGGAGTGGGAGGTGACAGTGATGCTACCTGTGACCCAGCCCTACCCTGAGCCACTTCCAGCCCAGAATGAAAACCAACAGACCTAGCCCCCAGTTAAGGCCTGCCTAAATTTTCCTACTCTACGGAACCTTCCTCACTCTAGCACCTTCCTAACGAGAGTGTGCTGCACTTGCATTAACCACTTCACTTCAATCACATACCTGTACTTAATTTTTTAAGATGTGATGCCTTAAGCTGCAGGCATCACCCCTGTACCATTTTTTTAGCGCCAACATTCAGCTTTTTTGTATTCACCACCAATGCTACTAAGCAGCCTCTCGGCTGCTCTTAAAAGGAGGAGACGTTCCTTCTGCCTCTCAGTTTGGGGAGACCCGAGCCACCGGCACCCGACCAAAGCTGCATTTGGATTTGATCAGGTCTCCGATGTAGAAACCCAAAAGCGACGTCACTTCTGGTTTACTCGGCAGCCAACAGCGCCAATATTAAGTCTTCAAAATTTCTGATCTTGTCGTTTATTTAATACTTTACTTTAAGTGCAGAGGAGGAGTTTAACGTCTTTTGGACCCCAGATCCCTCCATAAAGAGTACCTGTCACTGTCTATTGCTATCACAAGGGATGTTAACATTCCTTGTGTCAGCAATAAAAGTGTTTTTTTATGATTTTATTTTTTTCCACAAGTAGCACTTTTACAAAAGAGAATAGCAAAGTAGGGGAATCCTAATCCTTAGCAAAGTAGGGGAATCCTAATCCTAAGCAAACCTATCAAAAACAGATGGTTGTATAGGTTTAAACCAAAGACTGAAAATTGCTAATTACAAATCTCTGAACTATAAAATACTTTGTAGTAAATCTGCCCCAGGCAGCAACAATTGCCTCGGGTTAGTGGCTCTTAAGCTTGGAGGCAAAACCGCCCTCCCGGGATTGGGGAGGGATGGGGCATTTGAAGAGGAGTTTGAGTTGAAAAGGGAAAAGCCACCTGTGATGGACTCACCCGGGACAGAGGCTTTTGGAGGGGACTGAATGCTTGCCTACTGCTTATGGGCCCTGGATTTTGGGGAACAGTGCTTTGTGAGGGATGTATGCCTGGGGACCCTTGCGGTGGTGTTTCATTGGATTCAGGCACATGTCCCCCCAAGACAGACTCTGTGATATGCCACCTTAGAAATTGTGACTGCTTCATACTGTTGGGACTCATAGCAGATGCTGAGGTCATCAACTCCAGCCACCTGTCTGTCTGCTATAATGTGTCTATTGTAAATAAGTCCAGTGTGGCTTCTAAGAGTCTTTCACTCATTGTTTGTAGTGGTGGGCCAAACACCCCCCCTGTTCAGTTCGTAGCAGAACATGTGAACAGGCAAGAAATTTGTTTGAACACCGTTCAAGTCTATGGGACACAAACATGAAAAATCAAAAGTGCTAATTTTTAAAGGCTTATATGCAAGTTTTTGTCATAAAAAGTGTTTGGGGACCCGGGTCCTGCCCCAGGGGACATGTATCAATGCAAAAAAGGAGGAGTGATTTTAACCACTTCCCACCCGGCCAATGTAGATATACGGCCGGGTGGGAGCCGTCTACTTCTGATAGGACATTCAGGAACGTCCTTCAGAAGTAGAGGGATCGCGCGCGCGTGCCCGCGCAGCGGCGCGATCCCGATGCGGCCGTGTCACCCGGACACGGCGCATCTCGAATCGGCAGGAGGGCACGGTGATTGGCCCTCCTGATCACATGACGGCCGTGACGAATCACGGCTGTCATGTGATGTAAACAAACAGCCGGTTGCTAGGCAATCGGCCCTCCTCTCCTCACACGGAAGTCGTCGGTGAGGAGAGCGGATCGCTGCAGCCGGCTGGTGATCAGTGAGTATGAGATGTTTTTTACTCACTGATCACCAGTCTAGGGTCCCCCATAGTAAAACACACGTCCCCACAGTAAAACACACATGTCCCCAAAACACACATGTCCCCAAAACACACATGTCCCTAAATAATAAAAACACATGTCCCTCACATATGTCCCACTAAAATCACATGTGCCAATGATTATCTGCACACATATGTCCGTGATCACCTGCACACCCCTTTTACATGATCATTTGCGTACATATGTCCGTGATCACGCGAACCAATTATTATACACTTAACGGAATTTTTTTTACAAAAAACATGTAGCAGAATACATTTTGGCTTAAATTTATGACAAAATTTGATTTTATTGGATTTCTTTTAAAAAAGAAAAGGAGAAAATATTGTTTTTTTTCAAAATTTCCGCTATGTTTTCGCTTATATCGCAAAAAATAAAAAACGGAGTCGCGAATAAATACCACCAAACTAAAGCTCTATTTGTGCGAACAAAATGATAAAAAATTCATTTGGTTACAGCATTGCATGACCACGCAATTGTCACTGAAAGTGCGCGAGCGCTGAAAGCTGAAAATTGGTCTGGGCAGGAAGGGTGTTTAAGTGCACAGTAGGCAAGTGGTTAATAATGCTTAAAGTGAAACAATAAAAGTGTAATATTCCTAATTGACTCACGGGTCAGCATGAGCTACACAGCTCCATACACAACAAACTGTGATGCCCTGTGTGGTCTGACACCTTTCTATCAGAACCAGAATTCACTTTTTTCAGCACTTTGAGCTTCAGTAGCTCTTCTCTTGGACTTCACAGGCCAGCCTTCGTTACCCATGTGCACTAATAAGCCTTGACCACTTATTACCCTGTCGCCGGTTTTCCTTCCTTGGACCATTTTCTGTCTGTCCTGACCACTACATCCCACAAGAGCTACAGTATTGGAGTTGCTCTAATCCAGTCAGCTATAGGAATATTGTCCCAGGGGCTGGAAAAATATATATTGTATACATAAAAGGTTTACAATATTGTTCCAAGACAAGTCAACACACATTGATATTCTGAATGATCTTTATTAACCACTTTCAGCCCCGGACCAATTTGCAGCCAAAGGACCAGGCCCCTTTTTGCGATTCGGCACTGCGTCGCTTTAACTGACAATTGCGCGGTCGTGCGACGTGGCTCCCAAACAAAATTGGCGTCCTTTTTTTCCCACAAATAGAGCTTTCTTTTGGTATTTGATCGCCCCTGCGGTTTTTTATTTTTTGCGCTATAAACAAAAAGAGCGACAATTTTGAAGAAAAACCCTATTTTTTGCTATAATATCCCCCAAAAATATATAAAAAAAAATTTTCCTCAGTTTAGGCCAATACGTATTCTTATTTTTGGTAAAAAAAATCGCAATAAGCGATTATTGATTGGTTTGCGCAGAAGTTATAGCGTTTACAAGATAGGGGATAGCTTTATAGCATTTTTATTATTTTTTTTTTTTTTATTAGTAATGGCGGCGATCAGCAATTTTGATTGTGACTGCGACATTATGGCGGACACATCGGACATTTTTGACACATTTTTGGGACCATTGTCATTTATACAGCAATCAATGCTATTTAAATGCATTGATTCCTGTATAAATGGCAGTGAAGGGGTTAACCACAAGGGGGCAGTGTAGGGGTTAAGTATGCCTAGGTGTGTTTCTTACTGTGGGGGGGCGGGGCTGTCAGCTAGTGAATGCTGATCTCTGCTCCAATCACAGGAAGCAGACCATTGGCGTCACTAGTTGCTAGGCAGAACGGGGAGATGCTGTTTATCTCGGCATCTGCCCGTTCAGCCTTCCCGTGAGACGATCGCAGGTATCCCCGCGGCAATCGAGTCCGCGGGGCCCGCGACCGGACTCACGGGGGTCCCGACTGGCGCGGGAGCGCGCCGCTCCCGATGGCACGGACAGGCATTAAGGATGGACTTGTATATACGCCCTCCTGCCTGTACGTGCCATTCTGCTGACGTATATCTGTGTGCGCCGGTCGGGAAGTGGTTAAGATAGCGATATTTGTTAACACAATTTAACCGCTTCCCGACCGCCTTATGTACATATACGTGTGCAGAATGGCACGGGCAGGCAAAATCCCGTACCTGTACGGGATCCTTTAAATGCCTGCCCGTGGGTCGCGTGCGCGCCGCCAGCGGCGCGCTTACGACCTGGTCGGGAGCTCCGTGACCCCGGCCGCGGGACCAGCGGACCCGATCGCCGCTGGTGTCTCGCGATCGGGTCACGGAGCTGAAGAACGGGGAGAGGTATGTGTAAACAAACCTCTCCCCGCGCTTCCTACTCTGCCTGTCATTGATTGGCTGTTCCCGGTCATCGGGAAAGCCGATCAATGACGTCAGCCCCGCCCCCTAATGTAAAACACACACACCCACACCATAACCCCTCCCCTCCCCCTAGTGGTTAACCCCTTCACTACAACTGTCATTTATACAGGAATCAATGCATTTAAATAGCATTGATTGCTGTATAAATGACAATGGTCCCAAAAATGTGTCAAATGTCCAATGTGTCCGGCATAATGTCGCAGTCACAATAAAAATCGCTGATCGCCGCCATTACTAGTAAAAAAAAAAAAAAATATTAATAATAATGTTATAAAACTGTCCCCTATTTTGTAAATGCTATAACTTTTGCGCAAACCAATCAATCGCTAATTTCGATTTTTTTTTTTTTTTTTTTTTTTACCAAAAATATGTGGAAGAATACGTATCGGCCTAAACTGAGGAAAAATAAACGTTTTTTTATATATTTTTTTGGGGATATTTATTATAGCAAAAAGCAAAAAATATTGCATTTTTTTTCAATATTGTCGCTCTATTTTTGTTTATAGCGCAAAAAATAAAAAACGCAGGGGCGATCAAATACCACCAAAAGAAAGCTCTATTTGTGAGAAAAAAAGGACGCCAATTTTGTTTTGGAGCCACGTCGCACGACCGCGCAATTGTCAGTTAAAGCAACGCAGTGCTGAATCGCAAAAAGGGGCCTGGTCCTTTGGCTGCCAATTGGTCCGGGGCTGAAGTGGTTAACACAGATTAATGCAAAACAATATTGCTGACTTTAGTGTAACTACTGTGATTTGTGACTGCAATAAAACCCAGAGGCCAACATAATTCTATTTGGCTCCAGATGAATGCTATTGGCTCCAATCATCTACTCCCCTTTGCGTCATACAATGAATAGAACAGCTTTATATTCAGTGAGATCGCTGACATTGCGTCTCCTCTGCACTGCACAGTAATCAATGGCTAAACCCACCTTACCAAAGGCGTTTTTCACAAACTCCTTACATTTAAAACAATGGAACCGTTCTGCTCCAGCAAACAAGTAAGTTGCATCTAATAGCGCAAAAAAGAATAGCTGGCCTCCGGGTTTTAGCAGCTTTATTGTCTTCTCCAGATTCTTCATTATATTCATCTTCATTTGTACTGATAACTTCCAGTATCCACGCACCGATAACAATCAGCAAGTGGTAGTAACACCGGGGAAGTTATGTTTTCCTATAAAAAATCACATTTCAAAATCTGCATGATCGACGACCTTAGGCGCATTTCTTTCTCCTGATGTTGACCTCTGAAAGCAAAAAAAAACATAATATGGAAATTACAGGAAAGATTTCAATATACAGTGATAAGCAATTCTGCCAAAATCTGGCTAGACTGTAATTTGGCAAGTTAAAGAGGAGTGCCCACAAAAAAAAAAAAAAAAATTAAAAGTCAGCAGCTACAAATACTGCAGCTACTGACTTTTAATAATCGGACACTTACCTGTCCCAGGGTCCAGCGATGCGTGGGAACGAGACCCCCCCCCCCCCCCCATTACCCGCGCTGCCGGCATTCTTAATGTGGGCACTCGGCTGTGGCTTCACAGCAGGGCACGCACTGCGCGAGTGGCGCCGTGCGCCGACGCTCACTCATCTGGGACACGTCCCAGATGACTGTGCGGCGCCTAGGGGAAGTGACGTCATTGCCCGGGCAATGAAGGTGGCAGACTACGAGGGACCCCCTAGCAACAGGCATTTAGAGGTGAGTAAAAAAAAAAAAAAATATTTTTTCCAATTTTTTTTCCAATTTTTTTTTATGATTTTTAAGCAAAATTTTTTTTTTTTTGGTGGCAACACCACTTTAAGATAAAATTGTCATATTAGTGTAGCACTACCCCTGTAGGAGTTGCTAATGGCAAGGTTCTCCACTACTTCCTTCTCACATCCAGACACAGTGATCAGACTTTTGGCTTGTTTTTTTGGTTGTTTTATTAGGGAATGATAACTTGGATGGGGTAAGGCGTAAAAGATTATGGGATACCCAACTTGAAAATGTCCAACAATTAACCACTTGACCACTGGGCAGTTAAACCCCCCTTCCTAACCAGACCAATTTTCAGCTTTCGGTGCTCTCATACTTTGAATGACAATTACTAAGTCATGCAACACACAAATAGCGCTTTCTTTTGGTGGTATTTAATCACCGCTGTTTTTTTTTATTTTTTGCGCTATAAATCAAAAAATACAGAAAATTCGGTAAAAAAAAAAAAAATTCATTGATTCTATTAAAAATTATTGGCCGAGTATTGCACAGTTCCAGCCCACAGCGCTGGTCCCGTCTCTCCCCCTTTTTGCTTCTCCCCTCTCACTGTACTGATCGGTACAGAGAGGGGAGGAACCGGCGTCATGACGTGACGCCGGTTTGTGTACATGTGATCGCTCCATCATTTGACGGAGCGATCACGTGGTAAACGGCCGCTATCAGTGGCTGTTTACCGTGATGCGCCGGGTCCTCCGGGACCCGGTGGTCACGGATGTTCCTGAGTGCGCGCCCCAGGGGGCGCGCGGGAGCAAGTTTCTGAGAGGACTATAGCGCGGTCGGCATGTGGTTAAAACCAGGAACAACTTCCTCCCTATTTACAGACTCCTCTTCCTTCCACCTGCACTAACTTGGTTCCCTCCTGGGGGAACTAACAGTCTCTAGTTAGTTCAGCAACAGCCCATTACAGGCTAGGAACAGTCCCTTGGTAAAGTTGCAATGTGGAGTGAACGAAACGCGCTGGAGCTACATAGATGCATGATGTCCATACAGATGATTTTATATGTTTTTTACATTGTTCCACTCAAAACTTTTAAATACCATCCAGCCCTTCCAGTGGCCTATGTTGTGTAGGACTTGTCTTCATCCCATGATATGTCATAGGATGAAGTACCATGGCGTAAATATGTATATGTGGTTTTTGGCATGCTTTGCGTTTATGCACTTTTGTGTATGCATTTTTTTTTTTGTCATTGTGTATGCTGTATATGATCTCACAAGGTACAGTAAAATGTTCTTTGCAATGACTGCTTTTTGTTTTTCAAAATTTGGGATGGAGGCCAATTACTGATGGTGCCACAGACCACATAATGTTTCTCTTACAATGTGGAGTGAACAGCATCTCACACAACCTTCTGCCTCTTTGTAAAGGCTCATCCCAGTTCTACTGCTTGCAGAAATACTAGCCCACCTGGCTGCCACCACCCCAGCTGGCTGCTTTCTCTTACCAGTCCTCCCAACTGACAATTTTTTTTAAAAAAAAAAGTTCGCTTGTACGACCGCTGCGCAAATATACGGTGTGACAGAAAGTATTGCAATGACCGCCATTTTATTCTCTAGGGTATTAGAAAATTACTTGGAACCCCCAGACATAAAATATTTTTTTTTGATAGAAAAAAATAAATAAACTTGTAAACGCCAAATCTCAGAAAGAAACCTCGGTCCTTAAGTGTTTTTTAAGAGAGCACTGCTACAGCTGTCAGTCTCTCCCCTTGTCTGTCCCTGCACCGTGTTGATCTACTCACTGTCTCTCTGGCTAGGGTCCCTCCAACTGCCTTCTGTGGTGGGATCCTTCCAGGTCAGCCTCCTGATCTCTAGCCAGAGGTAAAGCCCCTCCTGGCAGGGGGTCCCTCAAGGGCTACCGACTCCATCCATCCATCTCTCCCATCCATTCCATATATCCTATCCATCCCATCCATCCACCCATATATCCATCCATTCCATATATCCCATCCATATATCCATCCCATCCACGCATACATCTCATCCCACGCATACATCTCATCCCACACATACATCTCATCCCACACATACATCTCATCCATCAATCACATCCCATCCATCCAATCCATCCACCCATCCACCCATCCCCTCCTTCCATCCTATCCATCAATCCCACACATACTTCTCATCCCACACATACATCTCATCCATCCACCCCATCCATCCATCCATCCCACACATACATCCCATCCACCCACCCACCCCCTCCTTCCATCCACCCATCCCATTCCCATCCCATCCATCCATATATCCATCTCATCCATCTATCCCATCCATCACATTCATCCATCTATCCCATCCATACATCCATCCCTTCCATCTATCCCATCCATCCCTTCCATCTATCCCATCTATCCCATCCATCCATCCTATCCATTCATCATATCCAACCCTCCACCTCATCTATCCCATCCATCTCATCCATCCCATCTCACCCATACATCCATCCATCCCATCCATCCACCGATGCCATCCATCTCATCCTTCCTATCCATTCATCCATATATCCCATCCATCCATTCATACATCCATCCACCCTATCCATCCATCCCATCTAAGCATCCCATCCATCCATCCATTCATCTCATTCATCTCATCCATCTCATCCATTCCATCCATCCCATTCCCATCCCATCAATCTATCCATCCATCCATCCCATCATGCCATCCATCCATTCAATCCATCCCATCCATCCCATCAATCTATCCATCCATCCATCCCTTCCATCCATCCATCCACTTTATCCACTCCATCCATCCCATCCACCTCATGCATCCATCCCATCCATCTCATTTATCTATCCATCACATCCATCTCATCTATCCATCTCATCCATCTCATCCCTTCCATCCATCACATCCATCCATCCCATCTATTCATCCCTTCCATCCATCTCATCCATCCATCCATCCCATCTCATCCATCCATATCACCCATCCATCCCATCCATCCATATATCCATCCCATTCATCTCATCCATCCATTTCATCCATCCCAACCATCCCAACCATCCCATCCATCCATATATCCATCCATTCATTCCATCCCATTCATCCATCCCATCCATCCCATTCTCATCTCATCCATCTCATCCATCCATCACATCCACCTCATGCATCCACCTCATCCATCCCATCCATCCATCTCATCCATCACATCCATCCATCCATCCATCCATTCCTCTCATCAATCTATCCATCACATCCACCACAACCATCCTTCCATCCATCTCATCCATCCATCACATCCATTCATCCATCACATCCATTCATCCATCCCATCCATCCCATCCATCCATCCATCTCATCCATCCATCCATCTCATCCATCCATCCATCCTTTCATCCATCCATCTCATCCATCCATCTCATTCATCCCTTCCATCCTTCTCATCCATCCATCCCTTCCATCCATCCCATCTCATCCATCCATCCTTTCCATCCATCCCATCCATCTCATCCATCCCATCTCATCCATCCATCCATCCATCCATCCATCCATCCCAACTATCCCATCCATCCATCCATCCCAACTATCCCATCCATCCATATATCCATCCCATTCATCCCATCCATCCATCCCATCCATCCATCTATCCATCACATCCATCCCAACCATCCTTCCATTCATCCATCTCATCCATCCATCCATCCAATCCATCCATCAATCCCATCCATCCATCACATCCATCCACCTCATCCATCCTTCCATCCATCCCATCCACCTCATCCATCCTTCCATCCATCCATCCATCTCATCCATTCATCCATCCATCCATCACATCCATCTCATCCATCCATCCACCTCATCCATCCATATCATCCATCCCATCCATTCATCCCTTCCATCCCATCCATTCATCCATCACATCCATCCCATCTCATCCATCCATCCCATCCATCACATCCATCTCATCCATCCATCCATCCCAACCATCCCATCCATCCATATATCCATCCCATTCATCCATCCATCCCATCCCATCCATCCATCCCATCCCATCCATCCATCCATCCATCTCATCCCATCCATCCATATATCCATCCCATCCATCCATCCATCTACCCATCCATCCATCCATATATCCATCCCATACATCCATCCCATCCATCCCATTCATCCATCCATCCCATCCGTCCATCCATCCCATTCTCATCCCATCCATCCATATATCCATCCCATCCATCCAATCCCATCCATCCCATCCATCCATCCCACCCATCCATCCCATCCAATCCATCCCATCCAATCCATCCATCCCATCCATCCCACCCATCCCATCCCATCCATCCCACCCATCCCATCCATCCATCCCACCCATCCATCCATCCATCTCATCCACCCATCCATCCATCCATCTCATCCATCCATCCATCCCATCCATCCATCCTATCCATCCATTCATCCCATCCATCCCATCCATCCATCCTATCCTTCCATCCCTTCCATCCATTCCATTCATCCATCCATCCCATCCAATCCATCCATCCAATCCATCCATCCCATCCCATACATCCATCCCTCCATCCCATCCATCCATTCCATCCATTTATCCGAGCACGCAGCCCAGCCGGTCAGGAAAGGGGTGGGGACGAGTGAGCCCCCCCCCCCCCCCGAACCGTACCAGGCCGCATGCCCTCAACATGGGGGGGGTGCAGAGAAGTCGGAAGAGACCCCCGGAGCTGCCTAATAAATTATTTTAAAAACCTGTCTAGTGTGTTTTTTTATTGACACTTTTTTCCCCCAGGTGAATGGGTAGGGGTACGATGTAGCCCATACTTATTCACATAGGGTGGGGGGCTGGTATCTGGGGGCCCCCTTATAAAAGGGGGCTCCCGGATTCCGATAAGCCCCCTTTCCGATAATCCATCCAATCCATTCCATCCATTCCATTCATCCATCCCATCCACCCATCCCACCCATCCCATCCCTCCATCCCATCCATCCCATCCAATCCATCCATCCCATCCATCCATCCATCCCATCCATCCATCCATCCCATCCCATCCATCCAATCCATCCCATCCATCTATCCATCACATCCATCCCTCCATCCCATCCATCCATTCCATCCATTTATCCGAGCACGCAGCCCAGCCGGTCAGGAAAGGGGGTGGGGACGAGTGAGCCCCCCCGAACCGTACCAGGCCCCATGCCCTCAACATGGGGGGGTGCAGAGAAGTCGGAAGAGACCCCCGGAGCTGCCTAATAAATTATTTTAAAAACCTGTCTAGTGTGTTTTTTTATTGACACTTTTTTTCCCCAGGTTTCCCCAGTTATTCACATAGGGTGGGGGCTGGTATCTGGGGCCCCCCTTATAAAAGGGGGCTCCCGGATTCCGATAAGCCCCCTGCCCACAGACCCCGACAACCAATGGCCAGGGTTGTCGGGAAGAGGGCCTTGTCCTCATCAACATGGGGACAAATAAGACTCCTGCAGGTTGCAACCTGAATAGTCACGCCAGCGGTCATTCACATGTGCCCGTGGGCCAGTAAAATTTCTGTTGGATTTTAGGGGGTACCCCTTAATATTCATACCATATTACAGGGCCTGATAATGGAGGGGGGGGGGGGGTCCCATGCTCTTTTTTTCAATTATCTGTATATATATTGCTGAGACCCGACAATTCATTACAGCCGCGATCAGTTTTAAATGACAATTTTTCCTTTAGAAATGTCATTTTGTGCAGGGACTGTTCTAAACACAGGAAACATGAGCCACTTTACAGGCATACTATAGACATCCCCCAGGCACGATATTTAAATAAATATTTCATTTTTAATGTTTCACTTTAAGCATTAAAAAAAAAACACTGCTCCTGAAAAAACTGCCATTTTTTATGACAAAAACTTGCATATAAGCCTTTAAAATTAGCAATTTTTATTTTTCATGTTTGTCATAGACTTTATCTGTGTTCAGCCAATTTTTTTGCCTGTTCGCATGTTCTGCTACGAACCGAGCAGGAGGGTGTTCGGCTCATCCCTAGTCACGCACGCATATATACAGGAATACCTGCCCTGACAAAATAAACTGAGACTAATGCCATGAACATGCGATCCGAATTCTCGTCAGAAAAAGCTCTGATGGTTTTCCCGTCAGAATTCTGACGGAATTTCGCTCAAACTGTCTTGCCTACACACGGTCACACCAAATTCCGACGGTCAATAACACCACGACATACAACACGTTCAACGGCACTATAAAAGTGAAGTTTAATGCTTCCAAGCATGCGTCTGAATTTTGCGTGTTGGAATTGCATACACACGATCTAAAAATTAAGAACAGGCTCTCAATCCAAAGTCCGTCGGAAATGCCGACAAAAAAAGACCGATGGGTATACACATGGTCGGAAAATCCGATGAAAAGCTCCCATCGGACTGTTTCTATCGGAAATTCCGACCGTGTGTACGCCGCATAAGTCTACTTTCAAATTGGGGTCGTGGCCGCATTAGCTAGCGCCTGGGAAAGGGGTTAAAAGCGCCCGCGTTGTGCTGCTTCAGAAGCACTTTTCACACTATAGCACGCTAACTTGCTAGAAACACTGAACAGAGCCCTCTTCTATCCCTCTCCATGCCGATATCCTACTGTAAATGGCCGCTATGGGGAGAATATTTTTATAGTTTGGGGCGGGAGCAATGAGCCATGATTGGATACAATCATCATTACTTTCTCCAATCATGGCTCTAACAGTGCTCTGTGCCCTGATTGTGTAAAGCTTTCATTGCTTCAGCCAATCAGGGCTTCCAATACACTGTGCGGTGGCACAGTGCATTGTGGTCATTCGGCGGGCCGAACAAGAGGTCAAACACCCCAATAATTTGGGTGTTCGTGGAACGGGCGAACAGCCAATGTTTAGCCTGAACTCATGCTCAGGCCAAATCGTTGGCCCAACTCTAATAAGGACAAAGATAAGAACATATCACATTTTAGTAGAATGAGGAAGTTTCTGATGTAAAACACTGAATACATGGTGAGGCTGAATGTGTAATCTTCACATGTGGCAAGACTTTTTACACTTTTTTTACATATGTATTTAAGAATCTTCTTGCAGTGTGGTGTCTGTTTGTGTAGTGCCTCGAAGTTCCTCTCCATCTTTGTGTGGTCATCATCTGTAATCACACACTGAGTTCTAGTGGTTTTGTTTCCTCTGTAAAATCTCTTTCCATCCACAAAAACTTCTGTTTTCAAAAGAAATGAAACTTTGTCTCTTGCTTAGTTATGATGACAGATCTGAACTGAGTGGTATCTCTCCATGACCCCCACCCAACACGCACACACACACACTTTAATTACAGTCCATCTGGCACAGGGAACATGGGATGATGTTGATTTAAAGTCCTAAAATCTTCAGGTACAGCAGGCTTTTGGGATGGCTTTGGACTCCTGTAGACCAGCACAGGCACCTTGAGGTTTCTTCAGGGGTGTCTTGGCAAAATGCATAAAAATTGCACAAAAATGTATACAAGCCAGCAGGTGGATGAAGCCTGCCTTTTAGTTACACAAAGCCACAGGTTTTTATTGTGCACCATTTCAACCACCGGCGTCCTAACAACCAGTTATGTCATTAGTGTGGATAAGAAAGGTGTTGATCACCTGCACAGCTTCCTTGTTTGACCCTCCCTTGCCCCTTTCCGTCAACACTGGGGCATTGGATGAGTGATGGAGAGAAACTGAGGGAGAGGAGAAACCCTGGAATACTAGTCAGTACTAGTGGGCAAAAGTGTATTTGCTTTGAAAGAATAAGTCACCTCTAATGTTGGGCGCCCTACGTGGGGATGTTGCTGCATTGTGTAAAACTATTGGGATCGTTTTTTACATTTTAGAATGGGGTGCCTTGAGCCTGTCCATAATTTTAAAGGCTGCCTTCACTGAAAAAAGGTTGACAAACACTGTTGAAAAATTGGGCCTTAGGCACTGGTGCCACAACACTGCAACCCTCACAGATACTGTACTCTGAGCACAGCAGTCAGACCTGTTGCGAAGCATTGCTTAAAAAAATTGTAATTACACGCCCCTGTTAAACAGGGTCTGAAAAATTGGGCCTTAGGCACTGGTGCTGGTGCCACAACACTGCAACCCCTCACAGATACTGTACTTGGAGCACAGCAGTCAGACCTGTTGAGAAGCATTGCTTAAAAAATTGTAATTACACGCCCCTGTTAAACAGGGGCTGAAAAATTGTACCTTAGGCACTGGTGCTGGTGCCACAACACTGCAACCCCTCACAGATACTGTACTTGGAGGACAGCAGTCAGACCTGTTGCGAAGCATTGCTTAAAAAATTGTCTCATCCTCTGCTCCCTCTGCGATGGCAAGATAAGGTCCGCAACCTTACCCTTGTACCGTGGATCAAGGAGAGTGTCCAGCCAGTAATGATCCCTTCTGCAGGCTTTGCAGGATCAGGGAGGCCATGTACCCAACACTGAGCTCAAACAGTTCGGGGGACTCCTCAGGAGGACATGGTGGGTCTAGGGAAGGGGTGCCTGATGATGCCATTGAGTATGCGTTGGCAGCTGCTTTGCCAGTACCCTGAGCCTGGGTGAGAGAGGATGAGGAGGATGAGGAGGGCTTGGTCATCCACTCTACCAAGCCTTCGGCATGATGCGGCTCAACATGTCCAGCTGCCGAAAACAAGGACAAGCATGTCCCATGGCCACATGCTGATGACGATGCACCACGTCCACGACCAGCACTGTTGTCTCTAGACACAGAGCCTGCTTGCCCTGTGTTCTTGCCTCGGGACTGTCTGCCTCTCCTTGTCGGTCTTCCAGGCATTGTAGTGGGTAGTGTATATTGTGCTGTATAGAGGCTGAGGTGGTGGCTGCCTTAGATGACAACAACAGGGCCTTACGGCAGGTAGAGGCTGAGGTGGTGGCTGCCTTAGATGACAACAACAGGGCCTTATGACAGATAGAGGCTGAGGTGGTTTATTATGTGCTGTACTAACACAGCACACACACACACACACACACACACACACACACACACACACACACACACACACACACACACACACACACACACACACACACACACACACACACACACACACACACACACACACACACACACACACACACACACACACACACACACAAAAACACACACACACACACACACACACACACACACCAGAATGAATATGAAATGTCACCGGAACACAGTACACTAGGCCGCCACAGCGGAGGCCTTTTATAGTGTGGGGCGTGTACTAAACCCCCTGAGCTATAATTGACTACAGGCATCCTGTAGCCAATTATGGCTCTCCTCACTGCCGGCGATGTGATTGGCCAAGCATGCGGGGTCACAGTGCATGCTTGGCCAATCTTCAGCCAGCAATGCACTGCGACTGGCGCAGTGCATTGCGGGCCGCTCGCATCACACGAATGTGATGCGAACGGCCCAAATAGTTCTGGGCTTGTCGAGCGGGCAAACGCCCGATGTTCGATTCAAACGTGGGTTCGAATCGAACACCAGACCCATCCCAAGTAGATACAGGTGCAGGTTTATACTGTGCTGTGCTGGACTGACACAGCACACACACTAACTCCTGCAGATGGCTGTATTTATAGAGAACAGCACAAAGGGTAGATATAGGTGCAGGTTTATACCGTGCTGTGCTGGACTCATACAGCACACACTAACTCCTGCAGATGGCTGTATCAATGGAGAACTGCACTAAAGGGTAGATACATGTGCAGGTTTATGCTGTGCTGGACTGATACAGCACACACTAACTCCTGCAGATGGCTGTATCGATGGAGAACAACAGCACTAAAGGGTAGATACAGGTGCAGGTTTATACTGTGCTGTGCTGGACTCACACAGCACACACTAACTCCTGCAGATGGCTGTATCAATGGAGAACTGCACTAAAGGGTAGCTACAGGTGCAGGTTTATACTGTGCTGCGCTGGACTCACACAGCACACACTAACTCCTGCAGATGGCTGTATTTATAGAGAACAGCACAAAGGGTAGATACAGGTGCAGGTTTATACTGTGGTGTTCTGGACTCACACAGCACACACTAATTCCTGCAGATGGCTGTATCGATGGAGAACAACAGCACTAAAGGGTAGATACATGTGCAGGTTTATGCTGTGCTGTGCTGGACTGACACAGCACACACTAACTCCAGCAGATGGCTGTATCAATGGAGAACTGCAATAAAGGGTAGATACAGGTGCAGGTTTATACTGTGCTGTGCTGGATTCACACAGCACACACTAACTCCTGCAGATGGCTGTATCGATGGGGAACAACAGCACTGAACAACACCACTAAAGGGTAGATACAGGTGTATACTGCCCTGGAGGCACAGAACACACACTAAGTCCTTCAAATGCCTGGTAACAAAGATTCAAGAACAACTGTCCCTGCCTATCAATGCTCTTTCCCTGCACTTTTCCCACAGGCATGACATGACGAGGTTTGTTTACAAGTGATGCTCCGTCATTTGATGGAGCGATCATGTGGTAAACGGCCGATATCAGCTGCAATTGACCGTGTTCCGTGATGCGCCGGGACCCCCGGACCCGTCGGTCACAGATGTTCCCAGGCGTGCCCCCCAGGGGGTGCGCGGGAGCACGATTATGTGAGGATGTTCCACGGATGTCCACCAAGAATAAGCCGACCGCGCTGTAGCCGTTTTTTGGCTATGGCCCGGTCAGAATGTGGTTAAAATGCAATAAAAATATTTTTTTGTCATTTAAAAAAAAAAAAAAAAAAAGTTCCTTTAAGAGCTATGGGCGAAAGTGATGTTTTGACGTTGCTTCCGCCCTGCAGTAATATGGAGACGGGTGGGGGCTCCGGTAAGCGGCGGAGGGCACCGGATCGCAGCGGGAGGGGGGCCCCTCTCCCGCCACAGATAAAAGTGATCTTGCAGCGAATCCGCCACAGAGACCACTTTTATGTTAAACTAAAGCACCCACTGAAGACGAGGATACCAGGATTATGGCAGCTAGCTGCTGCCATAACAACGATATCCTCCTTCAAATTACAGACGTATAACGACGGTGGGCGGTCCGGAAGTGGTTAATTATATTCCTGTTTACAGTTTGTATTGTTAGGGTAATGTCACCTGACCTGAAGTTGTGTGGCAGATAAATTATTTGTGAGTTTTCAATAAAGAGTTTCAGTTTGCATCTAAGCTATTGTCGGCTAGTCTTGGATGGTCAGCTATAATATCTTGTTCCTGGTTCCACACAGGAGAAAGTTTTATCTTGATGCAAGCACCCAGCACTCAGAATAAATAAAATTATATATAAACAAACAAAAATAGCTTACATAAGAATAGAAAACATAAAATGTTTTTTTTTTTTGCCAGAAAAAAACATAAACTAAATATACAATATAAATATACAATAAACTTTTTATTATTATTTATTATTATTAATTTGTTACGTTGCATTCATTTAGATGTGGCATTTGTTATTTTGGATAATTTGTAACTTCGGATAAATTCGTATTTGTTACATTCACCAACAGTTAAATTTGAAAGGAAATTCCAATAACTATACTTTAATAGTTAGCCATTATTAGTTAGTTGGTTATTATTTAAGATTTTCAGATTTTATAATTTTTGTTCTTATTTTCAGATTTTCGTTCTTATTTTCAAATTTTCGGATTTTCAAATCTACGAATTTTCAGATTTTCGGATTTACAAATTTTTGGATTTTCAAATTTTCGGATTTTTCCATTTTAGGATTAAAATTTTTTCCGAAGTTACAAATTTATTCAAAATAAAAAATTTAGATCATAACGAATGATGACAAAAACGTAAAAAACTAAAAAAACATGTGGAACATAAACTAACAAATTTAAAAAAAAACAATGTGAGAACTTCTCTTTTTTCCACATAGAATAGTCCCTGTGTAGACCAGCTCTCCTTAATGATCCAGGCGATGTGGTGGGTACGCACCCTTGATGGCTCGGTGCCGTGAGCCGCGGTGGCGGGCTGCACATGGGTGTGGGATCAGGAGGAGAGCATACACAGTGAGGCTATAGGAGGTGATGCAGAATAATAAGAGATGGAGGAGAAGTGAGATATAACAACAACATAAGCAAGAACAAAAAGGACAGTCACTTGTTAACGAGCCAAAATACCTGAGTTGATAGTCGAAGTAGACTTAGGTGTCATGTAACGAGCATTGTTCGTGACCATAAGGGAAACATGACAGATACTGAAACTTCCTGTCAGCGTGGGGTGTTGCGATGAACAGGTCCAGACGACCTGAAGCATTTTGGGGAGTCCTTCCTCGGGCTTCGCTGGTCCAGAAGACGGTTATTTGGAGAGGCTTTGAGCGGGGAGTCAGTATGTGCGTCAGATCGCAGTGAGCATAGAAAGGCTTCCACTTCAGAGGTGTCCTGAAAGGATAGCTGATCCCCATTGGGGGCTTTGAGGTGGAGAGTCTTGGGGAAGGCCAACGTGAATTTTATCTGTTGCTGGTACAACAAGGAGCAGACGATCAATGTGCTGTCATTAGGCAGAACGGGCAGATGCTGTTAACATCGGCATCTCCCCGTTCTTGAGCTCCGTGACACGATCGCGTAGTATCCACGCGACAATCGAGTCCGCGGGACCCGCAGGCACGGTCACGGAGCTCGTGGCAGGCGTGCGGGCAAGGCGGGAAATTCAAAGTAACGTACCGGTACGTTACTTTGCCCAGCCGTGCCCTTCTGCCGACGTATATGTGCAGGAGCTGGTCGGGAACCGGTTCGGTTAAACAATTCACCTTCAAAAGATGTTTTCAAGATCGAGTGGTCTATTTATATTGTGTTTTTCACAATAGAGGGGTATAAGAAGAAGAATGAGCAACCCAAAGTAGCTGCCTGTCACATGGGGAAAAGAAAACAACGTCTTTAGTTTGAAGTTCATCTATTTATAACCTGACCAGCTAAGATGGCCAGCTAAAATCAGAACTACAAGGCAATCACTTATTGATTGCTCCTATCCCATGTATCATTGTCCTGTACATGTGTGCAATTCCTTTTGAGCAAAAGGGAATCAAAAGTGAATGTAGATTCTTTCCTAAATCCCAATATGATCCATACCAATGTTGATATTTAGTATTATCTCTTTAGATATAGTAGGTGCCTTGTTGATATCTGTTGGCCAAAAATTATAATAAGCCCTGATTAACTGTGCAAAAGGAGGAAATGGCTAAGAAGCAGAGCCACAAAAAATGGATTCCACACGAAATGTTTAACCACTTGCCGCCCGCCCACTGTCAAATGACAGAGGGACGGTGGGGCCCTTGTTCTGGGTGGACGTCATATGACGATGTACCCGAGGGGCTGCCCTCACATTCCCGTGGGGGTGCGCACCGGCGCGATCACGGCCACGCTGTGTTGCTATGACATGGCGCGACCCGGCTCTTTAATCATGTGATCGGCTGTGTCCAATCACAATCAGTTGATATCCGCTAGTGACGAAATGCGTAGGGAGGAGCCTACGACGGTGACATCATCACGTTTTTCCTTTTAGGAGGTGGATGGGCGAATTACACAGGAAGTGAACAGAAGTCTTTGGAGATGTTGCGGTTTCTCTTTTAACCAACAAACGCTGTATCACTTTCAAATAGCTTCTACCTTGTAAGTGCAAATCTATTTACTTTATTAAATCCATTTTATACAGTATCACGCTATGGGAGCCTTTTTATGTTTTTTTGGAGTACCGTCAGCACCAGCTACAGTTCCAGTCAGGTCTTGGGGAGACCCAATTGTAGCACTTACCCCCGAAGGAGCTGCTGGAATTTTAATTCTTTTGGGCTTAACGTTACCTCACTGTTCCACCAGATCCGTCATAGGGGATCCCATTGAAAAGTTGTTCACAGATGTCAGTTCCAAACACTTTGTTTCTTTTTCCCAATGCTTTTATTAACAAAAATCAAGTTTAAGGATGGAGGGTTAGGGATATTCAGGTACCTTGTATTGCGGATCTCGGGTACTTCTTTGATCCAGAGGAACAAACAGCTTCCACAGACTGGATCTAACAACCACCGGATAGGCCTCTCTCACTGACCTAGCAGCCGGCACGATGCTCGGTGATAGTCTCTGCCACAGACTTGAAGAAATATAGTAGAATCGTTGCACAATCCTCTGCCACAGGATTGTGTAACCAATAACCTTTGCAAAGTCAGAGTATACTCACACAGTACCAGTTTCTTTCAGCCAAGCCGGCGGTACTGTGAGGTAGATGACCCGGAATGCATCCCCCAATTGAGTCTCCAGGCTCTTATTGAGATACCAGCCTTGTTGCTTGGTCCTCTCTCAGAAAAGTCCTCCCCTGGTTTCTTTAATTGCTCGGCTTCTCCCCACAGGCAAGCCAGCACAGGACCACCCCTGGATCAGAAGGCCCCAGAACTTCTGGGCCTACTTTCAGTGACGAGGCCTTTGGCCAGCCGGCCCCGAGACAGTTGTATGATTACGGTACACCTTAGGCCTGGAGGGCCATTAGGTCAGGGAACCACCCCGGACCACAGTGTCTGTCCCTTAAGTACCCTCTCCCAGATTGCACAGTGGGTAAAACCACTCCCACTGGGCTGTTTGCGGGCAAAGAGGTACCTAAAACACCCATCCTGTTGCATTTACAACACTGACCGATGATTAGAGCACCACCCAAGGCCAAGTGGAAAACTACACAACCCAGCTGAACTGGAACAGAAACCAGAAATTCAACATATCAGTCTGAACTAAACAGCCCAGACAACTCTAAATTTACACTTATTGCATCTGCTCATTAGGAGCAGGGTGCTACATAATCATTCCCTATATTTGGTGAGATCACTGATTAGCGATCATGGCGTTCTGGTAAACAGATTATTTTCTCACCTGGGTGTGGAGCTGGAAGCACTTCACAGATTTTTTCACTGCAAACTATCACTCTCATTTGGATGGGCCTTCATTGTTCAATATATGGACTTTAATCCCAGTGGGACTTTGCTTTAGTTTTCTTTCTTCACCTTGTTTATCTTCAATGGAATTTTGTTTTAGTTTCTACATCACCTGTTTAATTGATCACTAAGTTTATCAGCGCTGCATTTACTTTGTATACCATACCTGTTTAAATTTTTTTTTTTAATTAGACTTTAACGTGCTAGCAGCTGTATATTGTTTATTTCACATTCTATATCAATTTTCACATATTTTCTAGTGCTATGTTGGCCTCCATTTTTCTAGAGGAGCAGACAAGCCCAACAGCTGAACTTCTAGTATGAACAGAGAGGCATTGCAGTCACATGACCACATTGCATTATAAATAAGAAAAGGTACATGAGCAAAGCTTTACAATTTTTTAGACATACCAATGTACTTACATTATTAAACCGATTGCATGGGGTTATTAACAACAAACCTTTTCTTCCACTTTTAGAACATTTTTGCAGTTTGTTCTCAGTTTGTGTAGTGCCTTGCAGATCTAATTATATTTTTACATGATATTACATTTGTGCTCGTCAACTTGTGGTTTAAACTTGACAACGTGATGGAGCACACAGATCTTGTACCCCAGATCTTTCTCCAATGAGAGAATATCATGTAGGGGGAGTTGGTTTGGACATTTTCGTCTGCGTCTCTGTGTGGTCATTCGTGTGATATCACACACTAGGTGATGGTGGTTTTGTTTCCTCTCTAAACCTGTCTTTCCATCCACAGAAACTTCCCTTTTCAAAATAAATGAAACTTCTTACTCAGTTGGCCAACTTTTTATACTGTCCTTTTGTAGGTGCATGGGTGTAAGATAAATGCACACATATTCCCTGCACTAAGATACAAGGGTATACCGCTGCTTCAAAAATTAGGATATAAAATATCTGGGAACTTTAAATCCATTCTATCTAAAAGGTACCTTTGCCCTGAACTTCCCAACTTCCCAAAAAGTCATGTAGCGATACCCCCAGTTAAGAGGGCCGCAAGTTTGTTTTGGGTCCCTGAGTACTGCTCCACCAACCCCCCGGCAATCTGCTCTACCCGCTCTGGCACAGTTAATCAACAGGTGTATGTATGTATGCACATATAAATATCACTTATACTTTAAGTGTAATGGACTCAAACTCACCGGCAGACTGTTAGCTGAAATAACTGTCTTTACTTTGGTAATATGAAAAGAAATGGTAACATGCATTTAAACATTTGACTTACAATACACATGAACAGGTCCCATGTACACATATGTGGGTCTGGGTAGCAATGGGGAACGGAACGCCAAGTGTAGCGACCGTCTGCTATGCACCTCTGAGGTGCAACAAATCTAACTGCGCCTACCTAACGGACCAGGCCTGATCCCTAGCAATAGAGCTCAGTCCTTGAGAAAATACAGTATTCTTCACCGGCAAGAGAACTGTAGAGGTGGTGCACATGTAGCTTTAAATGGTGTGTTTGTAATCCACAGAAAGAAACAATCTGCTGCTCTGAGGTAATTGTGCCTTGGCAGTTCAATAGGCATAGAGTGAAAGTAACAGTGCAGGATGAGCCTTTCAGCTCGCTCACCACTCCTGGGGTACCGTCCTCAGCTCCGGGACCTCCACTGGCGGCGTCCGGCCTCCTCCGTCACAGCCCCTGCGCTCCGGTCCTCTCTCCGTCCGACCGTGTGTAGGCAAAAGTCTCCGCTCTGCTGCTGCTGACACTGAGGGGTGAGAGTCTCTCTCCGTCTGCTGCAAGGCCCAGGCTTCAGGCCTTCAGCAGTCCCGGTCCGCACAGGTGTCTCCTCACTCAGAAGTCTCTGCGTCACCAGCCCAGTCAGAAGAGGAAGAGGCGGTCTCTCCTCTTCCCTTTTATCACCTCCCCCAGCAGCCTCTCGGGCGGAAACAAACATCCTCCCGGGAGCCTGGGGAATTATGGGGACTGTAGTCTTGTCCCCTAAAAGGGGAACGACCCCGCTACACACTCCCCCCACTTTGAATCTTTGGTCCCCAAAGACATTGTTCAATCTACAAACTTTCTTTGAAACAACACGTTCACATAATTCAGACAGAGGAGCTTCCCACCAATTAGCAGAGGATGGGGAGCTGTCCTGTCTACAGGTCGCTTCAGTGAGGGCGACCTGTCTAACTGTGCCAGAGAGTGAGCTGGGGTTGCCCTCCACCAAATAAACAGTGGATGGGTCAGGGCGTTCAGCACTTCTCCTTGCTGTGGTAACAGAGTCCTCTGAACTTCTTCCCATTTGGGGGTAAGTTAACCTCTTGGGAGGCCTCACCACTCTGCGAGATCTCTGTTCTCTTGGGACTTCAGGCTCTGGTGCCACAGGCTCTTCCTCAGGAACACACTCTGGCAACATCACTGGTTCTGGAACATCTACTTCTTCTTCTTCTGAGTAGAGACCAGGGATATCCTCCCAGCACTCAGGCACAACACTGAATGGAACAAACTCTGTAGCTTCTGGGTTCAATGTTCTATCTTCCACATCTTCAGTAGGTGGAAGATCTATGGCGGAATTTCCTGGAGTTGAGGAAGGCCATAGCAATTCAAGTTCCCCTTTCCCTTCTTCTGGTTGGGGGTCCTGTCCACCCCTAGCTTGGGATGTCTGAGACCGAGTGTTGGGTCTGGGGGTATCCAGAATGGAAACAGATTCAGGTAAGTCTTTTGCTGGAGGCATTCTGACTGCTTCAGTGAGTGGGAGCAAGTGATTCCTATGCCAGGTCTTCAAAGGCCCCACTCTTCCTTCTGGCTTCAACTTGTACACAGGCAATCCTGGCAGCTTTCTACAGATGATATATGGTTCTGATCTCCATCTATCAGCAAGCTTGTGTTTTCCAGGGATCCCTAGATTGCGTAACAGTACACGGTCCCCAGGCTGCAGGTCCTGTACTCGAACCTTCAAATCAAAGTTCCTCTTGTTTCGGGCCCCCCTCTGGTCAGAGGCCGCCTGAGCTTTCTCATAAGCTATCTTCAAACTGTGCCTCAGTCTGTCCACATATCCTTTGTGGGAGGCAGCAGAGGCATGGTCTAAGGAAATGCCGAAGGCCAAATCCACTGGCAATCTTGCTTCTCTCCCAAACATAAGCCGGTAAGGGGAGAAACCTGTCACATCACTGGTGGTACAGTTGTAAGCATGCACCAGAGCTGAAATGTGTTGACTCCAATGTTGCTTCTTCTCTGTTTCTAAAGTTCCCAACATGTTCAATAGGGTCCTGTTGAACCGTTCAGGCTGGGCATCACCTTGAGGGTGATATGGTGTAGTTCTAGTCTTCTCTACTCCCAGAGAATCTAGTAGCTTCCTGATCAGGCGACTCTCAAAGTCCCTTCCTTGGTCTGAATGGATTCTCTGTGGTAGTCCATAATGAACAAAGTATTTTTCCAAAAGTACCTTAGCCACTGTAGAGGCCTTCTGGTCCTTGGTTGGGAAAGCCTGAGCATAACGGGTGAAATGGTCGGTTACCACCAGAACATTTCCCAATCCACTCAAATCGGGTTCAAGGCAGAGAAAATCAATGCATACCAGATCCATTGGGCCTTGACTTTGTAGATGGCCCATTGGGGCAGCTTGATGAGGTAAAGTCTTCCTCTGAATGCATCTTGCACAGGAATGGCAATACTCCTCCACTTCGGCCCTCATGCAGGGCCAATAAAACCGGTCTCTGACAAGTTGGAAGGTTCTCTCTGCTCCCAAGTGACCATGCTGGTCATGTAAGGCAATCAGCACAGTCTCTCGATGCTTTTCGGGGAGAAACAACTGCCACTTATCTTCTGGGCCATCAGAGGGGCCCCTTCGGTAGACTACCCCCTGATGCACCTGTAATTTGTCCAACTCTCTCCTCAGTAGGCGAGCCTCTTTGGAAGGGTGAAGTCGAAGTCCCTCTGGACTCTTGTTTTCCAGTGCTTCCAAGACCAATTTCCCCATGGGGTCTTCCAATTGGTCACACCTTAACTCTTTCTTGGACAGCTTCGGTAGGCACTCTTCTTCTAGTTGAGTTACTCCACAGTAGCATCTTGGGACTCCCACTGTGGTAACTCCTATCTCTTCCGCTCTGGATCCTCCTCTGGCTTGGAGTTCAGCCCCCTGACAAAGGGCTCGCACTCCTTCTGGTGCCACTTGGGTCCAGTCTTCCCAGTCATCGACCATGACATGGGATCTTCGGGACAGGGCATCTGCATCCCTATTTCCAGCCCCTGGCCTGTACTTGAGGCTGAAATTGAATCCAGACAACGCCGCCAACCATCTGTGTCCAGTTGCATCCAGCTTGGCGGTGGTGAATAGATAGGTCAAGGGGTTGTTATCTGTTTTTACAGTAAATTCTGCCCCATAAAGATAGTCTTTCAGTTTGTCAACTACTGCCCATTTGAGGGCTAAGAACTCCAACTTGTGGGTGGGGTAGTTCTTCTCGGAGGGGGTCAGGCTCCGGCTCACATAGGCCACTGGTCGCAGCTGGTCTTCATACTCCTGGTAGAGTACTCCACCTAGGCCCTCATGGCTGGCATCAACATGTAGCTCATATGGTCTAGTGGGGTCAGCATAGGCCAAAACTGGGGCTGTGGTGAGACTTCTCTTCAAGGTTCTGAAAGCCTCTTCACACCTTGAGTTCCATTGGTCTTGAACCGATTCACCGGGCCTCCTAGGCCCCAAGCCATCTTCCTCTCCTTCTGTCTTGAGCAGCTCGTTTAGGGGTTTTGCAATGCGGGCAAACCCATCCACAAACCTGCGGTAGTAGGAGCAGAACCCCAAGAAAGACCGAAGTTCTGTAACTGTTGTGGGTCTTGGCCACGAAGTAACTGCCTCCAACTTCTCAGGGTCTGTAGCCACTCCTTTTTCAGACACTATGTGTCCCAGATAGTTCACAGAAGACTGATAGAACCGACACTTCTCGGGGGAAAGTTTGAGTCCCTCTTCACTGAGCCTCTTCAATACTTTCTCCAATCTGGCTTCATGTTCTTCCAAAGTTTTTCCAAAAACAATGACATCATCCAGGTACACAAGGACTTCTATGAGGTTCATGTCTCCAACTGTCCTTTCCATAAGGCGTTGAAAGGTAGCAGGAGCTCCAGACAGGCCCTGAGGCATCCTGTTGAACTCAAAGAATCCTACTGGGGTTATGAAGGCAGTCTTTTCTCTATCTTCTGGATGCATTGGGATTTGATAGTACCCACTCTTGAGGTCCATCACACTGAACCACTTAGCTCCAGATAAACTCTGTAAGGCATCCTCTATCCTTGGCGTGGTGTACTGGTCAGGAATGGTCCTCCTGTTGAGAGTTCTGTAGTCAATGCAGAGCCTCAATGACCCATTCTTCTTCCTGACCACCACTATTGGGGAGGCATAGGGGCTTCTGGACTCCCGAATCACTCCTGTCTTCTTCAGTTCCGCAAGCTGCTCCCTCAGATCCTCCAGATCTGCTAGCGGGACTCGCCTGACTCTCTCTCTGAATGGCTTGTCCTCTTGCATGCGGATTCGATGGGTGGCACTCCTCGCACACCCCACATCAAACTCATCTTTAGAGAAAATCTTCTCCCATCTGGTCAGCTGGGCCTTGGCTCTCTCTTTCCAAGCTCCAGGTAGGTTTGGGTTTTCCATGGAGAGTTTCTTCCAAACATCTTCTCCTTTACCCGTCCCCTTCACTTCTGACCAGCCAACTGGGACAGCAGGACTCACCTGTCCCAGAAGCATCCTGGCAGGGATCTCCACGGGCCGCTCCGTGGGGTTCCTCACACTGACAGGGACTCTTCCTCTAGCCTTCTTCAGGGCCTTCAATGAGATCACTTCTGGTATCACCTCCAGACCTGAGTGACCCTCCATTGGGTCGGGTTCCAGCATTACAAAGGGGCCAGGCTGCTCCCAATTAAGTTTCACCGTGGCTCTCAGGCAGGTTACCTCTCCAGGCTGTAACACCGCTCCTTCTTTTCCAAGCCTCCATACCTTGCCTATCCCCTCACTTGGGGTCTTCTGCTCTAGGACCAACCGCTGGTAGGCTGCCTTCAGCATGGGATGGATCTTGGGAGCTGAAAGATTCTCTTTCTTCACCAGGGGGGTCAGAAGCCTTCTGACTAGGTCCGTGTTCGTCCCTATAATCAGGGAAGTCTTGCTGGTTCCAGGTGGGCGAGGGCACACCACTGCTAAGGTGTCAAACACTTCAGTCTTCCCAGCCACGGATGGGTCAAAGGTCAACCGTATGGGTAGGTATCCATCATAGGGGAAACTCTGAGTTCCCAGTCCCCGTATCTCCAACTCCTCTATCTTCTGTATGGGCAAATGACGTAGGTGTCTATCATAAAAGTCTCTGTATAATAGGGTCACCTGTGCTCCAGTGTCCAAGAGAGCCTTCGTGTATATCCCTTCCACTTGGATGGGTACAGTAGGAGATGGACCAACTAGCTCTTCTGGGTAGGGCCGAGTTGATGCTGTCCTCTTCTGTGGACTCTTTTCTTTCTCACTTGATTTGCGCTTGATTCTTTCTTGAGCCTGGTATGCATTAATTTTCTCCCTCTTAGTGGGAGTGTGAACCCGCTGAGGGACATTGTTATCTCTCATTTTTAAGGGTTCTCGTTTAGGAGTACTGTATTTCTTCGGAGGAGTCTTGCCCCCTTTCTCTGGAGTGTACCTTGGTTGAGGAACCCTGGGCCCCTTTTGAGGGGTTTGATCTCCTCGCTTTCTTTTCCCGTTATACTTCTTGGAGCTCACTGAAGGTGATGGGCACCCGGTTGACTCCTTCACCGGGGCCCTTTGGCGTTTCCCGCCGGCTGGCGGCTATCTGTTTTCTTCCTCTTGGGACTGGCACATACAGCTGCAATATGGCCAATTCCCCCACAATTAAAACAGATCATCTCTCTTTGGTCAGGTGGGGATGCTGGTGCTGAAACAGTTGGAAATAATTCCCTCCTGCTTGTTTCTTTCTTGGGACTGGGCGTCTCTTTCGCCACCAGAGATGTCAGTATCTCCATCATCTGGGACATCTGCAACTTCAGGGCATCTACTTCTGTCTCTCTTTCAGGGGTTAAGGCCGACCTGACCGTGGCCACTGGAAGTTTTGTAGACCCCATCACTTGCTTTTCCCGTTTCTCTTCCAACATGGCCTCTTCTTCTCTGACCATTCGAATGAGATCGGGGTAGTCCAGGCTCTTCCCATCCTGTCGGGTGCGTAGTACTAGTGCGACAGGGTCTAGGGGTTGGGCTCCCCTCATCACCTGCTGGGCACGGGCTTCATCTACTTTCCCCGGATCTATCCCCTTCTTCAGGATAATCCTATGCAGGATCTTGTCTATACGTCCCATGTACTCCGATAACTTCTCTCCTGTCTTCTGGTAACAGTGTTCCAGTTGATAGGTCAGCTCCGTGATTTTCTCTGTCCCACCAAACACACTTTCCAGGATGTCTATGTAATCCTGGGCAGTGCAATCCTTCTTACTTGTCTTCAGAGTGCGTATGGCCTCTAAGGCAGGCCCCTTTAGGCTCTCAACAATCCTTTGCTTCTTTCTACCTTCTGGGACCTCCCATTCTTCCAAGGCCTGTGTGGCGCCATCTAACCACTCTTCAAATCCCTCTTCCCCCGAGGGTACAGGTTTCCTCCCTGAAAACATCCGGAGTTTTCTGTATCCCGACATCGGGTAGTCCCCGGGGTCTCTTCTGCACTGAGTCACAATCTCCCCTAGGACAGCGCACAGTTCTGCACTAAGAGTAGTCTGTGCAGGTGCGGGACTTTCCGCGCCCTTCTGCTCTTCCTTCTTTGGGGATAGCATAGTTTTCATAGGAGAACAGTCTCCCTTGCGCGGCAGCGCATGCAGCAATTGATAGGTCTGACCATCCAGCGCTTGTATGCTTTGGCTCCTGAACTGCTCTGGGGTCTCACTTCTCCATTCTACTATGGCGTATGTATACCCGGCATCATTTCTCATATCCATTATCCGTGACTTGTGGCCTGGGGATAAGGACATTATGAGCTGCTTGACTGCCTCTTCCTGCCATATCCCTGGCAGTTCAATGACTGCTGCTGCGGCTGGATCAGTGCCCCATATTGTGGACCACCGTCCCACTTCTGTCGGGTCCATGCCGGTACCTTCTGGCGGCTTTTCCCGCTGTCTCAGGATCCCGGATTACGAGCCCCCACGTGTAGCGATACCCCCAGTTAAGAGGGCCGCAAGTTTGTTTTGGGTCCCTGAGTACAGCTCCACCAACCCCCCGGCAATCTGCTCTACCCGCTCTGGCACAGTTAATCAGCAGGTGTATGTGTATGCACATATAAATATCACTTATACTTTAAGTGTAATGGACCCAAACTCACAAGCAGACTGCTAACTTGAATAACTGTCTTTACTTTGGTAAAGTGAAAAGAAATGGTAACATGCATTTAAACATTTGACTTACAATACACATGAACAGGTCCCTGCAGTATGTGCTATGAACATGTACACATATGTGGGTCTGGGTAGCAATGGGGAACGGAGCGCCAAGTGTAGCGACCGTCTGCTATGCACCCCTGAGGTGCAACAAATCTAACTGCGCCTACCTAACGGACCAGGCCTGATCCCTAGCAATAGAGCTCAGTCCTTGAGAAAATACAGTATTCTTCACCGGCAAGAGAACTGTAGAGGTGGTGCACATGTAGCTTTAAATGGTGTGTTTGTAATCCACAGAAAGAAACAATCTGCTGCTCTGAGGTAAATTGTGCCTTGGCAGTTCAATAGGCATAGAGTGAAAGTAACAGTGCAGGATGAGCCTTTCAGCTCGCTCACCACTCCTGGGGTACCGTCCTCAGCTCCGGGACCTCCACTGGCGGCGTCCGGCCTCCTCCGTCACAGCCCCTGCGCTCCGGTCCTCTCTCCGTCCGACCGTGTGTAGGCAAAAGTCTCCGCTCTGCTGCTGCTGACACTGAGGGGTGAGAGTCTCTCTCCGTCTGCTGCAAGGCCCAGGATTCAGGCCTTCAGCAGTCCCGGTCCGCACAGGTGTCTCCTCACTCAGTAGTCTCTGCGTCACCAGCCCAGTCAGAAGAGGAAGAGGCGGTACTTCCTCTTCCCTTTTATCACCTCCCCCAGCAGCCTCTCGGGGGGCCACAAACACAAACAGCCTCCTCCCGGGAGCCTGGGGAATTATGGGGACTGTAGTCTTCTCCCCTAAAAGGGGAACGACCCCGCTACAGCTGTTTTCATTAAGATCAAAATATGGCCAGAACACAATGGTGGCCCGTGCATTAAGGGCACATGGGCACCGCCCTCTCTCTCTCCTGCCACCCCTCTATCACCTATAGATAGATTCATGCATTGCATGAATCTATCTATGGCCGCCGCTGCCACCCCCTATTCAGGCGCCCGGACCTGGACTAAGCCCCTCCCCTTCATGACATTGTCAAAAAGGGGGCCAAGCATGGGTGTCCATAAAATTATGCCCCCCCCACCAGTAAAAAGTTCTGCAGACTCCCATGGTCCTGTGTGCACCCTAACGGCTATATGCTGTTAAATTGTGTTTTCCTTTGAAGAAAACACCCTCCACCTTATCCTTCATTAAACTTCATGTGGCTACATAGGTTGGAGGACATTGCACAAATGTCTCTGACCATTCGAATGAGATCGGGGTAGTCCAGGCTCTTCCCATCCTGCCGGGTGCGTAGTATTAGTGCGACAGGGTCTAGGGGTTGGGCTCCCCTTATCACCTGCTGGGCACAGGCTTCATCTACTTTCCCCGGATCTATCCCCTTCTTCAGGATAATCCTATGCAGGATCTTGTCTATACGTCCCATGTACTCCGATAACTTCTCTCCTGTCTTCTGGTAACAGTGTTCCAGTTGATAGGTCAGCTCCGTGATTTTCTCTGTCCCACCAAACACACTTTCCAGGATGTCTATGTAATCCTGGGCAGTGCAATCCTTCTTACTTGTCTTCAGGTTGCGTATGGCCTCTAAGGCAGGCCCCTTTAGGCTCTCAACAATCCTTTGCTTCTTTCTACCTTCTGGGACCTCCCATTCTTCTAAGGCCTGTGTGGCGCCATCTAACCACTCTTCAAATCCTTCTTCCCCCGAGGGTACAGGTTTTCTCCCTGAAAACATCCGGAGTTTTCTGTATCCCGACATCGGGTAATCCCCGGGGTCTCTTCTGCACTGAGTCACAATCTCCCCTAGGACAGCGCACAGTTCTGCACTAAGAGTAGTCTGTGCAGGTGCGGGACTTTCCGCGCCCTTCTGCTCTTCCTTCTTTGGGGATAGCATAGTTTTCATAGGAGAACAGTCTCCCTTGCGCGGCAGCGCATGCAGCAATTGATAGGTCTGACCATCCAGTGCTTGTATGCTTTGGCTCCTGAACTGCTCTGGGGTCTCACTACTCCATTCTACTATGGCGTACGTATACCCGCCATCAATTCTCATGTCCATTATCCGTGACTTGTGGCCTGGGGATAGGGACATTATGAGCTGCTTGACTGCCTCTTCCTGCCATATCCCTGGCAGTTCAATGACTGCTATTTCGGCTGAATCAGTGCCCCATATTGTGGACCACCGTCCCACTTCTGTCGGGTCCATACCGGTACCTTCTGGCGGCTTTTCCCGCTGTCTCAGGATCCCGGATTACGAGCCCCCACGTGTAGCGATACCCCAGTTAAGAGGGCCGCAAGTTTGTTTTGGGTCCCTGAGTACAGCTCCACCAACCCCCCGGCAATCTGTTCTACCCGCTCTGGCACAGTTAATCAGCAGGTGTATGTGTATGCACATATAAATATCACTTATACTTTAAGTGTAATGGACTCAAACTCACAAGCAGACTGCTAACTTGAATAACTGTCTTTACTTTGGTAAAGTGAAAAGAAATGGTAACATGCATTTAAACATTTGACTTACAATACACATGAACAGGTCCCTGCAGTATGTGCTATGAACATGTACACATATGTGGGTCTGGGTAGCAATGGGGAACGGAACGCCAAGTGTAGCGACCGTCTGCTAGGCACCCCTGAGGTGCAACAAATCTGACTGTGACTACCTAACGGACCAGGCCTGATCCCCAACAATGGAGCTCAGTCCTTGAGGGAACACAGTATTCTTCACCGGCACAAGAACTGTAGAGGTGGTGCACATGTATAATTAAATGGTATATTTGTAATCCACAAGAAAGAACAATCTTCGGCTCTCTGAGGTAAATGGGCCTTGGCAGTCTGATAGGCATAAAGTGTGAAATAACAGTATAAGATGAGCCTTCAGCTCGCTCACCACTCCAGATACCGTCCTCAGCTCCGGGACCTCCACTGGCGGTGTCCGGCCTCGTTCGTCACAGCCCCTGCGCTCCGGTCCTCCCTCTGACCGACCGTTCTCAGGCAAAAGTCTCCGTTCTGCACTGGATGACAGTGAGGTGTGAGAGTCTCTCTCAGTCTGCTGCAAGGCCCAGGCTTCAGGCCTTCAGCAGTCCCGGTCCGCACAGGTGTCTCCTCTCCCTGTGATCCCTGCGTCAGAAGAGAAAGAGGCGGGTCCTCCCTCTTCCTTATATCACCTCCCCCATCAGCCTCTCGGGCGGAAACAACCAACCTCCCGGGAGCCTGGGGAATTATGGGAATCGTAGTCTTATCCCCTAAAAGGGGAACAACCCCGCTACACTATAATATGATGGGCAAGAGTACAGATTCTTTTTTTAAACCTGTTTTTATCTGAAACATGGCATGTCTACATAAAACAGCACTTGATTGACTATATGATATTCCTCATCTCCCTGATGAAGGAGACGTGAACTCTTCGAAACACATTGGGTGAAGGAAGACTTCTCTGTCTGTATGCATTTAACTATAGGGATGTGGCGCTTTGCCGAGGGTTGTCACCTTGAGTATATCTATACTTCTGCAAACATAAGAAATCTGGCAGCTAAAGTGCAGTTGCAGAAACATTGTGTAGCACCTTTACAGTGTCTGGACACTGTAGTAGGACACAAACTTTGAAACTGATTATGCCTAATAAGGAATCCTCAACAATAGCTGCAACCCAGCAACGTTTACAGTACTAAAGTAAATATTTTCCAATGGGATCTGATTGCTAAAATATGTTTTCTGAACAGAACGGTAAAAAAAAACAAAAAAACACATTCCATATGATTGGTGTTTGTTGGCCAACAATTATAGTAAGCCCTGATTGGCTATGCAAAGGAGGAAATGGCTAAGCCTAGGTTCACACTAGAATGTGGTGAGAGAATCACGCGATCCTTGTGCGTTTCCCGCACCGCATTCAAATTGCACTGCCCTTGTGATCTGCAGCAGATGCAAATGCAGTGTTTTTGCTTGCACCAGATCGCATGATACAAATTGACTGTGTGATCCAGTTGCAATGCGGTTACAAATTTGGTGAATGCATGACTTTGCTGCATTGCGATTTGAGCCCATTCAAAATGTGCCTTTTTCTGTGCAATTCATATGCGGTTCATAGTCTGAACCAAGGCTTGGAAGCATTGTCACAACAATGGATTCCACACAAAATGTTTATAAAAAGCACAAGTCCATGGTTAGTAATCCAAAGACAGAAATATCATCATCTACCATGAGTATATCATCATGCCTTGCTCTACAAAGTGAGCTATTCTTATATCAAATGGAACACTTGTATGCAGAGGACTCCATACTCACATAACAATGTCATGTACCTGGGCCACAATGGCACCAAATGGACATAATTATCTGCACATCAACCAGCTCTGCTTCACCAACCTATTCATTGTAATACAGAAAGTATGTCCAGGTCAGGCAACGAAATGATAAATGTGGTAAAATATGGTTAAATGTTTTTTTCTGAAAATTAGGTTATATCAGTGATGGCGAACCTTGGCACCCCAGATGTTTTGGAACTACATTTCCCATGATCTCCACTACATTGCAGAGTACATGAGCATCATGGGAACTGTAGTTCCAAAACATCTGGAGTGCCAAGGTTCGCCATCACTGGGTTATATCATTGGCTCCTGTAAATGTGTTCTAAGCCTGGATTTGTAGGAGGAGTCTGAGGGCTATATATCCCTCCTCCTCCTCCATCAATCCCTTCCAGGTCCCTACTGAGCAACGTTCGGTGGCTATAGTGGTGGTGGTTCCTCTCTCGGTGCACCACCGAGGAGACCACCCATCCACCCACCCACCTTCTTTCACCAGGATACCCAGCATCACGAGGGGGGCCGCCGGTGTTTGACGCTGGGGGGGGTTGATCGGCCGGCCGCCAGCGTCTCGCTCCCCATACAATCCGGCATCATGAGGGGGCCGCCTGCCGCTTCTCCCGGTGTTCACGCCGGGGGGGATCGGCCTCCTGCAAACTCCTCTCTCCCCTTACAGATCTGGTCATCACGAGGGGGCCGCCCGCCGCTTCTCCCGGTGTTCACGCCGGGGGGGATCGGCCTCCTGCAAACTCCTCTCTCCCCTCACAGATCCGGTCATCACGAGGGGGCTGCCCACCCGTGCTCACGCGGGGGGATGCTTGGCCGCCCGTTGTCCCGGTGACATGGGGGACTGTCTGCCCTTGTTACATTCCCCATCTGAAATCTTCGAGGGGGTGCCCCTAGTCATATCTAACATGGGGGGTGTTTTTGCCCGGCCATCCACTTCCCCCAGTGTTTGCAGTGGTCGGGTGCAGGGGAGGCCAGTGTATTCTGGCTTTCGGATGGGGGCGGCTTTCCAGATATATTTTCCAAGTTTGTTACCATTGTACATTGTAAACGGTACAGTATGCAGGCGGAACATATATATTTCATAGCCATATTCATGCTTGATATCCACACATTTTGATGTTTGGGTGATTGTGGCTGTGGTTATTGGAAGTCCTGATTCAAGTAGTTTGCAGCAATACATATATTACAGAGTTCAATGCTACACATGTCAAACACGCTCAAAGCATGCAGGTGCACACAACAAATTGTACCTCATGCATGCAGCTGGGGATGGGATTGAAGCATTTTGCACCAAACGACCATGTGAACCTGATTGACAGAGGATTACAGATTTACTGTGCATACTGACCACCCTGCAGGCTTTTGCTATATATTGCGTATACAGTGCCTGGCAAAAGTCCACCCCCCCTCATTTGTTGTTCACAGCATTCCTGTCGCAGCTTTGGTCGTAGCATTTCTGTCATGGCATTTCGTTCGCATCATTTCATTTGGGGCTTTTCTGTCGTAGCATTTTTCCTGTCGCATCGTTTCCTGTCATAGTTCTTTCCCATGTAGTTTTCGTCAAAAGCATTTTCTGTCATAACATTTTCCTGTCATAGCTTGTCCCGTGTAGACTTCATTCGTAATATTTCCTGACGTGGCATTTCGTTCGTAGCGCTCCTGTCGTATCGCTTTTTCCGTGTAGCTTACATTCGTAGCGATTTCCTGTCGTAGCGATTTCCTGTCGCAGCATTTTCCCATGTATCTTTCATTCGTTGCATTTTCCTGTCATAGCTTTTCAGTCGTAAATGATTTTCGTAGCGATTTCCTGTGCAGCTTTCATTAATAGCGATTTCCTGTGGCAGCAGTTTCCTGTGTAGCTTTCCTGTTGTAGTGATTTTCCTGTCAGCAATTTTCCTGTGTAAGCTTTCATTTGCAGCGATTTTCCTGTCTCAGCAGTTTCCTGTGTAGCTTTCCTGTCGTAGCGATTTTCCTGTCGTAGCTTTTCCTGTGTAGCTTTCATTCGTAGCATTGTCCTGTCGTAGCATTTCGTTTGTAGAATTCCTGTCAGCTAGTGCTCACATCCAGGGTCTGTCACGTCTACGGATCCATACGAGTTGAGGGTCGTTTTAAATGTTTGATGACAATCTTCTCGCCATATAACATACGTCATACGATGCACGTTCATTTCATTACAACATTACGACTACCCACCACGGTCTGTGGATAAACTAGCCCTGAGGGTTTCAGTTTGCTATCTGTCTGTTTCTGTCATAGCTTTTCGTTTCGTAGCATTTCTGTTAGCTAGTACTCACATCCTGGGTCTGTCACGTCTACGGATCCATACGGGCTGAGGTTTCATTAATTGATTGTCGTCCCTCAATCTTCTCGCCCGTATACCATACTTCATACATGCACGTTCACCATTACACCTTTACTACTACCCACCATGGTCTGTGAGTACATCAGCCCTGAGTGTTCGTTTTGAATTACCTGTCTTGGCGCTGCAGGTTGCTCGGGCTCGCTTACTGCATACACGAGGGAGGTTGTCAAGGTTCACATTCACGCGCTGTTGGTCTTGTCATTTTGCACCTACAACCTCATACTTATCAGGTACGAAGGGTTGTTGTTATTCACGGGTTGGCTGTCTGTTCTCTTTTCTCTAGTTTGTGTTTCCTTAGAGTAGCCCTGAGTGTTGTTTTGCTACCTGTCTGTTTTTGTTGTTGCATTTTGTTCATAGCATTTCTGTTAACTAGGGCTCACATCCAGGTCTGTCACGCCTACGGACCCATACAGGCTGAGGTTTCGTTTTTAATTGATTGTCGTCCCACCATATTCTCGCCTGTGTACCATACGTCATATGTTGCATGCTCATTTCATCACACTTGGTCGTCTACCCACTACGGTCTGTGGGTACACTAGCCCTGAGGGTTTGTGTACTATCTGTCTCTGTTGTTCTGTCATAGCATTTTCGTTCGTAGCATGTATGTTAGATAGGGCTCACATCCAGGGTCTGTCACATCTACGGACCCATACGGGCTGAGGTTTTGTTTTTAATTGATTGTCGTCCCACAATCTTCTCGCCCGTATACCATACGTCATACGTGCACGTTCACCATACCTTTACTACTACCCACCACAGTCTGTGGGTACCTTAGCCCTGATTGTTCAATTTTAATTACCTGTCTTGGCTCTGCAGGTTGCTCGGGCTTGCTCACTACGTACACTAGGTTTGTGTCAGCATTAGGTTCACATTCACGCGCTGTTGGTCTTGTCATTTCTGCACCCACATCCTCATACTTGTCAGGTACGTAGGGGTGTTGTTGTTTCGTGGGGAGTTTGTCTGTCTGTTCTCATTTCTCCAGTTGCGTTTCATCAGATCAGGGCATGTCGTGCATTTCGGAAGCGGCCAGTTCACATTCATCCCTCCACCGCCGCATGGGGGTTCAGTGAATGGTAGCACCCCATCGTTCAGGGATGGGGCCATACAAAACTCATAGCTGAGTTTCATCACTGGTATACCCCTTTCCTGGCCTCAGTTGGGGGGTGCAGTTTTTCAGGTGGCTATTCCCAACCTCTTCCATCCACCAGCACAGCACATGTTTCTATGCATGATTCTTAGCCCAGGTTCATGCCGTACTTAATACGCTCTCATGTCCGTGCTATAATTGTCAGGCTGCATGGAGGTGATCTTAGCCCGCTCGGCAGGGCAGAGGTGTCAGCGGCGATCCCGGCTCCTGCTCTTCTCCAGGCACCTGCAGCCGATGTTGGCATTTCTTCAGTGGCATATGGAACTAGGGGTCAGCCTGGTCACATGCGATCGATCTGGCCTATGGTTCTTATTCCAGAGTATTTTGAGGGCTTCTACCAGGATGGGTAGGTTGCACAGGTTCATGTCTCTGGCTTTGGCTGCATATTGCCTCTGCGTTTTGGCCATCTGCCAACACTATCAAGTGACCTGCATTTCAGGCCCCTACAAACTCCTGTCAGTCTGTCCACTTTTGCAACTCTCTAAGCCATGATAAGGTAGTCAGGGATGTTCTCTTGTCCCAGCTACCAGTTACCGGCAAGGTTTTCGTGGCGTTTCAGACTTCCTGTCTCCTACCCTTGGCTCGGTTACCAGTTGGTGCTCTAGGCAATTCATTTTTGCCACACTCACAACTATGTTAGCACAGAGGGACAAGCTAGGGGTTGGTGGTCATTTACTGTTCCGCTGGAACGGTATCAGATTTAAGGATACGTCCTTCTCTGCAATATTCCTCTGGTCAGCTCTTTCTTGCTTTCCCCATGCATCCTCTCACCTCGAGCAGTTCGTTCTCATGTCCTGGTTTACCTTCCATATTAGGCTCATATCCTAAACCCCCTTTTTCTGGTTATTCGTCAGGGAAGTAGGCAACTTTGTGGGTCTCGAACAGGGGGTCCCTTTTTTCATCATCGGGTACATGGGGCGCTGGAGTTCCTCCTGTTTTAACTGTTTCATACGTAATCTCCTTTTGAAGGCATCCAGGCTTTCACTCCTTTCTGGACGGATGGCTGTTGCTGGCCCTTCATTGTTGCTTTCACATCACACCTACTTGGGTCTCTTTTGCCGACCAGCAGGCCATGGCACACCTCAGGCCTAGGTAGTTAGTATTATCGCATTTACAAGTGAAGACTCTGACTACAAGTTTGAAGGCTGGCCGCAGGCTAGCCTGGATTTGTAGGAGGAGTCTGAGGGCTATATATCCCTCCTCCTCCTCCATCAATCCTTCGTCGGATCATTTCCGGGTTCCCACCCGTTCCCCCATACTTTTATCATTTCATTCATATTCATTCGGGGTATGCCCTCTTTTAGGCATACCGACCAGCAGGCCATGGCACACCTCAGGCCTTGGTAGTTAGTATTATCGCATTTCCAAGTGAAGACTCTGACTACAAAGAATATTTAGTGCTAGCCTATTTTTTTACACGTACTCTTTACATGTATCTTATGAACATTCTTTGCAGTTTGTTCTCAGTTTGTCCCATGTCTTGAAGATTAAATTATATTTTAACAGGCTATTACAGTTATGCTCATCAACTTGTGGTTTAAACTTGACAACGTGGAGAAGCACACAGATCTTGTACCCCAGATCTTTCTCCAATGAGAGAACATCCTGTAGGGTGAGTTTGTTTAGACATTTTCTTATGTGTCTTTGTGTGGTCATTCGTGTGATATCACACACTGGGTGCTGGTGGTTTTGTTTCCTCTCTACAACCCGTCTTTCCATACACAGAAACTTCCCTTTTTAAAATGAATGAAGCTTCTTAATACCTAAGCCCAGTTGGCCAGCATTAGCTGCTATCTTTTTGTAGGTGCAAGGGGGGGAAATAAATATATACATTATCCCTGCCTGCACAGAGATACAAGGTTATACTTCTGCTTCAAAATTTAATTATATCATTATAATCCGTAACATTTGGCTTTAGCATACAAATGAAGGCACTAACAGGAAAGTCCAGTTCTTCTTCAACTACATACTTTGACCCCATACCTCACAATAATCCGATACAATTATATTCATTGCAAATATTTCCTACATATGTTGGGCAGTGTCATTTCTTACACAAGTTTGGAAAGCTTGTCATCTATATAGGGTCCCATTACAACAGGAAAGTTCCATTCACCTTGATCTGTATTAGTGGCAAATCTCGGGACCATCCTTTTTCTCAGGGTAGGTACCTTGAAACAGTAACATCTATTTAACTCCTTCGCGCCTAAGTGTAAAACAAATCTTAATGCCTAAGTCCAATTTTACAACTTTGGCATTTGTTATTAAAACTGTACATATCATCACTACTTTGTGCATCCAGGTGGATTATACCTTGTTTTTTTTTTTTTTTTTTTCAGGACAAATTGGGCTTTCATTTATATACATCTCCGGATTTCATTTTTTTATCATAGGAAAACTGGCCTAAAATAGCTGTATATTTTTTGCTACTACCATAACCTTCCAAAGAACAACCCAATATAAATTCTCCTCCTCCTGAGTCCTGACAATCGCAGCATTACCACATATGTGTATGTCATTTGTTGTATGTACCCATAAGTACAGCCCAAAAACAATAGCGCACATTCTTCTTTTCTTTTTGTTATCCTAACTAAAACACACTGACACTGATACTAATTAAATGAAAAAAAAAAACCTGTCCAAAAAATACTGACCCTGACCTTTGACCATGACCTTGACCCAAACACTAACACTGGCACTGACCTAGATCAAATCTTTTTATTTTTATATTTTTATAATTATTTAATTTAATTTTTTTTCTATCTCTGCAAGGACAGAGAGAGATACAATGTATCACTCTCGCCCATTCACAGAGACAGAAAACACGGGGGCAGGCTTCATAATGACCTATCACTGTGATAGCCAATCAGAGGCTATCACAGCGATCAGGTGACCCGGAATCAGGAGTTCCGAGTACAGGGCCCAGGACTCAAGATGAGACTCTAGTCTCTGTGCTTAGAGCGCTCACACTAAGGGGACTTACCTACCAGTCTACAACCATGCTGTACTCTTTCAGCAAACCAGTGTTTCTCCACGGGTTGCTAGGGTTTCTGTAAACAATGAGCAATGTCTTCCTGTCAGATGAGCTTCCACTGACACCATTGAACTTTTTAGCTATATGTAAGGGGGGAATTCCTTCCAATGACCACAAGTGTAAGCAGGGCTCAAGTCCTGCGGGAACGCATGGGAACGGAGTTCCTGTACTTTTTCCACAACAGGAACTTAGTTCCCATTAGCAGCCGTGTCCTGCAAGACTTTGAAGTATGCAAGCTGTGTGGCAGGTGCTACACCAGCAGCTGCCGGCACAGCTTGCAATAGTAAGTGCCGCACACCTGACCATTCAGGCATTTCCAGTAGGGGGCCCCATGACAGCTTCCGCTTCGATCTACCTGTCAATCACAGCTAGCTGACGGGTAGATCAGGTCCCTGCTGCTAAGAGATTGTGTTTAGTCAGACCTCTCGTAAAATGCGCTACTCCCCGCCGGCCCCTCCTGATTTTCTGTCTCCTCATCTCTCCACCCCCCCCAGTCTCCTGCATACTTTCTCTGTGTGTCCCGCTGAATCCCCCCTCCTCTATATTCAGTGCCATATGATGAGAGAACCCAGAGGAGGAGCACAGCTATTCTGCTCACAGGACATGTAGGGAGAGAGGTGAGCTGAGGAAGGAACATCAGTTTGGGGTGGTAAGCTGAGCACAATACCTGGCAAAGTTTAATGCCAGGAGGGAAGTTTATGTGGAAATATTTGAAGGGTTGGAATAGCAGCGAGTGTGTGTTGGAGCCCTGCAGAGTTTGCAGCCCCCCAAGTATGTACTAACAGTTAAGCTTCATACACACAATACGAAAATTGGATGTAAAATACCACTTTTGAAGCGTTCGTGCATATGAGTGTACATTTTTTAAATTTATTTTTTGGTGGGGGAGTGGATCTTGGGTGGGAGTTCCCACACTTTTTTCCCCAGGACTTGACCCCTGAGTGTAATGAGCATTCTTCTCACTGACCATCACAATAATGTATCATGAGTTGTAGATATTGTTGTTTTTGGCAGGGGTTCCTTGAGACTGGAAAATATTTCAAGGCATCCTTTTTAGGATATACAAGGATCTCCAGATATTTGTTTAAAGAACTTCCTTCACCTTATATAGCTCTATAATAAAGATGCATCTGCCTGATGACCAATGATTGAAAGCTCAAAAAAAAAGTATAATTGGTCTATAACCATTCATCTCATCTGATCTGCTGTTTAAAGTGCATATGGTTCAGTTCATCAATTTTGTTTATTAAATTTTTTTTGTAGATCACCCCTTTTCACATCATGGCTGTTCTGCAATTCCAACATAAGAGTGGTAATAATAATAATAATAACGGATGTTTTTTTTAACTTCTGAACCAGATATATGTACAAACATGCTGTATGGTCACCTAAACAAGACAGCACTGATATACTGCACTGATGGGCACTAATAGGCTGCACTGATGGCCACTGGTGAAGTTGCACTGATGGCCACTGTTGAGGCGGCACTGATGGCCACTGATGAGGCTGCCCTGATAAGGCAGCACTGATATACTGCACTGATGGGCATTGATGAGGCTACACTGATAAATATTTATTTTTGTAACTTAATTCTACATAAAACATTTAACAGTGTTATTTTATGAGATAATTTACGAGGGCATGTTTAGGGGCAGAATTAGGGGCAGGCAGAATTAGGGGCGGGCAGGGTAGGGGTTGGGTGGGGCAACTGGTAGTGAGTAATTTTGACCCCTGTAAAAATGATTTGTGATTGCTTTTACAGTGCCGGACAGACCTCTCACACAATCCCCCGCTGCTCTCCACAGTGGATCCCAGGCTCTCCCTTTCCTCGGGATTGTGGTAAGCAATCAGGACAGCTTCCTGTGCAGGATATGGAGGAACATCCCTTCCTCCATCTCCTCTATGATGAATGAAGCCAACAAAGGAGTTTATCATTTCTGGTTTCAGAGCTGTCATTCCCTGGCTGTAACAGACCCCTGATGTCTCCATAAAAAGTACCTGTCAACTGCCCAAACCTATCAAGAATTGTTTTCCTTTACCCAAAAATGAGAGAGGAAAGAAGAATGGACTTTATAGGCACTTGTTTATGAAAAATATTTTTAGTACAAAATTTATTGAATAGCATATATAATTAAACAAGAAATGACATACAGTACATACATAACATCTATATTGACCAAGAACAATATTCAAATTAAAAGGCTAAGAACTCGGATGGACTACCCCTATGGGTATTACGGTACCACATAAAAATTCGCTGGATGTGGGGTCGGTGTGCATAGGGTATAAACACCATGAATTCTTCCCACTGGATTGTGGACTTGCCCAAGAAGGGGGTTGGTCATCGGTTCCACCAATTAAAAATAGAAGAACTTTTTGCTCGACATGTTTCGCGACTCCTAGGTCGCTTCCTCAGGAGCTTATGTTCTGGTTTAGAAGAGACACTGTGTTACTTTTTGTCACTTTACACAACTGTATCATACAACATAATACAATCAAAAATAAGCATTGACATAGATAGCAGTGAGGCTCACCTACTGATGCAGAGCCCTGACCCAAAATCCCTCTATTCGCCGGCGCCGGTGAGCCCACCTGATGGTTTCACGTGAACCCCCCTAAAAAACAGGAGGGGGGAAAAAGAGGAAAGATAGACCCCGTAGGCCACCAAAAAGCAGCGTCACCACCTCTACCGGGTAACCTCACAACCAGTGAGACCCTCGAGGTTCGGCACTGCTGTGCAGGGACAGGGTTATGGGGACATAAATGGTAGCTAGTGATACAAACGGGGGATGAAAAGAAAGCAAGGCAGAAAAATAATGATAGACAAATAATAATAAATTAGAACATCGTGTGTTGAATGTTCACTAAAAAATGTGTGCTCTCTACATGTACTTCACAATACTTACTAGAGTAGATATTTGTAAGAGGTATAGTGAATTGCTTAATGTTTCACTCTGTTGGAAACCCGGAACTTGATACCCAAAGGGGAAGGTTCGTACTAAGGGGGTAAATAGATATAAAGATGCTTATAAGTTATATGCATGCATATAAAGTTAGTGTTGTTTTATTGCCTAATGCCAAAAAATGGAAAGAAGAGGCCTGGTAGTGTGACCATGAGGGAATATCCCCCCAAGGGCCACATCTTGATATAAGTAAACATATACATAGTGGGCAGAGGCATTTAAAACTTGAATGCAACAATATTAGGGGATACAAACTAAAGAATTAACCCCCTTAGAGTAGTAAACCCCATATAACATGAAGAGAAAGAGAGTGAAGAGCACTTTACCTTGCAGAGAGGGTGAAGTAAGATAATGGGTGTCCAGCAGAACGATAGTGCGGCTGTCTGGCAGATGTATGGCCGCCACTCTCACAGGGCATCTGTGAGAAGTGGAAGTCAAAACGCCGCTTCTTATGTCCCGATCGGATGACGTCAGAGCACGTCCGACGTCAATCCGAACCGGCCGGGACGTCATCAACATAGGCGTGGGTGCGCGCGCAGCACTAACTGCCCAAAGCTATCACAAAGGGGCTTGTAATAATACCATTTAATTTAATTGAAATCTAATTTAAAAACATTAATTACATTTTTATTAAATTAAAATTTAATAAAATGAAATTTAAAAAATGTTAAAAGAAAAGTGAAACACATAAATCTAAATAGAATAAATAAAAATAACTAAAATACATTTTTTAACACCCCATGTCCCCATGTACACATGTAAATGCAAATGTGATCGTAGGTCTGGCAGACAAAATGTAAACAGGAATTTTACCTGCATCCACCTAGGTGAGTATAAAGGTTTTTTTTTTTCTAAATCCCATACTTCTCATTTAAAGTGGTTGTAAACCCTGTTAAACCACTTTTACCTACAAGTAAGCCTATAATAAGGCTTACCTGTAGGTACCTTGAATATCTCGTAAACTTGCAGTTTAGGAGATATTCAGTATATGCGCTTCTCAGAAACCATGAATCAGACCGAGACAGAAGTACAGTTAAATCACACTTGTTTAATAATAAAAGTAAATAAAACAAACATAGTCAAAACATAGCCAAAGTTCGGTAACCGGAACGGATAATCAGACAAGCCAGACAGTCAGGAAGCCAGGAAACAGCTTGGTGGAACAGCAAGCAGGATCTGGAGCCAGAAGGAATGTTAGCCAAGCAAGTCTTTAACAGGAACGCAGGAGATAGTTACTGTGATGTTGACCAAGGTGAAGGCATAGTTCTTCTGGGCTGGACGGCTTCAGTAGGCAGAACTGACAAGCAGGAAATCATCAACAGGTGAGTTACTGTGGAGAGATAGGAGCTGGCAATTAGCTGACAACTGAGCGGCCAGCTCAGAGAAGGAAGAGCTGGGCCCAGCCCTGACAGCGATGCTGCTGACGTCATCGGCGCATGTGCACTGAAGAAACGGGCCGATGGTCCCGTTTCTTCAGGAGTCGTGCCGTGACCGGTGGCTCCTGCGTGCAAGCACGGGAGTGACGTCATTGCAGCTCTGGACAATCACAGGGCCGGAGCCGCGAATCCAGAAGTAACTCCGGTGGAAGATGTCGGCCGTGTACTCGGAGGGCCAATGCCGATCCAGGGCATCGCTCTAATGCATACTAGCTCATTATTCCTTTGTCTTGCAGGGTTTGTTTTTTTGTTTTTTTCCAAGGTTTACAACCTCTTCAACCTCTTCGCTCCCACGCTATAGCCGAAAGACGGCTGCAGCGCGGACGCTTTCTGCTGGGAGGACGGCCCTGGACGTCCTGTTGTTTACTTCCCTAAAGCGCGCTCCTGAGAGCGCGCATCGGGGAAGTTTTGTGCTGGCCATGTCCGTCGGACACGGCCAGTCACAGATCGCTGTAAACGGCCAATCACATCGGCCGTTTACAGCGAAATCAGTGTGTCCAATGAGAGATGATCTCATATGCAAACATATCTCTGAGCGCCGCTCTGCCTCCTCACACAGACAGCGTGTGAGGAGGGAGAGTAGAACGGCTGCAGCGGCGCCGCAAGTAAAAAAATAAGAAAAGAAAAATAAAGTGATCTGTCCCCGCTGCCATGCTGCCATCTGTCCCCGCTGCCACCTGTCCCCAGTACCACCTATCCCCAGTGCCATCTGCCAGTACCACCTGTCCCCAGTGCCATCTGCCAGTACCACCTGTCCCCAGTGCCATCTGCCAGTGCCACCTGTCCCCAGTGCCATCTGTCATCAGTGCCATATGTCATCAGTGCCACGTCAGTGCCATCTGTCATCAGTGCCATGTGTCATCAGTGCCACGTATCAGTGCCATCTGTCATCAGTGCCACCTGTCAGTGTCACGTGCCATCTGTTATCAGTGGCATGTGTTATCAATGCCACGTATCAGTGCCATCTGTCATCAGTGTCACGTGTCATCAGTGCCACGTATTAGTGCCATCTGTCACCAGTGCCACATATTAGTGCCATCTGTCAGTGTCACGTGTCATCAGTGCCCCGTATTAGTGCCATCTGTCATCAGTGTCACGTGTCATCAGTGCCCCGTATTAGTGCCATCTGTCATCAGTGCCACATCAGTGTCACGTGTCATCAGTGCCACCTGTCATCAGTGCCACATCAGTGTCAAGTGTCATTGTCCTGGTGCTCCAGGGCCTTCAAAAGTGTACTAGGTAGTCAACAAGTTAGATGTGTAATTTATGCTCCTAGAACACGTGATGGCGCTCCCTGTATGTTGGGCCTCTCTAAGTGGCCAGGCTGTGTAAAAGTCCCACACATGTGGTATCGTAATACTCGGGAGGAGTAGCAGAATTTATTTTGGGGTGTCATTTGTGGTATACTCATGCCATGTGAGAGAAATAACCTATCACAATGACAATTTTGTGGAAAAAAATAAAAAATAAAAAAATAATTCATTTTGCAAAGAATTGTGGGAAAAAAATGACAACATCAAAAAGCTCACCATGCCTCTTACTAAATACCTTGGAATGTCTACTTTCAAAAAAGGGGTCATTTGGGGGGTATTTGTACTTTCCTGGCTTGTTCGGGTCACAAGAAATGAGATAGGTCACCAGTGCATCAGATGTGATCAATTTTGTATAATTTGCACCACAGTTTGTAGAGTCTGTAACTTTCACAAGGACCAAATAATATCCACTAATTTGGGTTATTTTTTACCAAAGATATGTAGCAGTATAAATTGTGGCCAAAATTTATGAAGAAAAATTAATAATTTGCTAAATTTTATCACAGAAACAAAGAAAAATCCGTTTTTTTTCGAAATTTTCGGTCGTTTTTCATTTATAGCGCAAAAAAAAAAAACCCCAGAGGTGATCAAATACCACCAAAAGAAAGCTCTATTTGTGGGAAAAAAGGACAAAAAATTCATTTGGGTACAGTGTTGCATGACTGAGTAATTGTCATTCAAAGTGTGAGTGCACCGAAAGCTGAAAATTGGTCTGGGCAGGAGGGGGGCTTAAGTGCCCAGTAAGCGGTTAAGATAAAGTAAATAGACATTATAAGCACTTTAGGAGAACTTTCTGATTATATCTCCACTGCAGTTCTTGTGGCTTAACACATTTAACAACCAGTCTTCTTTCAATACTTTGGACTATTGATGTATTCGGAGAACACTTTAGAGCCCTTTTTACGCGGTGGCGTTTTTCAGGTGCTTTAGCGCTGGAAATAGCCTTTGCTAAGCGCCTGAAAACCCATTCATTCAAGTGTGACTTTTTGCAGGACGTTCTGAAAAGTCCTGCAAGTAGCATCTTTGGGGCGGTTTGGGAGCGCTGTATTTAGCGATCCCAAAACACCCCGCCCATTGCAATGAATGGGCAGCGCTTCCAAAGCACCTGAAAAGGGCTGCAACGCGGGAGTTTGTAACCCCTTCTTTGGAGTTAAAAGCGCCTCGCTAGCAGCCCGAAAACAAGCATCGATTTAGGGCAGACGCGCCCATGGCCCCAGTGTGAAAGGGGTCTAAGGGTAAATAAGGCTGCGTATAAAGTCTGTAACTTACTGTACTGTACTGTGTATATAAATAGCAACCTTAACCACTTAAGATTTTCCTCCTTAATGACCAGGCCATTTTTTGCGATATGGCACTGCGTCGCTTTAACTGCCATTTGCTTGGTCGTGCGACGCTGTACCCAAACAAAATTGACGCTCTTTTTTTTCCACAAATAGAACTTTCTTTTGGTGGTATTTGATCACCTCTGTGTTTTTTTTTTTTTTTTTTTGCAATATAAACAAAAAAAGACTGACAGTTTTGAAACAAAAACAATATTTTTAACTTTTTGTTATAATAAATATCTAAAAAAATAAATACAATTTCTTTATCAGTTTAGGCCAATATGTATTCTTCTACATATTTTTGGTAAAAAAATAAATAAAAAAATCGCAATAAGCGTATATTGATTGGTTTGCACAAAAGTTATTGCATCTACAAAATAGGGGATAGATTTATGTCACTTTTATTATATATATATATATATATATATATATATATATATATATTACTAGTAATGGCGGTGATCTGCGATTTTTAGCAAAAATGTGGTTAAACAGGCTCCAGGGTCAATTTTCGAATGTTTATCACATGCAATAATAATGTCATAAGACATATTTGCATAAATTATTGCATGATAATTTAGGAGGCAATTTTTTAATAAAAAATATTGAATACAAGATAGATAACCACAAAGCTTTATTGACTACTTGACCCCTTTTTCATACATACATCTAAAAATTACTTAGAACCCCCCCAAACATTATATATTTTTAAGCAGAGGCCATGGAGTATAAAATGGTGGGTGTTGCAATTTTTTATGTCCCATGGTATTTGTGCAGTGATTTTTCAAATACACTTTTAATGAATTTTAGTGCACAAAAACACAATATAATACCCAATTTTGTAAAATATAAAAAATGGTGTTGCTCTGAGTAAATAGATACCCAACATGTCATGCTTTAAAATTGTGTACACCCATGGAACAGTGCCAAAGTAGGTACTTAAAAATCTCCATAGGCGCCGCATTTAAAGCCATTAGAGGCTAATCGTTTAGAATTACACAGGAGGTCTGATGCTAGATGTATTTCTCTTGCTATAATATTTAAGACGATGCCTCACATGTCTGATGAGAACCTACGTATGTGTACGCCTTTGCGTGTAAGCATGGGGCGATGGAGGCGTTTTTTTTTTTTTACATTATTATTTTTTTTATTTACTTTTTTTTTCACATTGCCCCTTCAATTTTTTTTAATCATTTGTATTGCTATCACATAAGGATGAACAACATCCCTTGTAATAGTGTGGGCAGTGACAGGTACTCCTTACTGAGACATCTGGGGTCAATTAGACCACAAATCTCTCCTCTGCCCTTAAAAACATCTGCTCAAACTGAGATTGGCTTGATCAGATGCTTTCACAAGCCAGTAACGGCTTGTTTGCATCTGAGCGAAACCAGAAGTGACAAAACCCTCATGGCTTCCAGTTTCTTAGACCATAGAGAAGATTGAACTTCTGTTCCCCTGTTATCTCTGGTAAACTGGCAGAACTGCGTGCTTCAGCCCCCGCCTCCTCGGTGGAATGGGAGAGCCTGGGAAGGTGGCAGAAGGGCGTGGAAGGAGTGGGGGGCCCTTCCGCCCCACGTAAAAGCAATCCAGCAGCTCTTCAGCAGCTAGGATCGATTTAACATTGTAGAGAATCGGCGGCTGAAAAAAAGATATCAGGGTCATGACTGCAGCTATGACCCCGATATAACCACTGAAACCAGAGTATGTACAAGTACGTCCTACAGGCGGAAAGTGGTTCAAGACAATTCCCTAACAAACAAAAAATTATCTCCTGGTATTCAATATTTTAGGAATGTAGAAAATAACAACCAGGGCACATTTTACACGACCCAGTGGGTGAAAAGAAGACATTATATTAATATGAGAATGAAATGTTTGCTCAGGAATATAAATCATTTGTATTGTAACATTGCACCAGAGGGGGGAATACATTTTAATTCTGTCCCAAAGAGTACTGGGAGTTGAATGTCAAAGGAGATGACAGAATCCTGGCCTATATGATGTTACAAGAACAGTAAAACAATAATACATTTTCAGTACTAAATCTAATTTTGATTCATCTTAAGCGACATTTTTGGAACCTGAAGGGCGGTCATTCACACTACAAAACCCCTTCAGCTGTTTGTAGAAAAAAAAAAACCACAAGAGGAAGTTTTACGCAACAAAATATTGAATTGCTTTATATTCAAGTCAGACACGCACATTCGTATTCAAGATAACTGCCAGTCAGATGCACGACATTCATGTAAGTTTTTATATACTTTAGGACAGATTTAAAAAAAAAAAAATACATTGGTTGCTGTATTGTGATGCCAACTAGAAGATATAGATCTATAGCAGCAGAATGACAACCAGGCAGATCCCACCTGTACCTCTGAGAAGGGTAAGTGCACACATCCATAAACCATATAATACATATAATATATTCGTTGTGTTATTTGTTTCTTTTTAACTTTGTTGATTTACTATCATTATCAACTAACTATTAACTTTCCTCATATCGATTTAAAATATCAATGTTGTTTATATTGATTTTTTTAATAGCTCAAAAGGATTATCAGAGGAGTTATTGAATTCTAAAGTGGAATTAAAATGTAAAAAGAAAATCTTTGATAACAGATATTGTTTTTTTGGTATAAAAATCTTTATTACTGCGGATTTAGCACCACTTTATAATACCGCTATCTTCGGTGAGCTGTCTATTGAGCAGACAGGAAAGGAAGGGGAGCATTGGAGCAAAGATAAAATACTTGCTTACATAATAAAATAGAGATAAATGAGATAATGAGATTTTCAGCAGATAGATGCCCCTTTCATAAAAAAAAAAATAAAAAATTCAGATACATGACAGATACCACATCTGATATTTCTGTTTGACAATTGAACATTGTTAAGAGAAAAGTGTCAAGAGATAAACTAAGCGATGGAGATAAATTAGGTCATCCATCTCGTTGAATTGAGTCTATAGCCCTTTTAACATAAGTACATGTTCTAGTGTAGTGTGACTTGGGGCTAATTTCCCTGCTCAGTCCAGCAAAGAACTCGGCAGCGCTGTGACAGGAGAAAGGCGAGCTGCGGGCTATCAGAGGCTTCTCCCGCGGCGCTCACCCCCCTTTTCTCCTGTCAGAGAGAAGAGACGGCAGCTCTCACCATGTTCCCCACCTAGCTTCCTGCCTGCTTTGTTCCTTCCCTATTGACCATAACTGAGGGCCAATCAAAGGAGACTAGGAGAGGGGAGCATCATGGGACATGTAGTCCCAAAGATTGGTGGCCCCATTTTCCACTGGAAGAAGGCTACACTGGAAAAAAGCTGAGGGAGAGAGTGCTACAGGACAAAGAACAAGGCGTGTGCTGGGCGTAAGCGAGAGAGAGAGCCATGCTGCCCAGCACCACCAGAGAGATAAAGACTGAGCCACTGCCAGGGTACAGACATGCTACGCTACAGACCAGAGTGGCCCCCCAGGGAACCCAGAGTGAGCGATCGTCCAGCCGGAGGGATCACTGCTGTAGTTTCACTGGGTCTGGTAAGAGGGCCTGTTGGCCATTATCCATTACTTATCCTAGAGACTGTACTACGTCTGCAGTCTCTGACCATGATAATGTGATAATGACATTGAAAAGGGGCGGTGCATGGGTGACCCTAAAATGATGACCCCCCTAAAAAAAGTTCTGCGGACGCCCATGCTCCTACATACTATTATATAATTCAAATTTGTATAAGAGCATCCAAGGGTCTTACATACTGTATGTGCAGTGTTCTCGATTTGTTTCATGGACTATGTTGGCCGCTTCCCCAGGAGATTAATAGGGTATGCATAGCTTTCAGTAAAGCCAAAGAAACACCAAAGAAAAGCCAGCAATGTTTAAAAACACACATACTGTATTTGGACACAGGGACATGCAGTCAGGGGAGGCAGTTGAGACAAAGCAAAAAAAATTGATTGACTTCCAGAGTCAGAGCTCAGCGACCACGGGTAGCTGAAGTCCTGCCCCACCACTGGTCAAAATTTGGGGCTCCTATCATCTATAGTTCCGGAGATATGGGGCTCCTTGCTCAGCCTGTCAAAAGATATATACAGAGCGGACAATTTAAAGTGGTTGTAAACCCTTTTTTACATCTTTATGCTACAGATAAGCCTATGTTAAGGCTTACCTGTAGCTACCCAGGATATCTCCTAAACCTATCCCCTGTCCCCTGCATGTGCTGATGTCATCGGCACATGCGCACTGGGGCAAACTGAAGCACTGGCACCTATGTGCCGTTGCTTCAGACTGCGTGCCGTTAGCGGCGGCTCCCGCGCGCATGTGTGGGAGTAATGTAATCGCGGCTCCAGCCAATCACATCGCCGGACCCGCGATACCCGGAAGTAACATGTCGGCGGAGACGTTGGAGATGGGGAGACGTGGACCACTGCGGGGGCTTCAATCTGAGGTAAGTAATACATAACAAGCTAGTATGCTATGCATACTAGCTCATTATGCCTTTGTCTTGCAGGGGTTTTTTTTTTGTTAGTTTTTTTTTTTTTTTTATGAGGGTGGTTTACTTCCTCTTTAAATACAAGCTGACACACTCTGTTTGCAGCAGACTGAAAGGATGAGCTCACAGTGCCTCTCCTAATTTCTTGTCTGAGGCACTGATCTCAATAGACAGCTTGGAGTCTTGGATCAATAGTAAAGTACTATTGGCCCAAGCTGTCCAATAAAAATGCTGCAGTGGAGGCCGGCCTCTAACTGCAGTGTAATAGAAGGGGGCGTGTCTAAAAGACTAATGTTCCCTTTCAGCCCAGCCCTCTTAACTACAAGGAAATAACGTGTTTATGTGTATAAGATTTACCCATAATCCCATGTTTGGAGAATGAGAATCTGCTGCTGTTGAAAAGGTACAAGCTAAATCATATATTATTATGCTATATGTGTTATAAGATAGTTTATTATCCATCTATTTACTGTGAAATTACTGGTTGGAAGTTATAACTTCAAACTTCAGTAATTTGTCCGTTAAGCTACCTGCTTGAGTACAGATTTTGAAAACATAGCAAATTACCTTAAAAATAATATATAATAATTATTTCTATATTACTTACTTATGGTAATTAACTCCTTGCCACCAAGGCCAATTCTGACACTTCTCTCCTACATGTAAAAATCATATTTTTTTTGCTAGAAAATTACTCAGAACCCCCAAACATCATATACACACCCTGATGCCGTGTACTCACGACCGGATTTCTTGTCGAAAAAAGCTCTGATGGTTTTCCCGTCGGAAATTCTGACGGAATTCCGCTCAAACTGTCTTGCCTACACACAGTCACACCAAATTCTGACCGTCAAGAACACAGAGAAGTACAACAACAAGTTCAATGCTTCCGAGCATGCGTCAAATTGTTTCCGAACATAGTTACATAGTTAGTTAGGTTGAAAAAAGACACAAGTCCATCCAGTTCAACCACAAATAAAAATATATATATATATATATATACATATATACATCATACAATCCCATATACCCCATTCTTTACCCACAGTTGATCCAGAGGAAGGCAAAAAAAAACCAGCAGAGCATTCTCCAATTTGCTAAAGCAGGGGAAAAAATTCCTTCCTGATCCCCCGAGAGGCAATCGGATTTTCCCCGGATCAACTTTACCTATAAATGCCAGTACCCAGTTATATTATGTACATTTAGGAAAGTATCCAGGCCTTTCTTAACCACTTCAGCCCCGGACCAATTGGCAGCCAAAGGACCAGGCCCCTTTTGCGATTCGGCACTGCGTCGCTTTAACTGACAATTGCTTGGTCGTGCGACGTGGCTCCAAAACAAAATTGGCGTCCTTTTTTTACCACAAATAGAGCTTTCTTTTGATGGTATTTGATCGCCCCTGCGGTTTTTATTTTTTGCGCTATAAACAAAAATAGAGCGACAATTTTGAAAACAATGCAATATTTTTTGGCTTTTGCTATAATAAATATCCCCAAAAAATATATAAAAAACATTTTTTTTCCTCAGTTTAGGCCGATACGTATTCTTCTACATATTTTTGGTAAAAAAAAAACGCAATTAGCGATTATTGATTGGTTTGCGCAAAAGTTATAGCGTTTACAAAATAGGGGATAGTTTTATAGCATTTTTATTAATATTTTTTTTACTAGTAATGGCGGCGATCAGCGATTTTTATTGTGACTGCGACATTATGGCGGACACATCGGACATTTTTGACACATTTTTGGGACCATTGTCATTTATACAGCAATCAATGCTATTTAAATGCATTGATTCCTGTATAAATGACAGTTGTAGTGAAGGGGTTAACCACTAGGGGGAGGGGAGGGGTTATGGGCTGTGACGTGTGTGTTTTTTTTTTACATTAGGCGTCTGACGTCATTGATCGGCTTTCCCGATGACCGGGAACAGCCAATCAATGACAGGCAGAGTAGGAAGCGCGGGGAGAGGTTTGTTTACACAGACCTCTCCCCGTTCTTCAGCTCCGTAACCCAATCGCGGGACACCAGCGGCGATCGGGTCCGCTGGTCCCGCGGCCGGGGTCACGGAGCTCCCGACCGGGTCGCGAGCGCGCCGCTGGCGGCGCGCGCGCGACCCACAGGCAGGCAAATGCACTATCACGTGTATATACGTGATTTTGCCTGCCCGTGCCCTTCTGCTGACGTATATATGCAGTGGGTGGTCGGGAAGCGGTTAAAGCAATCTACTGAGCTGGCCAGAACCACCTCTGCAGGGAGTCTATTCCACATTTTCACAGCTCTTACTGTGAAGAAACCTTTCTGTATTTGGAGATGAAATCTCTTTTCCCCTAGACGTAAAGAGTGCCCCCTTGTCCTCTTTGTTGACTGTAAAGTGAATAACTCAACACCAAGTTCACTATATGGACCCCTTATATATTTGTACATGTTGTTCATATCCCCCCTTAATCTCCTCTTATCAAGGGTGAATAAATTCAGTTCCTCTAATCTTTCCTCATAGCTGAGCTCCTCCATGCCTCTTATCAGTTTGGTTGCCCTTCTCTGCACTTTCTCCAGCTCCCCGATATCCTTTTTGAGAACTGGTGCCCAAAACTGAACTGCATATTCCAGATGAGGTCTTACTAATGATTTGTACAGAGGGGGCAAAATGATATCTCTCTCTCTGGAGTCCATACCTCTCTTATACAAGAAAGGACTTTCCTCGCTTTGGAAACTGCAGCTTGACATTGCATGCTATTATTGAGCTTGTGATCTACCAAAACCCCCAGATCCTTCACTACGGATCCCCCCAGTTGTACTCCCCCTAGCATGTATGATGCATATTCTTAGCCCCCAAGTGCAGAACTTTACATTTATCAACATTAAACCTCATCTGCCACATAGTCGCCCAATTAGACAGAGCATCGAGGTCGGCTTGTAAATTGGAGACATCCTGTAAGGACTTTATTCCACTGCATAGCTTGGTGTCATCTGCAAAGACAGAAATGTTACTTTTGATCCCAGACCCAATATAATTTATAACTGATAACCTTAGACCATTCAGAGTAAGAATCATTAACCACGACTCTCTGAATTCTGTCTTTTAGCCAGTTTTCTATCCATTTACAAACCGATATTTCCAAACCTGTAGACCTTACCTTACACATGAGCCGTGTGTGGGGAACTGTATCGAACGCTTTTGCAAAATCCAAGTATACCACGTCCACCACCACCCCTCTGTCCAAGGTTTTACTTACCTCTTCATAAAAAGAAATCAGGTTTGTCTGACAACTTCTGTCTTTCATGAATCCATGCTGTCTGTTGCTTAAAATATTTTTTTCCTGCAAGAACTCATCTATGTGGTCTTTTATTAATCTCTCCAGTATCTTCCCAACTATAGAAGTTAAACTAACAGGTCTATAGTTACTTGTAGGGATGGGCCCGGTGCTCGATGCGAACCCACGTTCGCATCGAGCACCGGGCGTTCGCTCGCTCGGCGAGCCCAGAACTATTTTGGCCGCTCGCATCACGTTCGTGTGATGCGAGCGGCCCCGCAATGCATTGCGGCCGGCGCGGCCGACGCAGTGCATTGCTGGCTGATGATTGGCCAAGCATGCACTGTGACCCCGCATGCTTGGCCAATCACAGCCCCGGAAACTCGAAGAGCCATAATTGGCTACAGGCAGGACGCCTGTAGCCAATTACAGCTCAGGGGCTGTAGTACACGCCCCCCCCTATAAAACGCCGCCACGCCGTCTGCGCCGGTCACATGCTGTTCCGGCGCAGATTGAGCAGGCTGATTCTGTGACACTCTGCTGCATTTAGATAGTTAGAGAGATTCACTTACAGAGATTGAGTTAGATAGATTCAGTTACAAAGATTGATTGAGAAAGAGGGGCTTGTAGTGTGTTCGTGGCAGGCAGGCAGAGCTCCTATATTTTGTTACCAGAAGCACCTATAGGACTTGTAGTGTGTTCGTGGCAGGCAGGCAGAGCTCCTATATTTTGTTACCAGAAGCACCTATAGGACTTGTAGTGTGTTCGTGGCAGGCAGGCAGAGCTCCTATATTTTGTTACCAGAAGCACCTATAGGACTTGTAGTGTGTTCGTGGCAGGCAGGCAGAGCTCCTATATTTTGTTCCCAGAGGCACCTATAGGACTTGAAGTGTGTTAGTCCCATTACACACACAGAGCTATATTTTCTTCCCAGAAGCACCTATAGGACTTGAAGTGTGTTAGTCCCATCACACACACAGAGCTATATTTTCTTCCCAGAAGCACCTATAGGACTTGAAGTGTGTTAGTCCCATCACACACACAGAGCTATATTTTGTTCCCAGAAGCACCTATAGGACTTGAAGTGTGTTAGTCCCATCACACACACAGAGCTATATTTTGTTCCCAGAAGCACCTATAGGACTTGAAGTGTGTTAGTCCCATCACACACACAGAGCTATATTTTGTTCCCAGAGGCACCTATAGGACTTGAAGTGTGTTAGTCCCATTACACACACAGAGCTATATTTTCTTCCCAGAAGCACCTATAGGACTTGAAGTGTGTTAGTCCCATCACACACACAGAGCTATATTTTCTTCCCAGAAGCACCTATAGGACTTGAAGTGTGTTAGTCCCATCACACACACAGAGCTATATTTTCTTCCCAGAAGCACCTATAGGACTTGAAGTGTGTTAGTCCCATCACACACACAGAGCTATATTTTGTTCCCAGAGGCACCTATAGGACTTGAAGTGTGTTAGTCCCATTACACACACAGAGCTATATTTTCTTCCCAGAAGCACCTATAGGACTTGAAGTGTGTTAGTCCCATCACACACACAGAGCTATATTTTCTTCCCAGAAGCACCTATAGGACTTGAAGTGTGTTAGTCCCATTACACACACAGAGCTATATTTTCTTCCCAGAAGCACCTATAGGACTTGAAGTGTGTTAGTCCCATCACACACACAGAGCTATATTTTGTTCCCAGAAGAACCTATAGGACTTGAAGTGTGTTAGTCCCATTACACACACAGAGCTATATTTTCTTCCCAGAAGCACCTATAGGACTTGAAGTGTGTTAGTCCCATTACACACACAGAGCTATATTTTGTTCCCAGAAGCACCTATAGGACTTGAAGTGTGTTAGTCCCATCACACATACAGAGCTATATTTTGTTCCCAGAAGCACCTATAGGACTTGAAGTGTGTTAGTCCCATTACACACACAGAGCTATATTTTGTTCCCAGAAGCACCTATAGGACTTGAAGTGTGTTAGTCCCATTACACACACAGAGCTATATTTTCTTCCCAGAAGCACCTATAGGACTTGAAGTGTGTTAGTCCCATTACACACACAGAGCTATATTTTCTTCCCAGAAGCACCTATAGGACTTGAAGTGTGTTAGTCCCATTACACACACAGAGCTATATTTTGTTCCCAGAAGCACCTATAGGACTTGAAGTGTGTTAGTCCCATCACACACACAGAGCTATATTTTGTTCCCAGAAGCACCTATAGGACTTGAAGTGTGTTAGTCCCATTACACACACAGAGCTATATTTTCTTCCCAGAAGCACCTATAGGACTTGAAGTGTGTTAGTCCCATTACACACACAGAGCTATATTTTGTTCCCAGAAGCACCTATAGGACTTGAAGTGTGTTAGTCCCATCACACACACAGAGCTATATTTTGTTCCCAGAAGCACCTATAGGACTTGAAGTGTGTTAGTCCCATTACACACACAGAGCTATATTTTCTTCCAGAAGCACCTATAGGACTTGAAGTGTGTTAGTCCCATTACACACACAGAGCTATATTTTGTTCCCAGAAGCACCTATAGGACTTGAAGTGTGTTAGTCCCATCACACACACAGAGCTATATTTTGTTCCCAGAAGCACCTATAGGACTTGAAGTGTGTTAGTCCCATCACACACACAGAGCTATATTTTCTTCCCAGAAGCACCTATAGGACTTGAAGTGTGTTAGTCCCATCACACACACAGAGCTATATTTTCTTCCCAGAAGCACCTATAGGACTTGAAGTGTGTTAGTCCCATCACACAGAGCTCCTCTATTTTCTTTGCAGAAGCACCCATAGGACTTCTAGTGTGTTAGTGGCATCACACAGAGCTCCTATATATTCTTCTCAGCAGCACCCACAGGACTTCTAGTGTGTTAGTGGCATCACACAGAGCTCCTCTATTTTCTTTGCATAAGCACCCACAGGACTTCTAGTGTGTTAGTGGCATCACACAGAGCTCCTCTATTTTCTTTGCAGAAGCACCCACAGGACTTCTAGTGTGTTAGTGGCATCACACAGAGCTCCTCTATTTTCTTTGCATAAGCACCCACAGGACTTCTAGTGTGTTAGTGGCATCACACAGAGCTCCTCTATTTTCTTTGCAGAAGCACCCACAGGACTTCTAGTGTGTTAGTGGCATCACACAGAGCTCCTCTATTTTCTTTGCATAAGCACCCACAGGACTTCTAGTGTGTTAGTGGCATCACACAGAGCTCCTCTATTTTCTTTGCAGAAGCACCCACAGGACTTCTAGTGTGTTAGTGGCATCACACAGAGCTCCTCTATTTTCTTTGCAGAAGCACCCATAGGACTTCTAGTGTGTTAGTGGCATCACACAGAGCTCCTATATATTCTTCTCAGCAGCACCCACAGGACTTCTAGTGTGTTAGTGGCATCACACAGAGCTCCTCTATTTTCTTTGCATAAGCACCCACAGGACTTCTAGTGTGTTAGTGGCATCACACAGAGCTCCTCTATTTTCTTTGCAGAAGCACCCATAGGACTTCTAGTGTGTTAGTGGCATCACACAGAGCTCCTATATTTTCTTCTCAGCAGCACCCACAGGACTTCTAGTGTGTTAGTGGCATCACACAGAGCTCCTCTATTTTCTTTGCATAAGCACCCACAGGACTTCTAGTGTGTTAGTGGCATCACACAGAGCTCCTCTATTTTCTTTGCAGAAGCACCCATAGGACTTCTAGTGTGTTAGTGGCATCACACAGAGCTCCTATATTTTCTTCTCAGCAGCACCCACAGGACTACCGACTACAATGGCTGGAAGACCGCCAAGGGGAGGCAGAGCGTGCAGAGCCAAGAACACAGGGCAGGCAGGCTCTGTTTCTAGTGGACGTGGCCGTGGACGTGGACGTGGTCGTGCATCGTCATCAGCACGTGGCCATGGGACACGCGCGTCTTTGTTTTCGGCAGCTGGACATGTGGAGCCGCATCATGCTGAAGGCTTGGTAGAATGGATGACCAAGCCCTCCTCATCCTCCTCATCCTCTCTCACCCAGGCTCAGGGTACTGACAGAGCATCATCAGCCACCCCTTCCCTAGACCCACCATGTCCTCCTGAGGAGTCCCCCGAACTCTTTGAGCACAGTGTTGGGTACATGCTCCAGGAGGATGCCCAACGATTCGAAGGCTCGGATGACGATACCCAGCTTGAGGAATCTGGCAGTACAGTTCCACCAGCTGCAGCTTACTGCCAGGTTTGCTCTAGTGGTGAAGAGGGAGGGGATGATGAGGTCACTGACTCCACGTGGGTGCCTCAAGGGAGAGAGGATGAGGAGGAGGACGAGGAGGAGGAGGATGCGGCGTCACATGTCCAACGAGGCAGGATGCCCCCTGGAGGCCAGGTAGAGGCCAGCACAGCAACTGTACAACACCGCAGAGCTCCGCCTGTGCAGGGCGCTGCCTCTGCACGTTATCAGAAAAGTTCTTTGGTGTGGGCCTTTTTTGAGACGAGTGCAGCAGATCGCACCACTGCTATTTGCAATATTTGTCTCAAGCGTATCTCGCGTGGCCAAAACATCAGCCGCTTGGGCACGACAAGCATGACCAGACATATGGCGACCTGCCATGCAGCTCGTTGGCAGGCACACATAAAAGACCCACACCAAAGAACTAAGCGGACCTCTCCTTGCTCCTCCTCAGCTGGGATCTCCATCCCCACTACACCTTCAGTCCTCTCTGAAAGCTGCTCTGAGAGGACTGAAGGTGTAGAATTCGGTGTGTCACAACCAAGTACTTGCAGTACACCGACGTCCGAATGCAGCAGGCAAATTTCCCTGCCCCAGCTGCTGGACCGTAGAAAGAAGTACACTCCCAGCCATCCACATGCCCAGCGGTTGAATGCTAGCCTTGCTAAATTGCTAGCACTTCAACTGCTGCCTTTTCAGTTGGTAGACTCGGCCCCCTTCCGTGAGTTTGTTCAATGTGCGGTTCCTCAGTGGCAGGTTCCCAAACGCCACTTTTTCTCGCGGAAGGCGATTCCGTCTCTCTACCGGCATGTGGAGGGCAATGTCCATGCCTCGCTGGACAGGGCGGTCAGCGGTAAGGTGCATATTACCGCTGACTCATGGTCCAGCAGGCATGGACAGGGACGGTACCTTTCTTTCACGGCCCATTGGGTCACTCTATTGGCAGCTGGGAGGGATGCAGGACAAGGTGCAGTAGTGTTGGAGGTTGTTCCGCCACCACGCCTCCAAAACGCGACTACTGCTACTGGTTGTGACACACCTCTCTCCTCCACCCCCTCCTCTTCTTCTTCCTCCAGTGCTCTGTCCTTGGAACCAGCGGTGCTCCGTAGGCGTACAAGGGGCTACGCAAGTACGCAGGCAAAAAGATGCCATGCCGTGCTTGCGCTGGTGTGTTTGGGGGACAGGAGCCACACTGGGCCAGAGGTTCTGGCAGCTCTGCAGGGGCAGGCCGAGAGGTGGTTGACGCCACGTCAGCTTAAGCCAGGAATGGTCGTTTCTGACAATGGCACCAACCTCCTCTCCGCCCTGCGACAGGGGCAGCTCACCCATGTGCCCTGCATGGCTCACGTCCTCAACCTGGTGGTGCAGCGGTTCTTGGGCAGGTTCCCAGGCTTACAGGATGTCCTGAGGCAGGCCAGGAAAGTCTGTGTGCATTTCCGCCGATCTTATAATGCCAGTGCTCGGCTGACTGAGCTGCAAAAGGAGCTGAACCTGCCCAAGAACCGCCTAATATCTGACATGCCCACCAGGTGGAACTCAACGTTGGCCATGCTGCAGCGACTGCACACGCAGCAGAGGGCCATCAATGAGTACCTTTGCGACTACGGCACCAGGACAGGGTCAGGGGAGCTTGGTTTTTTTTCCCCACGTCAGTGGAGCATGATCAGGGATGCATGCACTGTCCTCTCACCATTTGAGGAGGCCACGAGGATGGTGAGCAGTGACAGTGCATGCATCAGTGACACTGTCCCTCTTGTCCACCTGTTGGAGCATACGCTGCGTGGGATAATGGACAGGGCACTTGAGGCAGAACAGAGGCAGGAAGAGGAGGACTTCCTTGCCTCTCAAGGCCCCCTTTATCCGGACAGTGTTCCTTCTGTCCCACCCATCACACAGGAAGAGGATGAGGAGGAGGAGGAGGAGGAGGAGGATTGTGTGAGCATGGAGGTGGAGCCTGGCACTCAGCATCAGCAGCAGCAGTCTTTTAGGGATGATGTACAGTCCCAACAAGCCAGTGGACTTGTACGTGGCTGGGAGGAGGTGGCTGGCGATCATGTCATCCTCAGTGACCCAGAAGACTCCGGACCGAATGCCTCAGCTAACCTACGCTGCATGGCCTCCCTGATCCTGCAAAGCCTGCGGAAGGATCCTCGTGTTCTTCGGATCAAGGAGAGGGACCATTACTGGCTGGCCACTCTCCTTGATCCGCGGTACAAGGGTAAGGTTGCGGACCTTATCTTGCCGTCGCAGAGGGAGCAGAGGATGAGACATCTCAGGGAGGCCTTGCAGAAAGGTCTGTGCAACGCGTTCCCAGAAACTGGGAGGCTACAAACTCCTGGTCCTGGGCGACGAGTTGCTGAGGCTTCGGTCAGTGGCAGAAGGAGCGGTGGGGAAGGTGGACGTCTGACCGATGCGTTCAGACAATTTTTTAGTCCGCAGCCCCAAGGTATGATCGGTTCCAGCAACCATCGCCAGCGTCTGATATACATGGTGCAGGAATACCTTGGGGCAAGGTCAGACTTGGACACCTTTCCCACCGAAAATCCTCTGGCTTACTGGGTCCTGAGGATGGATCACTGGCCAGAGCTTGCACAGTATGCAATTGAGCTACTGGCCTGTCCTGCCTCCAGCGTTCTTTCCGAACGCACATTCAGTGCTGCTGGAGGATTTGTGACTGATCATAGGGTGCGCCTGTCCACCGCCTCGGTTGATCGACTGACATTCATCAAAATGAATCAGTCTTGGATCACCACCAGCTACCAGGCACCTGAGGCGGATATAACCGAATAATTTTTAATGTCACATCCCTTCAAGACTGCCTATGCTGATGCTGAGTGACTGTCCTCTTATGTTCACTGACTATCCTCTTCCTCCTCCTCAATGATCCATGCCACCACACCAGTGCCTAAGGCACAATTTTTCAGCCCCTGTTTAACAGGGGCGTGTACTTACAATTTTTTAAAAAAATGCTTCGCAACACGTGTGACTGCTGTGCTCCAAGTACAGTATCTGTGAGGGCCGGGTTGCAGTGTTGTGGCACCAGCACCAGTGCCTAAGGCACAATTTTTCAGCCCCTGTTTAACAGGGGCGTGTACTTACAATTTTTTTAAAAAAATGCTTCGCAACACGTGTGACTGCTGTGCTCCAAGTACAGTATCTGTGAGGGCCGGGTTGCAGTGTTGTGGCACCAGCACCAGTGCCTAAGGCACAATTTTTCAGCCCCTGTTTAACAGGGGCGGGTAATTACAAATCTTGATCTAATAGTTCACAGCAGGGCCCATTCCTGCGCCCACCAAGAGTAACTATGAGGGCCTGCAGTCTTGTGGCAACACCGTCCACCACCACCGCCAAAGGCCCAATTTTTCTGCCCTGTTCATCAGGTGCTTGCAATTACAAATCTTGATCTAATAACTCACAGCAGGGCCCATTCCTGCGCCCACCAAGAGTAACTATGAGGGCCTACAGTCTTGTGGCAACACCGTCCACCACCACCGCCAAAGGCCCAATTTTTCTGCCCTGTTCATCAGGTGCTTGCAATTACAAATCTTGATCTAATAACTCACAGCAGGGCCCATTCCTGCGCCCACCAAGAGTAACTATGAGGGCCTACAGTCTTGTGGCAACACCGTCCACCACCACCGCCAAAGGCCCAATTTTTCTGCCCTGTTCATCAGGTGCTTGCAATTACAAATCTTGATCTAATAACTCACAGCAGGGCCCATTCCTGCGCCCACCAAGAGTAACTGTGAGAGCTTACAGTCTTGTGGCAAAACCGTCCACCACCACCACCCCCAATTTTTCTGCCCTGTTCAACAGGTGCATGCAATTACAAATCTTGATCTATTAACTCACAGCAGGGCCCATTCCTGTGCCCACCAGTCTTGTGGCTACACCAACATCTAATAGGGCAAATTTCTGCAGAGTATATACGCCAGGCCCCTACTTTCAAACATCCAACTTACAAACGACTCCTACTTGCAAATGGAAAGAGAAAACAGGAAGTGAGAGGAAATCTACCCCTAGGAAGGGAAATTCTATCCTGTTAGATTTAATTTGGGAAAAAGGTATCTCCTCTCTACTGATACTTTATCACCAATCCTTGTTTCAATTAAAACCCCACTTTTCCAAAAACATTTGTCATTGGGACGGAAAGTGAGGTGACATGTTCTGAACAGATGTGCAAAGACAGCAAATGTTACAGGGGTGATAACCCCTCCCTATGTTCTCCAAAAAGCTTAAAAATAGATTTTTTTGGGATGGAGCTACACTTCATAATGTACCTGTTCAGATTCTACTTAAGATCAAACCTAAAGCCGCAAGTGGTTTTAAATGGCTTCTTTTTTTCCTTTACAAATGTCATTTTGTGCAAGGACAGTTCTAAACACGGGAAACACATGCCACTTCACAGGCATACTTTAGACACCCCCCAGGTACCATATTTAAAGGAAAATTTCACTTTTTTTTTTTCACTTTATGCATCATTAAAATGACTGCTCCCGAAAAAACGTTAGTTTTTAAAAGTTCTTTTTGCATTGATATATGTCCCCTGGGGCAGGACCCGGGTCCCCAAACCTGTTTTATGACATTAACATGCATATTGGCCGTTGTAATTAGCACTTTTGATTTCGAACGTTCGCGTCCATTATAACGTATAGGGTTCGAAAATTCGCGCGAACTTTCGGTCCGTTCGAAGGTTCTGGTTCGAACCGAACCCGGGGGTGTTCGGCTCATCCCTAGTTACTTGGTAAAGACTTTGTTCCCTTTTTAAATATAGGCACCACGTTCGCCCTGCGCCAATCCAGTGGTACTATTCCTGTCATTAATGAGTCCCTAAAAATTAGATACAATGGCTTTGAAATTACAGGGCTCAATTCTTTTAGGATCTGTGGGTGGATGCCATCAGGTCCAGGTGCTTTATCCACCTCTATTCTGTCTAAATATTTCTGGACCATATCACTTTTGAGCCATTGTGGATTTGGGGCTGTGTCGCTACCACCCCCATTATGGACATGAGCTCCCCCATGCTCCTTTGTATACACAGAGCTGAAGAAAGTATTTAATAAATTAGCCTTCTCTTTGTCCCCAGTCACCCACTGTAGATTATTTTGTAAAGGGCCTACATGCTCAGACTTGACCTTTTTACTATTAATATATTTGAAGAATTTTTGGGGGTTTGTCCTACTATCTTTTGCAATCTGTCTTTCTTTTTGAATTTTTGCATCCTTGATTTCCTTTTTACATATTCTGTTATGTTCTTTGTAACATTTAAATGACACTAGTGATCCTTCATTTTTATATTTTTTAAAAGCTATTTTCTTATAGTTTATAGCTTTTTTAACTTTGGCCGTGAGCCACATAGGTTTTATTTTTAGCCTTTAAAATTTATTGCCCATGGGAATATACTTTGCAGTGAGTTCACAAACAGTCTTTTTGAAGAATCCCCATTTCTGTTCTGTGCCCATTGTTGCCAATATTCTCTCCCAGTCTAAGTTCTGGAGAGCAGCCCTCATCCTAGTTCTGGAGAGCAGCCCTCATCCATCAACATGCAGAGGAATTTTGCGCGTCAGGATTGCTACAGATGATCGGAATTTCCGATAGAAACCTTTTCTATCGGAAAAATTGAGAACATGCTCTCAAATTTTTGCTGGCGGGAATTCGGCCAGCAAAATTCCGATGGACCCTACACACGGTCGCATTTTCAGATGAAAAGCTCGGTTTTTTGCTGGCCGAAATTCCGATCGTGTGTACGCAGCATAAGGAATAAAATGGTGGTCATTGCAACTTTATGTTACACGGTATTTGCACAGAAATTTTTCAAAGGCTTTTTTTGTAAAGAAACAGTTTCATTAATAAAAAAAAAAAACACTAATGTTAGATCGATTTTTTTGTATACTATGAAAGATGATGTTACACCAAGTAAATAGATACCTAAGATGTCATGCTTTAAAATTGTGCAGACTTGTGGAATGGCGCCAAACTTCAGTACTTAAAATTCTCCATAGGCAGCGCTTTAAATTATTTTACAGGTGTGTTTAGAGATACAGAGGAGGTCTAGTGCTAGAATTATTGCTCTCGCTCTAACGTTTGCTGCGTATGTAACCTGTGTGTATCTGGCTCTGATACTAGCCAGTGTCTCACCAGCCATTGACCTCACCGCACGTCCCTGTATAGACACCATCTGTTGACTAGTTATGCACCGCAGGTGAATCAATGGCCACAAAAACATCAAAACTTAAAGGATATATTTTATTACAAGATATATTTTAATGTTACAAAATGTAGAGTAGTGCATTTGGGTGTTAAAAATATGAGCGCAAGTTACTCGCTAGGGGGAGAACCTCTGGAGGAATTTAGGATGGGAAAGGACCTGGGGGTCCTAGTAGATGATAGGCTCAACAATGGATTGCAATGCCAAAAAAAGCTGCAAACAAAGCCAACAGAATATTGGCATGCATTAAAAAGGAGATTTACTCCAGAGATAAAATTAGATAAAATGATCCTTATCGACATGGGCGTCCGCAGATAGAGGCAAGGGGGGTCAAGTGCCCCCCCCTGGAATCGGCAAGGTGTCTGCACACACACACATTGGTGTCCACGAGCAGTCCTTGCAGGCAAGGCAGGGAGGAGAGGCGGCACCAGATTGTGAGCTGCACTATGCTCATAACACTCAGGAGAAGCTCTTGAGCAACTTGCCCAGCTGTCACACTGCCCCATGCTCTGACCTCTGATACAGCCGCACACTGAACTGAGGCTGTGTTTGCCACCTTCTCTGTAGCTGCAGCCGTACCAGACAGGAGAAGGACGATTCTCCCAGGTTTGGCTGCTGTCCAAGTCAGGGTGATCAGCCAAAGCAGCAGGTGGGCGAGCAGGAAGATGAAGTTCACTCAGCAGCCACTGTCCAGCCCAACAGTCACCAGAGCTCACCCCAGGCCAGCTAAGAAGTTCCTGAAGCCATGGAAGCTGCCATTAAGGTGAAGTGCTAAATGATATTTGTAGAACAAGCTGGGTCAGTGTCGGCTTGTTCTGTCTCATGGTCTGTCTGTAATCAGTGCTTGCAGATTACTGTTTAATTATCAGTATCCAGCAACTCTGATAAGACCCCAGACCAGGACAATTATGCTACTTCCCAGGCTCATTCCAAATCTGTAATGGACATTTTTAAGGCTACATGTTTTGATTGCAAAGGAGGTGAGCATCTGCAAGAATTAATTTCTGACCAAGCATGTGATCGGTTACATATTCTTTAAAAATCTCTCACTCGGTATAAATCATTTTGGGCATTCTGTATGTAGCTGTTAATATTTTAGAAGAAATCTGTATTTTAGGCTAACTAAAGACACCCAACATTAAGCGCAGTTTGGCATCTTCTCCCTAGTCACCAGATAAACTTGTCCCAGCACTGGGAGTGCTGCAAGGTCAGTGTCACTGGGCATAATAGGAGACAGTAGCATTTGTATGGCCACAATAGGAGTTAATATCGTCTTTATGCTATTGTGCCCATATAACTGCTATTGAGGCACACCAGCATCTATATGGGCACAAAAGCAGCTATATGGGCACAACAGCATAAAGATGCTATTGTGTCCTTACAGATTTTAAAATTATGCAGGTGTATTTTTTATTTTTTTTTTGTAATTGATTGATTGCCTAATTGTATGTTTATTTATACCTTTACTTGCTGTGGTCGCTCGCAGCATATTTTGCATGGTTTTGCATGTGGCTCAGATCACCACGGCAAAACCAGGTACACTCTCTACCTCAAAAAGTGCCAAATGTGGCAGTGGAATGGGGGAGGGTGCAAACAAGTGGTGCTTCCCCTTTTGGGTGGAGCTCTGCTTTAACACTGCCACAAGCCACCAATAGGGAGGGTAGAGTGAAAGTAGAATTCCAGCTTGCGCTAGCCTTAAAAACTGCCCCCGTCCCCTTACCCCTAACACCTATGCAGACTTACCTATTTTCAGACTGTTCCAATCTGGTCATGTTATCTCACCTGTGTGATCCAGCAGCGTATGCAGGGGAGAGGAGGGAGCACCAATAACAACTGTGACATGGGAACCTATGGGTGACATCACCTCATCAGGCTTTATCAGCCGTCGCCAAGCGCTTTCTCCCCTGCAGCCGTTGTTGACTGACACAGGTAAGATTACACGACCAGACCTTAAAATGATGCCCCCTCTTGAAAAAAGTTCTGCGGACGCCCATGCTTATCGATAGCTGCTTGAGAGCATTGTACTCCCGCTATATTTCCACTGCATTACCGATGAGATCATTGTAAAACGGGCACTGTGGATGGTGAAGGAGAGGCAGAAGCGCCGTTACCTGAGGAGGCAGTGAGGTGGAGCAGTGCGGGGGGAGCAGCGGCGTGTGAAGCAGGGACGGAGATCCGGATCATCAGTCACTGCAGAAAACAGCTAAGAAAGATGTAATCCAGCTGGGCTACCCGCTATAGTCACGAAGAGACTGATACAAACGCGCTCTGTGAGCAGGGAAGCGGAGGAGTGAAGAAGCGAGGGAGAGGTGAGCCATATGCTTGAGATTGCTTGAAAGAGCTGTATCCCTGCTGCATAAGGCCCCTTTCACACTGGGGCGGTGCGGGGCGGTGCGGGGCGGCGACGGTAAAGCAGCGCTATATTTAGCGCTGCTTTACCATCGTTTTTCCCGCGGTATGCGGCCGCTAGCGGGGTGGTTTTAACCCCCGCTAGCGGCCGCAAAAGGGTTAAAAACCTCCGCAAAGCGCCGCTGCAGCGGCGGTTTGCGGGCGGTATCCCCGCGGTTTCCCATTGATTTCAATGGGAACGAGCGGTATAGGAGCGGTAAATACACCGCTCCTATACCGCTCCAAAGATGCAGCTAGCAGGACTTTTTTTACCGTCCTGCTAGCGCACCGCTCCAGTGTGAAAGCCAGCCGGCTTTCACACTGGAGTGAATGGGGCCGGTTTTTTCAGGCGGTGTACAGGCGCTATTTTTAGTGCTGTACCGCCTGAAAACCGCCCCAGTGTGAAAGGGGCCTAACTGTGTTCACAGAGACTGACATAAAAGGGCACTGTGAAAAGTAAAGATTGAAGGGAGGTAGAGGTGAGGATAGAGGCAGAGAAGTGGTGCTGCAGTGTCTCTCTGATCAGTTGGGAAGGTGCTCTCCCTTCCCATATCATCCTGCCCCATCTTACCCTCCTCTAAACCTCACCCATAACATCCGCTGTGTGGAGTCGGAGAGCGCTGAATCCTTGCTGTATTACGGCCACAGTAGAGACTGAACAAGATAGATACTGCAGGCAGCAGCAGTGAAGTGGTTGATACTGAATTGAAAGTGAAAGTGGTGGGGGAAGTGGAGGCAGAGAAGTGGTGCTGTGAAGATCCTGTGTGTACAGCCATGAATTAATGGTCAGTAATCACTGCTGTTCTCCCATCCCATCCCATTCCATCATACCATTTTATTGACTTTGCTTGGATTCAATCCCCTTGCTAGGGGAAGCACAGTGCAAGGAGAAAGAGGGAGGAAAAATCTCTACAAAAGGACTTAGTCCAGCAGGAAATTAAAGGTTTTTTTCCACACACAAGAGCGGCTACAGCTCGGGCATTTACGTTAGAAACCAGGGAAACGGCCGGCACTGAGATCCCGATGGCGGCACCCCGGATGAGTCTCCTGTTAACCCCGAATGCAATACAGCTACAGGAGGGTTTGGAAGTGGGGCCAGAGGCAGGAGGTCGGGGTGCAATGGACGTACATACAGGGGATATGGACTTGAGGTCAGTAATGCAGGCTCTCCCAACCCGCCAAGAGATAGAAGCCCTAAGAACAATTATGCAGGCTCTTCCAACTCGCCATGAAATGGAGGCCCTAGTATCCCGCTTGGAAGAGGGGCATAGAAGGGAAATGCAGCTAGTACGGTCCGAGGTACAGGCACTGACAGATAGGGTATAGGTGGAGACATCTGTTGTTAATAGCCTGGAGGAAAGGGTGTCCAAATTAGAAAGGGAGCAGATAGCCCAAGCCTCCTTAATACAACTAAAATTGGAGGCGGCTGAAGACCGGAGTAGGAGGAATAACCTCAGATTTAGAGGTATCCCCGAAAATATTGCGAAGGACCATTTGCATAGGACTGTGGTTACTATATGTCAAAACCTAGGGATTAGCACTGCACCAAGAGAAATTGAATTTGACAGGCTTCATAAAGCTCCAGGCCCACGTTCTGTGGACTTGTCCAGACCTAGGGATGTGATTGGGCGCCTACATAGATGCGCACATAAGGAGATGATCAGCCGGAAAGCGTGGGAAATAGGCCCGTTACTGTATGAGGGAGCCAAAATCAGTATCTTACCTGACTTATCATGAGCCACCTTACAGAGGATTGCGCAGATGCGTCCACTATTGGAGAAGATAAAGTTATCAGGGGGCACCTACCGCTGGGGGTATCCAATATCCCTGACAGTTAGAAGGGGATCAGCCTCCTTCTTGCTTCTGTCTCCGAAGTAATTGCCGGCCCTTTTCTCTTTTCTGGAAGTGGATTGCTGTGAGGTTCAGGACTGGCTTCAGCCAATAAAGAAAAGACAGTTAAAAGAGGGGGTCCGGAGGACTATGGGTGAAACCACTTAACTGGTAGTAAAGAAGTCGAACTACAGCCAACAGTTGAAGCGGGCCTCTTGCCCAGGGACACTGTCCTATAAGGGAAGAGGGATATGAATGCATGCATGGTACTCCCCTCCCCCTTCAACATCAGTAAAGGGCTATGGTCTAGGATTCAACATGGATATACTTCCACAAAATATATATAATATGATATAAAATAATATATATGTGATTGTCCCTCCCCGCCCCTTTTCCTTTTTTTTTTTGTGTTTTCCTTTTTCTTTTCTTGGAGTATCTCTCAACTCTTGCCCCCCCCCCCCCCCCCCAGAGCTCTTCACTGCTATCTGGTAGGGTTTCCTGACCAGAAGTAAAATTAGTAATATTTGATTTAAAGATTTTTTTTATGAAAATTATATGTTAGCCGACTTGAAGTAATCTAAGGAATGATTATGTAATTATGTCTTCTTTTTTCCTCCCTATGTGGGTTCTTTTTATATTTTTTTTCAAATTTTTTTTTTTTTTTTTTTTTTTTGGGGGTATTTGGGGATTTGGAACAATTTGAAATATATAAACACACAAATACATAGATTTAAAAGTACACCAGTATACTATAGTGGCTAAAAGTATACTAGTAGGGGTGGGGTGATATGAAGGAATAATTTGAGGTTCACAAATATTATAACAATGCACATTGATCTATTCACTGGTGGGCTTAGAGACTACATATTTAGAGGGTTGACTGGTTTTGGGCTTAGGGGGTTTAGGGGGTGGGGTATAGGGGGTAGGGAGGGTAGATGGGAGGGGGGTGGGGCAACTTGGTAAAAACTTTAAACGCACTATAAATATACACATATTTAGAGGTCGGGGATAGGTCCCACGACAGGAGGTCGTAACAAACTTTTAAGATATTAACAAAGTAGAAGCACGATATTATATTTTACTTTTTTTTTTATTATTTTTTGTGTACAGGTAGGATGTTTAGGGGTAGGGGATCTCCTTTTTTTCCCCCTATATATATATATATATATATATATATACCCACTGAGGGGGGAATTGGAATGAGTAATGTGATAAAATGAATATATTTGTGTTGGAGATTGCTGTTTTGGTTGTAGTTTATAGGGGAGGGGAGGAGGGGTGCTCAATTTTATTTTTTTTTCGCCCCAAAAGTAGGTTATGGAGAATGGTTTTGATTGGGGCACCATCGGTTGATGTGAAATGGAAATATGGGATGGTGATATGGGAAAACTGGACATACTATGCGATACAAGTTATTAAATAGGGGGAGTGAGAGTCGGTGGGAATAAATGAGAATAAATTATAGTGACTGCCTTGAAGGATGATTAATATAAAGGGGCTTCCTGGAGGGGAGGTAGTGCTTCACCTACCCTGCATTTGCTAGTCACCCCCCCCCCCCCCGTACCTATGGGAAACTTAGTACCCTTAGGTAGGTGTTGGGGAATTTTGTTAGATATTCCCCACTCATTTATTTTTATTTTTTGTTCCTTGATTTTTTCCTGTTTTTATTACTTTTTTTTTATTTTTATTTTTTTTGGGTGCGTCGCCCCTGCCTCAGAGTAGATGGAGGGATTACGTGTCACATCACTAAACGTTAGAGGACTTAATGCCCCCGAAAAACGTAAAATGTTATTAAATGATTTAAAACGTCTTAAAACTGATATTGGTATGGTACAAGAAACACATTTGAAGGAGGGAACATTTTCCTATCTTCAAAATAGATATTTTCCAGACGTATACCATGCCACAAATCAAAAGGCTAAAACCAAGGGAGTGGCCATTTTAATTTCTAACCGTATTACGTGGTCTCTGCTGGACAAATGCCAAGAGCCAGGGGGAAGATATCTATTTCTTAAAGGGCTTATAGGAAATGTTAAGGTGACCCTAGCAACAGTATATGTCCCAAATACACACCAAGACAGTTTCTTGAATAAAGCATTAGCTAAATTAATGGAATTCAGGGAGGGAATACTAATTATAGGGGGGACTTCAATGTCCCCCTAGATCCGAAATTAGACACCTCCAGTGGGACATCTTCTGTTGCTGGGAGAACCAGGAAAAACATCCTTCGGAAATTAGATGAATTTCAATTGGTTGATGCTTGGAGGGCCTTTCATGCAGAAGAGAGGGATTTCACATTTTTTTCAAATCCCCATCAATGATATTCACGAATCGATTTCTTTTTATTACCACAACAAATTCTTTCATCAGTACAGGACACATCAATAGGCAACATAACCTGGTCCGACCATGCACCAGTTATAATTAAGATCTCTTTGAAAGGTGCCACCCACAAGACGGACTGGAATTGGCGGCTAAATGAAAGTCTACTGCAGTGCCCTGAAATACGAGAAGATGTGGTCAAGGAAATCGAATCGTATTTTCAAATTAATGACAATGGAGAGACTGATGTAGGGATAGTATGGGAAGCCCACAAGGCAGTAATTAGAGGAATCTTAATATAACATGGATCTCGAATGAAGAAGACCCGAGAAGATCAGACATGTAGGATATTGGAAAGGATAAGGGAAATAGAGATACTACATAAGAAGACAATGGGGAAGGAAATGGGAATAGAATTAGCACATCTAAGAAGACAACTCTCTGATCTTTTGCGGTATAAGGCAATGGCAACACTACAACAAGGGAGGAGGGTAGCATATGAATCTGGAGATAAGTGTGGTAAGGTGTTAGCCAGAAAACTAAAAAAACAACAAATACGTTCATATATACCTCATATTAAAACAAAAGGAGGTCTTAAATCTTCAATACCTAAAGATATTGTAGAAAATATTATACCTCATTGTATAATCTCCCGGTGCCTTCCCAGCCTTCTTCATCATTAGAAGAATACCTTGAATCCTCACATTTAGCGAGACTGTCGTCTCCGGTGCGAAGAAAACTTGAGTTACCAATAACAATAGAAGTGTCTACAGCAATAAAGAAGATGAAGCATGGGAAGGCACCTGGCCCAGATGGATTCTCTCTTCAATATTTTAAGAGTTTTTACCCATTACTCGCCCCATATATGGTCAAAACATTTAATGTATTAGGACAGATATCTCCTCCCCCTGTAGAAACATTAAGAGCACATATTGTATTAATCCCAAAGGAAGGAAAGGATCAGTCGGTTTGTAGCAGCTATCGTCCAATATCACTATTGAATACGGATTATAAAATATTCACAAAGATACTCGCATCTCGATTACAACCGCTTTTGATGCAGCTGGTCCATTTGGACCAAGTGGGGTTTATCCCTACACGAGAAGCTAGAGATAGTACTACGAAAGTCTTGAATTTAATTCAATATGCAAATCAAAGGAAGTTGCAGAGTATCTTTGTGAATACAGACGCAGAAAAGGCCTTCGATAGGGTCAGTTGGCCCTTTATGCTAGGAGTGCTAAAACAGATGGGCCTAGGGGACCGAATGCTGGACTGGATAGCAGGTATATACTCAACGCCACAAGCCCTGGTGAAGGTTAATGGGATAAAAACAGAAAATTTTCCAATATCTAATGGGATGCGTCAGGGATGCCCCCTGTCGCCCCTTCTGTTTGCTTTGACGTTGGAGCCCTTATTAAATAGAATCCGACAGAACCCCGATATTAAAAAGGTATCCCTCTGGGGGGATCAGGAATATAAACTTTCAGCTTATGCGGACGACCTTATTCTCACTCTCTAGTCCACAAATATCGTTACCTAATTTATTAAGGGAGGTGGAGTATTACGGAGTTCTGTCGAATTTCAAAATAAATTATAGCAAGTCGGAGGCGATGGGGGTATCCCTGGAACGTCCCATCCAACAGAACTTGGAGAATAATTTTAAGTTTAAATGGACATCTAGGGCTCTGAATTATTTAGGTATACAGATTCCACCTAACTTATCAGACGCATATGCATTGAATTTTCCACCTTTACTAAGGGAAGCCAGTAAATTGTTAAATGAATGGAGTAAATCCTCACATTCCTGGTTTGGGAGATGCAATATCCTGAAAATGAACAAAATTCCTTTACTTGTTCCAGGCATTACCTATCTCGATTCCACTTGCCTTCTTTAGTAAAACCCGAACAGTGTTTACAAAATTTATTTGGGCAAGTAAACGTCCAAGGATTAATAGGAACTTGTTAACATTACCTAAAGATGTGGGTGGAATAGCGGTACCAGACCTATATAAGTACTATCAGGCTACTCAGCTTGGTAGGATTATCGACTGGTGCCGCCACAGAGATAGTAAAAGGTGGATCGCCTTGGAACAACAAGTAACTCCAATTCCTTTAGGTAGAGCCATGTGGTGTTATGCAGCTATACCTTATACATTAAAAGCACATCCTCTAATAGGACCTACCCTCCGTATGGTCGCTAAGTCTACTCAGATCCCTAGCCTTTCATCACCAGATTCTCCTTTGTTTCCTATTTTGGGGAACCCAAATTTTCCACCTGGCTTGGAGCCAGGGATATTTGGAAAATTAAAAGAGAAAGGATGCTTCCAGGCTTCACATTTTCTGAGACTTAATAAATGGCCATCAATAGAAACGTTAATGCAAATAGGAGGACAATATGAAATACCCTTCTGGCAGGCGTTACAGGTTAAACACTTTTTTGAAACATTATGACCGAACGAAGGGCACGGTCGACCACTCACTAAGTTTGAGAAGTACCGTGAGGAGAATGAACCTCTCTCCCACATTATTTCTAAGATATACGCCCTCCTAACATCACCTCCAGAGGACTTTAGTATTTTGAGCTTAGATAAGTGGGAGAGGGACCTTGAACAAACTTTTACATCAGCTCATCGGCAGAAATTAATACATTTAACTTTTAAGTCATCTAGATGTACTAAGATACAGGAATTAAATTATAAAGTATTAATGCGTTGGTATTACACCCCGTCACGAATGAATAAATTTTCTTCAGAAATGTCGGACAGATGTTGGAGTTGTGGTAAGGATAGAGGGACTATAGCCCATATTTTTGAGTTTTGTTCAGCAATTGGACAGTTCTGGCAAGAAGTTCAGAGAATTGCTCAATTATTTACTGAACACCAGATCCCGGAAGATCCGTCTTTTTTCTTACTACAATGCTCACAAATCCAACTAGAGCGATATAAGAACTCAATGGTATGTCACCTGGTGAATGCAGCTAAAAGTTGCATCGCCACATGTTGGAAGGAGACAGGGGCACCCCGAATCTCTAAATGGTTAAATAAAGTAAGAAGAATTGGGATTATGGAGAAATTGATACCTATGTCTAGTGAGGAAAGGGAATGTATATCGCAAATGTGGGCTCCTTGGGAGTCATTCTTACAATCAGATGAAGGGAAAAGGTTGATTGGAGAGGAATTAGAGGAATAGACTGCCAAGTAAGTGATATGAGATGTGTATCTTGGATGGCGGGTGTGACGCACTCATGATAAATATATATAATTTTATTTATTTGTGTTCTTTATTTTTTTTTTATTTTTTTTTTTTATTTTTTTTATTTTTTTCTCTTTACTTTTTATTTATTTTATTTTTTTTCTCAATTCTATATGCCCCTTATAGGGGACAGGGCCTTGGAGTAGAGGGATGTTGTGGGGAATCGATATTGTAATATTGTTATTTGTTTATAAAAATGGTAGGAATACATCATGTTTTGCTTTCTAAAAGAATAAGCTTTGTTCTGAAAGTGGATTTAATAAGTTGTTTTATGTAATTATTACTAATGAGCTATGTTATGTATTCGTGCAAAGAAATAAAGAATAAAAAAAAAAAATGAGATAAAATGATAATTCTTAAACTCTACAAGACTCTGGAGCTGGAGAGAGTCCAGAGAAGGGCAACAAAGCTAACTGGAGGATCTCAGCTATGGGGAACGGCTACAAGCATTGAACAATAATTCTCACTGGAAAAGAGAAACGTTTGAGAGGGGATATGATATCAATGTACAAATATCGTACTGGTGACCCTAGCATAAGGAAAACACATTTCAGTGAACAGGAATTTAAAAAGACATGTGGCCATTCACTGAAATTGGAAGTGAAGCAGTTTAACCTTAAACTGTGTAGAGGGTTCTTTACTGTCAGAGTGGTAAGGATGTGGAACTCTTTCACGAGCAGTGGTATCAGCAGGGAGCGTTGATAGTTTAAAAAAACTATTAGCTGGGCACCTTACGATCACAGCATACATGGGTATATGATGTACTATTGACATAAACACAAGCACACCCACACCCCACAGGTTAAACTGAATGGACTGGTGTATTTTTTCAGCCTTACCAACTATGTAACCATGATATCGATAATTTGTCCAACCAGGTGGGTGATTCAATTGTACATGGTTGTAAAGGCCCTTATATATTAACTTCAGTACTTTGCTCCAAAATTTAAATTAGCAGTATAAGTGTAATCTGCATCTTAATTAGTTACTCCGTTGTTGCACCATGCTGTATGTACCCCCCCCCAAAAAAAAAAATCACTGTAATCCAAAATTTATCATACAGTGCCATGTGAAAAGCAGAAAAAAAGAGAAACCGCTCGGTTATCATAGGATAAATATGGTGGATTCTTTTTAAATTTTTTGATAAAATCCCCCATGTATTGAAGACTGGCAAAAATAGACACATTTGAAGTACAGACAGTGTACAGACAGGGTAAAATTAACTAAAACCGGAGAGTGCAAAATCTTGTGCAGCTCTGCATAGTAACCAATAATCAGCTTTCATTTTAATTTTTTTTTGTTAACCACTTCAGCCCCGGAAGATTAGGCTGCTGAATGACCAGAGCACTTTTTACAATTTGGCACTGCGCTGCTTTAACTGGTAATTGTGCGGTCATGCAACGCTGTACCCAAACAAAATTTGCATCATTTTTTCCCCACAAATAGAGCTTTCTTTTGATTGCCTCTGCAATTTAAATTTTTTGCGATATAAATGCAAAAAGACCGAAAATTTTGAAATAAAATTATATTTTCTACTTTTTGTTATAATGCCCCGTACACACGGTCGGATTTTCCGACGGAAAATGTTCGATCGGATCATGTTGTCGGAAAATCCGACCGTGTGTGGGCTCCATCGGACTTTTTCCGTCTGAATTTCCAACGCACAAAGTTTGAGGGATGGATCTAAAATTTTCCGACAACATGGTCCGATCACGTCAATTCCGATCGTGTGTAGCCTAGTCCGACGGACAAAGTGCCACGCATGCACTCAATTAATTCTGAGACGGAAGCGTTCGTTCAGGTAAAACTGGCGTTCGTAATGGATAGAGCACATTCGTCACCCTGCAATGTTAAAAATTGTTTAATGCAGAGCATTCTATTTTTCTTTATAATGCTAGAAGAATGAAGTTCTTTTGCTGCTCAAATTCACACAGACTTCTCCAAAACTTATTTCTTTATTCTTTTTTCTGATTTCATGAATAGAATATTTTTATTCGTCAGATCTCCCAAATCTTTTTTTTTGTTTAAAATTTCCTTTTTTTTTACATTTTGATAATCTTCAAAAAAATGTGGGTGTCTTTTTTGTGTGTCAACTTTACACCATTATTATCTTTTTCTTTTATTGTTTAATTTTTTCAATCTGTAGGAGGTTGTTTGGTGTTGGTGCCTCTTGTTAATTTGACTTTGTGTTTTGTGTTTTTTTGTACCTGCCTACTCACAAATAAACTGTCCTTTTTTAAGTAAAACATATAGGCAAGTATTTCTTTAAACACAAAAAACTTTTATTAGGTGTCATTATCAAATAAACAGGGAGGCAACGCTGGAGAAGCTGGGTAAATTGGCAAAGCCTTTGGTCCCCAGGGCAGACATCAACTATTTAAATGGAAAAATTGGTGGCCTGAGGAGTCCATATCTAATATCAGGGAGAACAATCTGGTACAGAAGTCCAAGAGATCAGGAACAGCAACAGATGACATCTATGTCCCCAGGCTGTGGTCATACAAGAGCCTGCATCTTCTGTCAGACCAGACTGAACTCAGGTCATCACACTCTGGTCTTCCTTCCACGCTTCCTTCCAGGTTGTGGCTGTGGTGTTGGAGGTGTGGCAGAAGGAGGAGGAGGAGGAGGAGTCATTTGGCCCAACAATCCCTTATTTAGGGTTTTCACAATGATCTCCTCACACATGAGGCGTTGCCCCTCCTCCATTTGGCAGGCAGCCAAGGCGGCAAAGGCCTCTTGATAAGTGGGATTGGCTTTGAGGGCCGCAGAAGCCTCCCCAATCAGCCTGAGCGCTGACTCCTCTACATTCTCCCCCTTTCTGGCCCTTTTGGTTGGAAGGCGGAAAGGAGGGACCTGGGATTCTGTCAGGCTCCTAGGCCTGCCCACATCTTGGCTGCCACTAACCCCTGCCTCCTCCTGGCTGCCACTTACCCCTACCTCCTCCTGGCTGCCACATTCCACAGCCACCTCCTGGCTGAGGTCTTCCTGTGTATGAAAAAGGGACATAGTTTTAGTTTTTGGTTCATCAAACACACACAATTTTCAGCTCTTGACTGTTGCAAATTGTTAACAAATATAAAAAAGACTATCATTCTGAGCCCAGCATTTTTCATTCTTGTGCCAAATATTTTGCCCACTACTGTCTATTGATATGTAAAACACTTTATAAAATCAGCAACTAGTGAACAAAAATCAAGTTAACATCATCCATTTTTACTCCAAAAATATGTAGAACAATACTATACCTGGCTCAAGCTGGGCTCCTCCACACCTTCCTGACTGGAAGGCCCGGGTTGGGCGTCGGAAGCCTCAGCAGGGGTGGAATGCGTAGAAGGAAGCGTGGAAGGAAGAGTGTAGAGCGATTCCCTGACCTCAGTCTGGTCTGCCAGAAAATGCAGCCTCTCATAGTGCCACAGCCTGGGGACATAAATCTCATCTGTTCCAGCTCCTGATCTCTGGGACTTCTGCACCTTCTTGCGCTCCCTCAGATATGTGCTCCTCAGGCCACCAATTTTTGTTTTTAAATAGTTGATGTCTGCCCTGGGGTCCACCGGCTTCACCAACTCCAGCAGTTTCTCCAGCGCTGCCTACCTCTTTATTTTGTTGCTGTATTGGGGGTGTTTGGATTGCCACAGACAGGGCAGCTCCCTGTATTTGTCTATGAAGAGGGGGAGGAAGCTGTGGTCGTTGAAACCATCCATATTCTCTGCAAGACACAATACAAGACAAACCCTAATGTCAGGCTAAACTCTCCTAATCTTGTCCCAATATAGGCCTCAATCTAGAAGCAGTATAGGCTAGTGATGTACCAAGTTAAAATTGTACCTTCGTTCGAACGATCGGCGCTTCAGTTCCTCCTTCCTCCGCTCACAGATCGTACGTACGACGCGTGCGTGTTCCGTTTTATATACAGTGCGCATGTGTGAAACTCCGCCCGCCCCTGACGTTCTTTCTAGTCTATTCCCCGCCCCTTGTCTTTCGGCGCAGTGGGGAGAGCACATGGTGGAGAGACAGCAGGTGCGCACTAATTATTCTACTAACGAGGAGGAGGACGAAAGCCCGGAGCCAGAAACGTCCCGATCCCAGAGGAGAAGATTTAAGGCCTCAAATATGTCTTTTGTAGAGATGGCGGAGATGGTGGACATTTTGAAGAGGAGCAAATATGATGGGAAGTATGGGCCTTACCCCAACCCAAATATCAGAAAGGCCAAGATCATGACTAAAGTTGTGAAGAGTCTGCAGAAGAATTTTGGTGTACGCCAATCCAAGGATCAACTGAGGAAACGCTGGTCAGACCTGAAACTGAGGGAGCACGATCAGTACAGAAAGATCAAGAGAGTTCTTCAAAAAAGTAAGTAGTTGTCGTGTGTTCATACTATTATTATTGCTTGCATACTGCTCCATGTGCTTTGATTTAATGTTGTACCGTTTAAAATGGCCACTTTCATGTTCATGGGTTCAACAATCGTTCGAAGTAAACATCATTCGTTCGCCCACTTCAAATACAATGTTTTTTAAAGTTGGAGTTAACTACATTTGGTCAGGCCTATTTCTAGTCAAAGCAAGTTTGTTGTCTAAAGGGGTTTGTAATAGAATGAAATGCAAACTTGATTCAGTGTAAGGAGAGGACACTCAGTAGCTGTTTACACAACTGGACTCAAGAGCACTAGTGTGGGACACCAGAACACCCTTTTTATTAGGGTGTCACACACACGTGCTCCAGTGTATACTATAGGGGTGTCTCCATCTGTGAAACTTGCAAAAACAGGTAAGTATTTCAGCTAGAGAAAGGATCTAAAATAATGTTTTGAGCTTTAACCACTTTAAGACCAGCCTCGTTTTGGATTTTAGGTGTTTACATGTTTAAAACAGTTTTTTTTTGCTAGAAAAAAACTTAGAACCCCCAAACATTATATATTGTTTTTTTTCAAACACCCTAGAGAATAAAATGGCAGTCGTTGCAATACTTTTTTTCACACCGTATTTGCGCAGCAGTCTTGCAAGCGCACTTTTTTTGGAAAAAATTCACTTTTTTGAATAAAAAAATAAGACAACAGTAAAGTTAGTTCAATTTTTTTATATATTGCGAAAGATAATGTTACGCCGAGTAAATTGATACCTAACATGTCACGCTTCAAAATTGCGCCCGCTCGTGGAATGGCATCAAACTTTTATCCTCAAAAATCTCCATAGGCGACGTTTAAAAAATTCTACAGGTTGCATATTTTGCGTTACAGAGGTCTACGGCTATAATTATTGCTCTCGCTCTACCGATTGCGGCGATACCTCACATGTGTGGTTTGACTACCGTTTTCATATGCGGGCGCTACTCACGTATGCGTTCGCTTCTGCGCACAAGCTCGTCGGGACGGGGCGCTTTAAAAAAATTTTTTTTTGTTTTTCTTATTTATTTTTTTCTTGATTTTATTTATTTTTACACTGTTTTTTTTTAAAAAAATTAATTGGCTCACTTTTATTCCTATTACAAGGAATGTAAACATTCCTAGTAATAGAAAAAAGCATGACAGGTCCTCTTAAATATGAGATCTGGGGTCAAAAAGTCCTCAGATCTCATATTTGGACTTCAATGAAAAAAAAAAAAAAATAAATAAAAATGTCATTTAAAAAAATGACATTTGAAAATTCCTCTTTAAGAGGTATGGGCGGAAGTGACGTTTTTGACGTCGCTTCCGCCCTCCTATGGTATAGAGATGAGTGGCGGCCATCTTAGCGTCACTCATCTCTAGACACATCAGGGGAACGGACCCGATCGCCTCCGCCGCTGCCGACAGTTCCGGTAAGTGGCGGAAGGCGCGGGAGAGCGGCGGGAGGGGGGGGCACCTCTCCCGCCGCCGATAACGGTGATCTTGCGGCGAATATGCCGCGATGACCACCATTATCGGACAGCCGACTGGCGCCTGAAGAGATGGATACCTCGGTTGTGGCAGCAGCTGCTGCCGTTACCGAGATATCCCTCTTCAAAAAATGGACGTACATCGTCGTGCGCCGGTCGGAAAGTGGTTAAACTCTGCCAAAAAGACAATTGTACGACACTTCCCAAGCAATGTTTCATCTTCCTATTTGTGCCCTCAAATATCTGTGTGCTACGTATTCCTTTTTTACATTCTCATAGGGGAGAGAAGAATCGGGACATCTGAGGACACCAGGGACCCCACACCTCCCAAAGAAGGGGAAATACCAACACCAGAAGTAGAGGAGGAGGTGGAAGGAGAGGTTGTTGAAATTGGCGAAATTGGCACCACAACATGTGAGTGTGCTTCAGGTAAGGTAATCGATGTATGCCTGCATATTTATAATACAGGTGTGTTTTTTGGTTTATTTTTAGGTGATGTGGATGTTGTGGAAGAAGAATCGCATTTTACCAGTGAAAGTGCCCAGACCCTCATCGGGGAGATAATGGGGTGCAATCACGATTTAGATATTATCAAGAAAAACATCGATGATGTGCAACAAAAAATTAAGAACATCATTGATGTTTTAGGGAGAATCTGAAACACACTAAACTACCTAGCATCCATTTTTTAAAATTAAAAAACACTTTTGAATTGGTGAAAAAGCCAAATTTGGAAGATGCACACAGTGGGGGTTATTTACAAAAGGCAAATCCACTTTGCACTACAAGTGCACTGGAAGTGCACTTGAAATTGCACTGGAAGTGCACTTGAAATTGCACTGAAAGTGCACTTGGAAGTGCAGTCACTGTAAATATGAGGGGTAGATCTGAAATGAGGGGAAGCGCTGCTGATTTTATCACCCAATCATGTGCAAGCTAAAATGCTGTTTTTTATTTTCCTTGCATGTCCCCCTCTGATCTAAAGCGACTGCACTTCCAAGTGCACTTTCAAGTGCACTTGATGTGCACCTGTAGTGCAAAGTGGATTTGCCTTTAGTAAATAACCCCCAGTGTGTTAACATGTACTATCTCCCATCATGGATGCTGGGATTGTGACATCACAGGGGGGTGGGGTCACCATGTGACATGAGCATGTGACCCTGTCCCCTTGTCCCTATATAAGTCCCAGCACAGCGCGGCTCTGGCATTCCGGCCAGAGAGAGCGACGGGTCAACATCGGAAGAAGAAGAAGAAGAAGAGGAAGATGAAGAAGATGAAGAAGAAGGCGGCGGCGACGGCGCAGAAAACGATGACAGCGGCAAGAACAGAAGAGACCCCGGAAGACCCCGGAAGACCCCCGAAGGCGGATCGAGACCCCCAGACGACGGTGGCGGCGACGACGAAGAAGGTAGCCGGGCTCCTCTGCTCGGTAAAAGAGCTAGGTAAATAGCGGAGGAGTCCGGCGAGAAGACCCCCCAAGACAGAAGAAGACCCCCGGAGCAGTGCAATAAAATATTTTTTAAAAATTGTGTTTTTTTTATTTACACTTTACACCTTAGGTGAATGGGTAGGGGTACATCGTACCCCATACTCATTCACATAGGGTGGGGGGCCGGGATCTGGGGGCCCCCTTATTAAAGGGGGCTCCCAGATTCCGATAAGCCCCCCGCCCGCAGACCCCGACAACCAACGGCCAGGGTTGTCGGGAAGAGGCCCTTGTCCTCATCAACATGGGGACAAGGTGCTTTGGGGTGGGGGGGCCGCACGGCCCCCCTTTCCCCAGGGCACCCCCCATGTTGAGGGCACGCGGCCTGGTATGGCTCAGGAGGGGGGGGGCGCTCGCTCGTCCCCACCCCTTTCCTGGCCTGCCGGGCTGCGTGCTCAGATAAGGGTCTGAGATGGATTTGGGGGGATTCCCTTTAAATCCATGCCAGGTGACGGGGCTAGCGCGGCACCATTCACTGCCTTCGCTAGCCCCGTATACCTGCAGTTACGTTCTAAATAAACGGACTGCTCCGTGTGTGGGCAAGTCCGTTCATTTTCAAAAGTCCCGCGGATTGTCCGCCGGAGAAGTCCGGGCGTGTGTGGGCAAGTCACACGCTCGGAAAGTCCGGCGAAGCCCCGCTGGAAAGTCCGGCGGTTTGTCCGCTGGACTAGGTCCGGCGGACAAAGTCCGAACGTGTGTACGCGTCATTACTCGGATAATTGTATGTGGACAATTATTACACAAGCGTGCCACTTTTAAGTCACTTGTTTGATCATGGAATTGGCGCATTTGGCACCGTGCGATCTAATCACCGGGGCTTACACCAGCGGCTTGTAGATTCCCGTCAGGCTGGGGAAGAGAGCCTGCTTGAAGCTTAATAATTTGCTTGCTGTGAAGTGGAGGGATAATAAGAATGTTTTTGTTCTGTCCTCCCTTCATGCAGACATCACGGTCCAAATTCCTATGGTGACTGGTATTGTGGAGAAACCCCTCTGTGTCCACGAATACAAGCTTAACATGGGAGGGGTGGACCTCAACGACCAGTTGTTGGCACCGTACCTAGTTGCCCATAAGGCCAGATGCTGGTACAAAAAAGTGTCTGTATAGTGTCAGGACAAACTGGATCCTTCCTTAAATTCCAGGAAGAGATCGTCACAGCCCTTCTGTTTCCAGACGGTGCTGTGCCCCCCCTTCCCAACGCAAATGCAGAGAGTGGGCTGCATGGGAGGCATTTTCCGTATGTCCTCCCTGGTACCCCTACCCAACTAGCCCCCCAAAGAAAATGTTGTGTCTGTAGAAAGCATAGCTATAGTCGTGACACCCGCTATTATTGTCCCTCCTGTCCTGACCATCCTGTGGATTATTAGCGTAGGGTACAGCACTGCACAAACTAGGACACACTTTCACAGGGTCTCCAAAGATGCCACCGCATTTTGAGAGACCCGAACCTGGAACCAAACCGTTACAACCACTACAACCGTTACAACCATTACAGTTACAAATAAAAGTGTAAATATATATATATATATATATATATATATATATATATATATATATATAAATAGTTGTCGTTTTATTGTTATCTCTCTCCCTCTCTCTCTATTTGTTCTGCTCCTTTTTACTGTAATCTATGCTTAACTGCACTGTTCTATTGTTATTATGTTTTATCATGTTTGCTTTTCAGGTATGTAATTCTTTTATACTTTACTGTTTACTGTGTTTTATTGTTAACCTTTTTTTTTTCAGGTATGCCATGCAGCTGCAGCACTGATTTATTTATCTTGACAGCAACAGCGTTTGCTCCCACGATACATAAATCAGTGACTCCAGCGATGTAGAAGGTCATTTCACCATCACGGTTAAAAAAATAAAAGAGCATATATGCCGAAGCATGGGCGCAGGGGTGGAGGGGCAATTTGACCCTAACATTAGGGACAGATTGCCCCCATGCCCCAAAGGCTTTTAAAAAAGTATGTAGTTTGTCGCCGCTGCACGTTTGTGCACAATTTTAAAGCATGTCGTGTTTGGTATCCATGTTCTCGGCATAAAATTACCTTTTTTATTTCATCAAACATTTGGGCAATATAGTGTGTTTTAGGGCATTAAAATTGTGTGTTTTTTCCAAAATAATTGCATTTGAAAAATCGCTGCGCAAATACTGTGCAAAAAAAATTTGCAGCTCTCATTTATTTCTGAAAATGAAGAAAGAAAATACATTTTTTTTTCTTTTTTCAATTTTCAAAACTTTGTGACAAAAAGCGAGATCTGCAAAATACTCAACATGCCTCTCAGAAAATTGTTTAAGGTGTCTACTTTCCAAAATGGGGTCATTTGGAGGGGTTTTGTGCTATCTTGAATCCTGAAGGCGGTGATTGTTTTTTGGGGTCCTGTACGCGGCTAGGCTCCCAAAAAGTCTCATATATGTGGTATCCCCATACTCAGGAGAAGCAGCAGAATGTATTTGGGGGTGTAATTCCACATATAACCATGGCACGTGTGAGCAATATATCATTTAGTGACAACTTTGTGTAATTTCTTTTTATTTCAATTACTTGTGACAAAAAAATAAAATATTCAATGGGCGCAACATGCCTCTCAGCAATTTCCTTTGGGTGTCTACTTTCCAAAATGTCAGAGTCATTTGGGGGGCAGGGGGGTTGTACTGCCCTGGCATTTTAGCACCTCAAGAAATTAGTCATAAACTAAAAGCTGCGTAAATTCCAGAAAATGTACCCTACACTTATTGAAATATTTTTTTACCAAAGACATGTGGATAAATACATTTTGGCCTAAATGTATGACTAAAATTGAGTTTATTTTATTTTTTATAACAAAAAGTAGAAAATATAATTTTTTTTCAAAATTTACGTTTATACAAAGTTTACGTTTATATCGGAAAAAATAACAATCGCAGCGGCAATAAAATACCATCAAAAGAAATCTCTATTTGTGGGGAAAAAAAGGACGCAAATTTTGTTTGGGTACAGCATTGCATGACCACGCAATTACCAGTTAAAGCAGCTCAGTGCCAAATTGTAAAAAGTGCTCTGGTCATTCAGGAGCCAAATCCTCCGCGGCTGAAGTGGTTAATGAGCAGGAGATACAGCCATAGAGGAGTATTTTTTTCCATTAAACTCCATCTCCAAGACATCTATTACCACACTCTGGACAGTTCACAAAGCTGTTATACAAGGTCATTTCATAAAACTAGTTGTAGCTTGGAGCAAAGGAAATTGGTATAAAATACACTCACTAAAGATTTGGATGCATTACATAAAACCCATGTGGATACACATTACCCAACGCTTATCCATTTATTCTCTCAAAAACGCCCTGAGATGGTCAAAAGCCAAATTTTTACTTTCCAGCAATTTCTCGATTGTGATGTTTGCTCAAAAACTTAACCAAACTTTAAGGCCAACTCATATTTATGAATTACATATTCCCTCGGGACAAATCGGCACTCTTCCTAAAGATATCCTTAAAATTTTTGAAGATTTTTATTCAACTCTACTGCTATTAAAGTGAATAATCCTCCAAAACTCCTTTATTTATTTAGGGCATTTTCAAATAGACTCACAAAAACACTTTTAGACTCAATCCAGTCTGAAACTAATAGGCTTATCTGGTCAGAATTACATCCCTGCTTTTCAAGAACAATCCTTTACCGAGTTCATGTTAAAGGAGCCAGGGTCTTCAATACATTTGGCTGTACTAGTTAGCCTCTCATTTATCCCAGATAGCTCAATTGATTATTAATAATTTCAGGGCCCCCTGAATCCAATTTGAGAGCAAATAAAGATATAGCTCATTTCAATACTGTGGTTGCACAGGCTCTTAAACTGTGGTCCTTATATAAACATAAATATTCTTTAACCTATGCTACACCACCAAAAGCTTCATTTCCAGGGGATCCTCAATTTGTCTCTGCATTCCCTGAACACAATGGGATTGATTTACTAAAAGAAGAGTGCAAAATCTGGTGCAGCTCTGCATGGTGGCCAATCAGCTTTTAACTTCAGCTTGTTCAATTTGACAATAAAACCTGGAAGCTGATTGGTTTATATGCAGAGCTGCACCAGGTTTTGAACTCTCCAGTTTTAGTAAATCAACCCCAAAGATTTTTTATGGTGGAGATCACATAGTACAACAACTTGGACCCACTTTCAAGACAAATCCTCATTTGCAACGTTTTCTCATCTTCAACAAAGTAAACAAACTTTATCTCCAAATTAGACATTTGTTATCTCCAAATTAGAAATTTTTATTCAACAGACTATTCATTAGCACAAATTTCTCCCCCTACTTTACATGAAAAAAAATGTCAAGATACCCCTAGGTGTAAAGGCCTAATTTCCGAGGTATACAGTTATATGTTAAGCGATTATTCCCAGACCAAGTTATCTTATATGGATAAATGGGAAGCTGACTGCTAAACCCAATTACCACTCAAGAATGTGTTGAAATTCTAACTAACCTTCATAAACATACTAGGTCTCTTACAGTTTGAGAAACTGCAATTAAACTACTCACTAGGTAGTATTTGACTCCTGTTAAACTACAATAAATGTATCCAGAAGTGTCACCAACTTGTTTTCAAGGTTGGGCATCTCTTGGGTCTTTCCTTCATATTTTATGGTCCTTTGATAAACCAATGCCAATTTGGCACAAAGTGAGTGAATTCTCTTCTAGGATCATAAGAAGACCTATAACATTATCCATGGCTAATTGCCTACTTTTGACCCCTATTCAGGACAGTTCAGAGAGTCACACACTGGGTAATTGCGTTTCACTGGAAAACCCCTGATATTCCTGATATTCACAGATAAGAGGACAGAATTAGAAATAGACTTGGGAAACTTAACATTAATAAATCACCGGGACCACATGGCTTGCACCCGAGGGTACTTAGGGAACTCAGTCAAGTAATTGCCAGACCATTATTCCTAATTTTTACTGACAGTCTACTGACTGGAATGGTACCATCTGATTGGAGAAAAGCCAATGTAGCACCAATATTTAAAAAAGGGCCAAAATACATTCTTGGGAATTACAGACCAGTTAGCCTAACATCAATAGTATGCAAGCTCTTGGCGGGGATGATAAGGGACTATATACAAGACTTTAGTAATGAAAATGGTATCATTAGCAGTAATCAGCATGGATTACCAGGAATCGTTCTTGCCAAACCACTCTTATAACTTTTTATGAGGAGGTGAGCTGCTATCTAGATAAAGGAATAAAGGAAGGCCCATAAACCTGGTGTATCTGTATTTTGCAAAAGCATTTGACACAGTTCCCCATAAACGTTTACTGTACAAAGTAAGGTCCGTTGGCATGGACCATAGGGTGAGTAAATGGATTGAAAACTGACTACAAGGACGAGTTCAGGGGGTGGTGATAAATTGGAAGCACTCAGAATGGTCAAGGGTGTAAAGTGGGGTCCCCCAGGGTTCTGTGCTGGGACCAATCCTGTTTAATTTGTTCATAAACAACCTGGAGGATGGCATAAACAGTTCAATCTCTGTATTTGTGGAAGACACTAAGCTAAGCAGGGCAATAACTTCCCTGCAGGATGTGGAAACCTTGCAAGAAGATCTGAACAAATTAATGGGGTGGGCAACTACATGACAAATGAGGTTTAATGTAGAAAAATATAAAATAATGCATTTGGGTGGCAAAAATATTAATGCAATCTACTCATCTGGGGGACTCTAGGATGGAAAAGGATGCGGGGGTCCTACTAGATGATAGGCTCAGCAATGGCATGCAAGATGCTGCTAACAAAGCAAACAGAATATCGGCATGCATTAAAAAAGGGATTAACTCCAGAGATAAAACGATAATTCTCCCACTTTACAAGACTCTGGTCTGGCCTCACCTGAAGTATGCTGTCCAGTTCTGGGCACCAGTCCTCAGGAAGGATGTACTGGAAATGGAGCGAGTACAAAGAAGGGCAACAAAGCTAATAAAGGGTCTGGAGGATATTAGTTATTAAGAAAGGTTGCGAGCACTGAACTTATTCTCTCTGGAGAATCTTCTTTTATTGCTAGCGCAGCGGTAATGTCGGGCTAGAGCTTCGCTCTGTGAGGGGAAGAAACCGCATTATAAAACGACTCACGGACACAGAGACATTACATACCGCAGTATTATCCACCAGAGAGGTGCCCGGAACAAAACAAAAATTAGCCCTAATAGCAGCACTCAGGCGAAACATACAGCAAAAGTAGAGGACATTGAAAATTCTACACAGGATGTTTTATCTGAAATGGAAATCCTCAAAGAGGAAAACATTACATTGCAGAACAGACCAGAAGATCTAATCTGCGCTTCAGAGGCTTACGCAAATCAATCACAGATCTACAATCAACTATAACAGTGCTCTGCCAGGAGCTACAACCAGGCAAACCAGTGGAAAGGCTGGAGATGGACAGAATACATAGAGCTCTTACACCCAAAAAAGCTGATGGCCCCCCAAGAGACATTATAGCAAAATTTCTCTTTTACTGAACGAAAGAGCAACTCCTAGATGCAGCTAGAGAAAAGAACAACTTAACCTTTCAGGGACACAATTTTCAGCTTTTTGCAGATCTCTCCCAGTTAACAATATCTAAGAGACTTGCAATGAAACCCCAATTATTGGAACTCTAACGCCATACCATCAAATATCAATGGGGCTTCCCATTATCCCTACAATTCACCCATCAAGGGACCAGATTCTCTTGTAGAACCCCTGAAGAACTTCAACAAGCACTTCAAGATCTCAACCTGATTGATGGGACACCTACAGCATCCACTTGAAGGAGATCAGCTTCTGCCTCCTCTCTCCGAAACACACCCCATTCTGAGACAAGAAATGGTAATCACCATACACACAAGAGGATGATTCGCATCCTCACAACAAGGACAAGAAGATGCCATGGACTGACATAATATCCCTAGGAAATGCACCTAGCTGATCCTGTTTGAGACAGCACCTTATGGGAAAATAGTAATGAATTTGAATTACTGAATTTATTCCCTAAAATAAAAAGTATTAACTCTTCTAGCTTATCAGTAAGCAGAAAACATGCAGGAAAAACTTGAATTTCAAAACTATTAAATCATACTTTATTGGTATATGTCTTTACTTAAAGGACAAACTTATTATTTTGAATTTTATATCTCATCTTTATTTACCTCTTAGTGAAGTGGTTAAGTTACTGTTAAGTTAACATCTTCACTTTTATTTATTTTTTTCTCCTCTTCCACTTTCTTATTACCTAAATGGGTTTTAATAGCTGATGGGCTGATTACTTTGTAACTTTTTCAGCTACAAATGTTAAACAACCACTATTGTTAGGAAATTTTCCTAAAACCGATATTTTATCGCAATCCTTTATAACTTAAACATATGACTTTTGGACCGTGTTTACTCCACAATTTAGTTTGTTTTTCTGTTATCACCCCAATAAGGGTTTTCCTCTCTTTATTTTTTTTTAATATAAATGATCTTACCAGCAAGTTCCCCATGCTCCTATACTCCTTTCTTCTTCCCTTTTTATTTCCTAAGGATGTATGTCCTACAAAATTATATTAGTCTCTAACACATTTATTTGGACTCATTTTCCTATAATTTTATAATGTCACTACTTTATATCCTTGAAAATTAACTTTATTTTTTATTTTTAAGGCGGATTCCCCACACACGGAATCTACATGTGCCTCACTTGGCTTTCCTCGGATCCCCATGATAACTTATGGGGATTGGACGAAGGTCTTCTGTCTCCTGTTGGGGGGGTTACGACCCCAACATGGGTACTTCTCAAATCTTCTTACATTTTTACTATATTTAAATGCTTTATAACTTCTATTGTCTTTTATTCGCCCTTTAAAGTGGATGTAAACCCAAATTTTTTTTATTTATTTTTTGTCTGGCACAAGTAGGGGATTTCAGATCATCTGTGCCCAGTCTTGCCACAAAGAGTTAATCCAGCTCTGAGCAATCCTCATATCTTTTTCAGTGAAATAAAATGGACAAACTGTGAAAACTTTGTCTGTTCTTCCCCCTTGCTGTGATTGACAGGTGATTGCCATATCTCGTGCACTAGCCTAAGACATGCATTATTTTTTAATTCCCACCCACTCCTTTTTTCAGCAGCTCTGCAAGGATTGGCTGTTCCACACCTCAGCATGATTTGCTGAAGTCATGTGGGGACTTTTCTGGGTTTTGACTGGATGTTAGTGATCATAGCAGAAGTTCAGTGTAAGAAATACACAGAAGAAAATGCATGTTGATAAGGGGAGTGTAGAGGTGGGTGGGGAGTCTACTGACATCTCTGTCTGCTAACTGCAAGTAGTCTGTTTGCTTTACTCAGTTTGCATCTGCCCTGGTGGTGGCCAGGCACTATAGCATTGTGTATAAGTCCTGGGGGCAACCAAGTACCAGTAGTTTTGCTTGCCTTAAAGGAAAGGGGGTTGCTATAGGTGAAGCAAACAGTAGGTAGCTATAGTGTCTGGCCACCTGCTTTGGGGTAGACGTGACATTATCACAAGCCTTTAACAAAAAAAAATTATTGTCAAGATGGACTCTACACAGGCTCGCTTATTTGTTGAGGAAATTTGCAAACTGACACGCCAAGTCCAGGAAATGTCTGTGTGTGTAAACGCACCTCTAGCAGTACCGCAGGTGCCAGAGCCCAAAGTTAACCGGCTTAATAATTATTCTGGTGACCCCCAAAATAGTTGTATGCTATAATTTAAGCTTAAGCCACACTCCTCTGATTCTAAAGAACAGTGGGTTAACCTGATTATTACATAGTTGCAGGGGCTTTTAGTCTCCCCACAGATGACCCAGCCAGAGGGTCAGTTGAAGCTTTTTTCAAGGCCTTAGGTTTACTGTATGATGATCCTGACCATGCCCATTTGGCTGAAGCTAAACTTAGGTCATTGCGTCAGGATAAACGCACCGCTTGACAATACTGTTCTGATTTCTACCGCTGGGCACCCAATTTAGGGTGGAATGACCCCGCTTTAAAAAGCCAGTTCAGATTAGGCTTATCAGACTCCATCAAAGACTCCTTAGTACACTACCCTGAACCAAAGTGATTGAATGAAGCCATGCAAGTAGCCATGCGTATAGACAGTAGTTTACGGGAAAGGCGTACAGAGCGGTTTGTTTCTTTGCCCCCTAGTACGCTGCCCAATTTCCTGAGCCCTCTCAACCTCTCCAGGAGGATGAGCCCATGCAAATTGGTGCTACCCATTTATCCTCTGGGGAAAAGGCTAGAAAGAGATCTCAGGGACTCTGCTTATACTGTGGCAACCACTGCCACTTTGTTGCTAGCTGTCCTAATAAGCCGAGAAACGCCAAGGGTCTGGTGCAGGTGGAGTCTGCTTCTATAGCCTATACTATGTCAGTTTCCCTCAGAGATAAACTATTTGTTTCTGCACAACTTAATTCTGCCAAGTTTTCTCATGACCTTTCAGCTTTCATAGATTCTGGTGCTGCTAGCAATTTTATCGATAGGGACCTAGCACACCGTCTACAGATTCCTGTGACTAAGGTGCACAGCCCCTTCTCTGTCTTAGCTGCTGATAACTCTCCCTTGTCCATGGGCCTGGTGACCTTGTGCCCTGTACCTATTACCCTGTGTCAAGAATCAGGTGTGACCAGAACTGCGTGGATAGCAACAGAGGAAAACCAAACGCATGTAAAGTGAAAATAGTGATTAAGATGAGTGAATAATATAAATACAACCACCTCCAATATAACACAGTGCACAATAAACCAACCAACAGAGACCCACAAATAACAACAGTCAGACAGGTACATACAATAAATGGGAAATACCGGAATCATAAACAATAGCCAGGCCAAGGTCATCAATGGGAGATCAGCAGATGGGGACAGGGAACAAACAGGACAGGGAGAGGATGGATGGATCAGACTGCAGGGCAGGGATGCAAGGTAACAGGTGGGACAGGATAAGGATCAGGACAGGGAGACAGGGTCAGGTACACAGGTAACAGGTTCAGGGAATAGAGTACGGGGTACAGGAACAGGTTCAGGTTGTCAGGCAGCAGGTACTGTATATGCATCACATCAGTCACCCTGTTTTTCCATGATATACAGTACAAAGGTTCTTCAAAAAGTTTCCACACTTTTTTAACTATTAAATATAAAAAAGTGTGGAAACTTTTTGAAGACTCCTCGCGCATGAGAGGATAGATGAAAACGAATTACTGCATTGATGTATCAGACTATTATTCTTTTTCCAAGAAATAATGAAAAACAAAATTGCTTATTTAAGGCTGGATTTGAAACTCCTTATATTTGGCAAATCCATTTAGTTTTTACTTATAGGATTTTTTTTTATTGAAATACCCTTCCTTGGGACCTTAATAAATATTTTCTAGAGCTGCAAAAGACACCCCCTATACTGGATATTTATGTAATCCTACAGAATGCCTTCCTACCGAGGTAGGAAGATTTCTATTCGTAATGGCATAAGTGTGGTCATAAATTCAACACTTAAATGGTCTACTTCATGGTTGCTCAACCTGTGGCCCTCCAGCTGTTGTGCAATTACAAGTCCCATGAGGCATTGTAAGCCGCTGACAGTTACAAGTAGGGATGAGCCGAACACCCCCCCGTTCGGCTCGCACCAGAACCCGCGAACGGACCTAAAGTCCGTGCGAGCTTTAGAACGCTATTAGTTATAATGGGTGCGAACGCTCAAAATTAAAAGTGCTAATTTTAAAGGCTAATATGCATGTTAATGTCATAAAAAGTGTTTGGGGACCTGGGTCCTGCCCCAGGGGACATGTATAAATGCAAAAAAAAGTTTTAAAAACGGCCGTTTTTTTCAGGAGCAGTGATTTTAATAATGCTTAAATTGAAACAATAAAAGTGTAATATTCCTTTAAATTTCGTACCTGGGGGGTGTCTATAGTATGCCTGTGAAGGGGCGCATGTTTCCCGTGTTTAGAACTGTCTCTGCGCAAAGTGTCATTTTTGAAAGTAAAAAAGCTATTTAAAATCACTCGCGGCTAATGTGTATTGACGGCTCCCGTAATACAGAGAACAGTCATTCATTGAAACTCATTCATAAAAAAAAGTCATTGATAAAAAATAAAAAAAAAAAAAAAAAAAAAAAAAGCGTAGGGGTCCCCCCAAATTCAATAACCAGGCCCTTCAGGTCTGGGATGGATATTAAGGGGAACCCCAGCCAAAATAAAAAAAAAATGGCGTAGGGTCCCCCTCAAAATCCATACCAGACCCTTGAGGTCTGGTATGGATTTTAGGGGAACCCTAGCCAAAAAAAATGGCGTAGGGTCCCCCTCAAAATCCATACCAGACCCTTATCCGAGCACGCAACCTGGCAGGCCGCAGGAAAAGAGGGGGGACGAGAGCGGCCCCCCCTCCCGCCTGAACCGTACCAGGCCACATGCCCTCAAAATTGGGAGGATGCTTTGGGGGTCTAAGACCCCCAAAGCACCTTGTCCCCATGTTGATGAGGACAAGGGCCTCTTCCCCACAACCGTGCCCGGTGGTTGTGGGGGTCTGCGGGCGGGGGGCTTATCGGAATCTGGAAGCCCCCTTTAACAAGGGGACCCCCAGATCCCGCCCCCCCCCTGTGTGAAATGGTAAGGGGGTACAAAAGTACCCCTACCATTTCACCAAAAAAGTGGCAAAAATGGTAAAAATGACAGGAGACGGTCTTTGACAATTCCTTTATTAAAATCTTCTTTCTTCTTTCTTCATTCTTCGGTTTCTTCATCTTCTCCTTCCGTCATCTTCTTCCATCTTCTTCTTCCATTTTCTTCTTCCTCCGATCCGCTTCTTCTTGCGCTGGTCTTCTCGTCCTTCTCGTCCGGCATCTTCTTCCGTCGGCGTCGGCGTCGGTGTCGGTGTCTTCTTGGGCCGCTCCGCGCAATGGGAGGCTCCCGCTGTGTGAGGCTCCGCTCCGTCTGACAGGTCTTTTAAAACGGAGGGCACCTGGTGACCCCGCCCCCCTCTGACCTCATGGGGAAAGCCATGCCGTCCCCGTGCGTCAGAGGGGGCGGGGTCACCAGGTGCCCTCCATTATAAAAGACCTGTCAGACGGAGCGGAGCCTCACACAGCGGGAGCCTCCCATTGCGCGGAGCGGCCCAAGAAGAGACACCGACACCGACGGAAGAAGATGCCGGACGAGAAGGACGAGAAGACCAGCGCAAGAAGAAGCGGATCGGAGGAAGAAGAAAATGGAAGAAGAAGATGGAAGGAGAAGATGAAGAAACCGAAGGATGAAGAAAGAAGAAAGAAGATTTTAATAAAGGAATTGTCAAAGACTGTCTCCTGTCATTTTTACAATTTTTGCCACTTTTTTGGTGAAATGGTAGGGGTACTTTTGTACCCCCTTACCATTTCACACAGGGGGGGGCCGGGATCTGGGGGTTCCCTTGTTAAAGGGGGCTTCCAGATTCCGATAAGCCCCCCGCCCGCAGACCCCCACAACCACCGGGCACGGTTGTGGGGAAGAGGCCCTTGTCCTCATCAACATGGAGACAAGGTGCTTTGGGGGTCTTAGACCCCCAAAGCATCCTCCCAATGTTGAGGGCATGTGGCCTGGTACGGTTCAGGCGGGAGGGGGGGCCGCTCTCGTCCCCCCCTCTTTTCCTGCGGCCTGCCAGGTTGCGTGCTCGGATAAGGGTCTGGTATGGATTTTGAGGGGGACCCCACGCCATTTTTTTTGGCTAGGGTTCCCCTTAATATCCATCCCAGACCTGAAGGACCTGGTCATTGAATTTGGGGGGACCCCCACGCTTTTTTTTTTGGTTTTTTATCAATGAATGACAGTTCTCTGTGTTACAGGAGCCATCAATTCATTAGCCGCGAGTGCTTTTAAATAGCTTTTTTCCTGCAAAAATGACACTTTTTTGCAGGGAAAGTTCTAAGCACAGGAAACCTGCCCCCCTTCACAGGCCACCTATAGACACCCCCCCCCAGATGTGATACTGCAATGCTGTTCTAACAGCATGCACACACATATCCCCAGAAATAAAGCATATCTTGTCAGCAGTCAGCAGCACACTGACACGCTGACACTGACTGAAACAGAATATGCGAGGCCGCCGGCACGGCGGCCTCTTATACCGTGGGGCGTGTACTAAAGCCCCTGAGCTATAATTGGCTACAGGCATCCTGCCTGTAGCCAATTATGGCTCTCCTCGCTGCCGGTGCTGTGATTGGCCAAGCATGCGGGGTCACAGTGCATGCTTGGCCAATCATCAGCCAGCATTGCACTGCGTGGGCCGCAATGCATTGCGGGGCCGCTCGCATCACACGAATTTGATGCAAGTGGCCCCAATAGTTCTGGGCTCGCCGAGTGAGCGAACGCCCGGTGCTCGATTCGAACATGGGTTCGAATCGAACACCGGGCCCATCCTTAGTTACAAGCATGACTCCCAAGGGTAGATGCATGATGGGACTTGTGGTTCTGCAACAGCTGGAGGGCCACAGGTTGAGCACCCATGGTCTACTTGTTTTACCAATATAGAAAGCTCCATATTTGCAATTAAGTATATAGTCTACCCCAGTCGTCTCATTCTATATTCACTACCCATAGGCTTATATACTTACTAAAAGAAGATATAGACTACATTTGAAGGATGTCTATATGGGTCACCTCTATTACTTGGAACATAATGACTCGGAACTGACTTGTTGTCTGTATATTGAATGTGCAAACATTTCTACATTGTCTGTTTAACCTGTAGAGCTTGATTATTACATTGGGTGATCTGCCATACTGTTGTAGTTTTTTTGCCAGTTTCATTGATACAGTCCCAGATTGCTTGGACTACTTCTGGCCTGTTTGTATGCCTATTTTAATACTGTTTTGCTATGGTATGTGCAAATCGAGGGACGGACAACGGCAGTGATGTAATTGACTTGCTGGCACAATGCATGTGCGTAAGCTCGGAACACATACCTTGGAACGAAAACATTGGTCCTGCTACTAGAAATTGCTTACCTGGCTGGTGATACTAGAGGGGTGGGAGTTCAAAATAATGTGCAAGGTCCTTTTCCTATAATACAAGCTAGGGGGAAGGTGGTTGACGCTGTGGTGATTGCCCATGTTGGTAATATTTAAGTGACGGTTCTTTGAGCAGCTATTCTTCTGACATTACCTTTGGTAACCACCATGGCTTCTTCCTTTTTACCTTTTCTGCAGTAAACCATTGGCCTCAAGCATACATGCAGACTAGGGGAAAGGCATTTTTCCAATTTTTGGTCCATAAATACAAAGACTCCAGTACCCTTCATACAGCAGTGAGACCCAGGCAAAGAAGGGTGCTGTGATGAAATGGCAGATGTCTCCACCAAAGCATAAGTCCAATTCAAGATATCACCAGCACACCATGTTTAGATAAACAGAAAGGTCACTTTAATATAACTTTAATGAAAGCAGCAACATTTCAAGGCCACCAGGGGCCCCTTCCTCAGGTAGCTGTGATGTATAGGTATTAACTTTTACTGGACTCTAAGTTTGGGGGGGGGCAGAGAATACAATGTTAGGTATTGTTGACAGTTTCCAGTGACTGTTGGTGCCTTAGCTGTGATTTCAGTAGCAGTGGATGTTGCATAGGACAGTGTCATTATTTTTGATGGTTTTACTTGAAGGCTGCTCATCAAAAAATAAAAAAACAATTTCCTGAAGAAATTTACACCCTTTCTTTCCTTCCAAAATTAGAATGGAACTATGGTCAAAATATAAAATGTAATCTATTATGCAGTTGGTCAGTAACATTAATAAGGCAGTTTTTACTTTTCTTGGACCCCTGTCTACATTTTCTTGTGGCTTATAGCCACACCCCCTGATACATCTCCTCCCACTGTAGTGAAAGCAGGCACAGCCTACCATACATGGCAGTGGCTGCTTTGAATTCAGAAAAAGTGCAGAATTGTTGCTAGACCATCACAGGAGGCTGCATTAGGTTGACTTCACTGGCAGGACCAGCAGATATTTGTGGGACTTTGCAGTGTAATTAGAAGAAAACTGTTAGGGCAGATGCATTACATGTTTTGTTTTTTGTTTTTTAATGGGAGGCCATAGTGACAAACAAATTAAATCCTAACTCCAACTAACACTTTATATGCAGTTACAAAAAAAATGTAAGCAGCTACAATAGTTCTCTTTTTATTTTTTTTTAAGTTGACCCTTTAAAATAAACACATGGAAACAAAAGAAAAATTATTTATATACTGAATACCAATAACAGTATTCAGTATATTAATTCCTTTTCTTTATTTCATTTAACTAATACTTCATAATTAAAAAAAAGATTTTTTAGTACAATGAGCCTTTAACTTTACTTTCTTGATATATTTGTTAAAGTGGGGTTGCGGTCAAAAAAAAAAGGGGCTTAAAAATCATAAAAAAAATAAAAAAAAATATAATTGGAAAAAAAAAAATGTTTTACTCACCTCTAAATGCCTGTTGCTAGGGGGTCCCTCGTAGTCTGCCACCTTCAGTGCCTGGGCTAAACGTCACTTCCCCCTCGGTGCCGCACAGTCATCTGGGACCTGTCACGTGTCCCAGATGACTGAGCGTCAAATCACGGCGCCGTTCGCGCATGCACAGTGGGTGCCCGGCTGTGAAGCCACAGCCGGGTTCCCACATTAGGAATGCCGGCGCCGCGAGCGGCTCAAGGAACGAGGGGCGGCCTCGTTCCCCCGCATCGCTGGGCCCTGGGACAGGTAAGTGTCCGATTTTTAAAAGTCAGCAGTTGCAGTATTTGTAGCTGCTGACTTTTAAATAAAAAAAAAAATTTTTCCCCAGGACGGAGCTCCGCTTTAATAAACATTTTATTTTTCTCTTTTGCGTTTCAGAAAACAACTTTCATTTAGCCCAGAATGCAGTGCATATTCAACTGTTTCATAAATCTCTGTGTAACAAATCAGACTAATTATAACTTATTTTGTAATTTTATGATTTTAATTTTAGATTTCACATTTTAATGTATTTTTTGTTTTATTTGTTACTACATTGGGTCTTTAACTGTACTTTCCTGGAATATTAGTTAATGATCATTTTCTTTTTCTCTTTTTGTATTTCAGAAAACAACTTTAATTATCCCAGTGTACGTATAAAAGTGTTGCTACATAAACCTGTTCGATTATAATTTACAAAGCGTAACTCATATTTACACGGGTGATATGGATAACGTTGAGTATGCTAAACTAAACCACAAAATACGTGGGAAACCACAACAGACAAGACCTCACTTAGAGGGTAAGTCACATCAATTATTTGTTTTCCCATAATTGCATTACATTACTACATTGCAGTGTCAAAAATCTATAAATTTAATAAATGCTTTATTTATAAAGCAGGGACATGCTGTACATTACTGTACAATGGCAAAAGTGTGTAAATTATGAACTCTGCCTATGCTATTTTACAATCTAATGGCAGACATAAAAGGGCCAGTTTCAAGAATATTCAAACACTCAACCAGCTTTCAATTGTAACAACAACCAAAAATATCAAAGCCTTCTAATTTTGATAGAAACTTGTCTGAAAATGTAATTTGTATGGCTAGTGTTAGAGATCAATTGGATTCCTCCACTGACAGTTGAAATGTGAAAAAAAAAAAAATGGTGGGGTTCCCCTGTTGACAGCTGAAGTGTATACACAAGGTCTGGCAATTGGAGCTGTCAAGTAAAAAATATATATATATATATATATATTTTCTGTTTTTTATTAAGTGTTCCTCTGTTTAACCCCTTATTAACCCGTAATTTACTCTAATCAGCCTCCTGACTCCTCATTCTTGTAACTTCTCCTTCTCCATTTAATTATTATTTTCCTGCTGATTTTTTTTTTGTTCACTTCTATTTTATAAACTATTAATAATGAAAAAAACTTTTTTTTGTTTGCTTTGTTTGTTAATATTTTTACACCTTTAACATATATTTACATTTCACATTTAAAAAAGTGCAAAATAAAAGAGAAAAAAATTATTTCATTTGTAAATAACTTTTCAGTGCTTTGTACGATTACAGTGCTTTGTACGAGAGCTGAAGTGTAAACAAAACAGTTGCTGTAGGTGTCAGTTATTGGTATCAGCGAGTACTAAAAAAAAAAAAGTATCGGTACTCGTACTCTACTTTTCTAATTCACAGCTTTTTTTCTATATTCCCTGGGAGCCCTTCTCCCACCTTTCTCCCCATATTGCTTTCCTCCTCTCCCTTTCTCCCGCTTTGTTTCTCCTTTTTTCCCCTTTGTCGTTTTTTCCCTCTGTAGCGTTGGCTCCTGACGAGCAGGCGCTATTGTTTTTGCTAAATTAAGTTGCCTGAAGCCACAGTTGGGCTTTAGGATAATTTTTCTAAATTTCTGGTTTCAGTACCAGTCCAGCTGGGTTGCACTGGGTTCTCCTTGACCGCAGGTGTCGCTGTCACCGCCGGCAAGAGTAGAAACGCAGTCTAGCTGGATGCATTGAATGCCACTTACTGCTCTGAACCAGCCCAGTGGTAGTGTTTCTCCCACTGTGCTTTCTGGGGGGTGGTATTTAGGTACCCACACCATGTTGGCGGGGCATTATTTTCTGTCTGTTTGGTTCTGGTGGTCCTCCTGACCCAACCCCATGGCCCTCCTGGCCTGGGGTGCTGAACTATGCATCCTGTGTCTCGGGGCTGGCTAGCCCAAGGCGAGGCAACTGAAGGGATAGGCCCGAACAAACTTCGGAGCCTACTGATCCAGGGATGGTCCGGTGCCATCTCATCTGAAGGGAGAGGCCCAGCAACTGAAGATCCCCAGGGGAGGACCCTTTCAGGAGAAGACCGTGTGCAAGGCTGGTTTCTCTGAAGGACGCAACCTGGATCAACACTCATACTGTATCGCCGGAACGGCTGAGAGAAACTGGTACCGTATGTCAGTTCTTTAAACTCATTCAAATCCCTCAGTAACGCTCAAGTGTAACTCACAAGTCTGTGGCAGAGACTTTACTGAGCATCTCACCGGCTGCTAGGCCCAGTGAGAGAGGCCTATCCGGGGGTTGCCGAATCCAGTTTGTGGAACAGTTTTATCCTCTGGATTCTTCTACCTTCACCCTGCAATTTAAGTGCCTGAACTCACCCCTAACCCTCTACCCTTTATTAAGAGACTTTGTCCTTTTTCTAAATAAAAAACCCAAAAAGAGGTTTCAGTGTCAGTTTCATTCTTTGGGCCACTTTCCACGGGATCACCAAGACGGAGAAGCAAGCAAGTGAGGTAACGGTAAGCCCACATAAAACCAGTAGCTCCTTCGGGGGTTAGTGCTACACCTCCTTTTTGCTCATCCCTCACTCACACAACAAATCGTTGCTATGCTAGCCTTCCTTACAGTGTGGGTCGCTTATAATCTTTGAAAGTTGCTTCTGGATGCTCACCCCATGATGCCAGGTGGTATTCCTTATCCATTCCAGAAGTTAGGCTCTTGATACCCTTGTTATTGGAGATGATATGTATACATATTGCTGTTTACTCCTTCCACATGTCTCCTTGAGCAACTTTCTTTTGACATTCCTTACATCAGTTTCATTCTCAGTTTCATAGACTTGTGTCATTTTATTTTGTTTCATGAGCTTTTATCCACTTGATCTATGGAAGATTTACCCCCTTTATGATCTGGCCATCTTTTGCTTTTTTGCAACTGCGTCACTTTAACTGACAATTGTGCAATCATCCAGCACTGTACCCAAATTAAAGTTGCACAACTTTCCCCACAAATAGAGGTTTCTTTTGGTGGTATATAATTAGCATTGGGTTTTCTATTTTTTGCGCTATAAATGAGAAAAAAAAATGTTTTACTCTCTGCTATAAAACATATCCAATAAAAAAATTGAAAAAAGCTAATTTCTTTATAAATTTAGGCCAATATGTATTGTGCTAAATATTTTTGGTAAAAAAAAAAATCTCAATAAACGTATATTGATTAATTTATGCGAACATTGTAGAGTCTACAAACTATGGGATATATACTGGAATTTTTTTTTTTTTATATTAGTAACAGCGGCAATCAGTGACTTATACAGTATCTCACAAAAGTGAGTACATCCCTCACATGTTTGTAATTATATTATTATATCTTTTCATGTAACAACACTGAAGAAATGACACTTTGCTACAATGCGAGTGTACAGCTTGTATAACAGTGTAAATTTGCTGTCCCCTCAAAATAACTCAACACAGTCATTAATGTCTAAACCGCTGGCAACAAAAGTGAGTACACCCCTAAGTGAAAATATCCAAATTGGGCCCAAAGTGTCAATATTTTGTGTGGTCACTAGGGGTGCTGAAATTAATTGTTGCATCCATGCATCATGATTTGGGTGTCCCTGATGCGGCATCGATTCATAAGGACCAGAAAATCCATTGCGGGTGACGTCATCCGAACTCACCCTGCCCCTCCCGGGAAAGTGATCAGAGCATATTTTTTAAATTACTTTCTTTTAATAAATGCTGTGTTACAATGAATGATGTGCTGTATTCTCTGTATGTGCTTTTTAAAAAAATATGTCACTTCATACTGAATTTCACAGTAGTACAATACATCCCGATCATGTGACAGCTCGGCCCGGCCCGTCCAGCCTCTCTCCTCTCACATCTCTCTTGAGTCCTGACATCAGCGGGGAATTCTCAGCCTTGCCCGCCCCTCTTCTTTTTTTTTTAAATTCTTTATTTCTTTACAGGATTACATAGATATTCTGTTTAAACATAAAATAAAAAGATACGGCATAGCCTTTACATATTGCATCACATTATCTTCATGTTGCATATCTGCCTCTTCCTTTCTATAATCTGAATCCATAGACCTGTTTATTTTATTTTTCCCTCCCCCCTCCCTACATTTCCCTATTAAATTACTCCCTACCTTAACAAACAAACAACAACAAAACAAAAAAAAAAAAAAAAAAAACAAAAAAGAGAAAAGAAGGATTCTCCCCCTCCCCCTCGCCCCCCCCCCCCTCCCCTCGCATCGATGGCCATTTTATATATACCTCATTTCTACTTATTTTTACTAGTTATATTCGAGTTACTCCCAACTTTCCTCTCCGATCTGTCTCTTACCTTCCTCAGTTTGCAGGAAGGACTCCCATGGGGCCCATGTTTGAGATATTTGTTCTTTTTTAATCATAGATGTAGGAATCATATTTTCCATTATCCCTATGTTTCTCACCTTGTTGAGCCACATGGAAATCTGCGGTGCCGCTGGATCCTTCCAGCATGCCGTTATACAACTTTTAGCAGCATTTACCATGTGGCACAAGAGTGAGTTTTTATATCTCTCCCGTGGGATTTGTGAGGAATGTAAGAGATAGAATGCCGGGTCCCATGGAATCCGGTAATCCGTAAGTCGTTGCATAATTCTCTGAACTTCCTGCCAGAAAATTTTAATTATTGGGCAAGTCCAGAAAATGTGTACAATAGTACCTCTTTCTTGACAGCCCCTCCAGCACCTATCCGATGTCGTTTGGGAGAATTTGTTCATTAGGGAGGGTGTATAATACCAGCGCGTTAAAATTTTATAATTCAATTCCTGAATCTTAGTACATCTGGAGGAATTTAAGGTTAGGTATATTATATTCTGTTGTTGATCTATTGTGAAAATTTGTTCCATATCTCTCTCCCACTTTCCCATGCTTGACATCTTAAAGTGTTCTGGAGGGGCGGTCAACATTGCGTATAACTTAGAGATTCCGTGGGAGAGAGGCCCTTTCTCCTCACAGTATCTCTCAAATTTTGTTCTTGGTCGGTTATAGCTTTCCTGGGGCCCAATGGATTCCAGGAAGTGTCTAATCTGTCGTGCTTGCCAAAAAGGTAGTTTAAACTGACCACCCATGTTCATTAGTGAGTCTAATGTTGGCCAACTATTAAGATTAAAGAAATGCGATGCTTGGAAGATGCCTCTATCTATCATTTTTTTGAAGACCCCTGGCTCAAGACCCGGAGGAAAATCCGGGTTCCCCAAAATGGGAAACAGGGGGGATTTTGTTAAAGAGGGTTTAGAATTCTGGATGAACTTTTCTCCCGTCAAAAGTGTGGGTCCTATCAAGGGGTGTGTCTTTACTGCATGAGGGATAGCAGCGCGGCACCATATTGCCCTTTTAAGTGGGACCGCCCCTCTTCTATGATATATATGATACATATAGTCAGCGGGCAGGGCTGAGAATTCCCAGCTGACATCAGGACTCAAGAGAGATGTGAGAGGAGAGCGGAGAGAGGCAGGATGGGCCGGGCCGAGCTGTCACATGATCGAGATGTATTGTACTACTGTGAAATTCGGTATGAAGTGACATATTTTATTAAAAAAGCACATTTTTTTTTTTTCTGGTTGGGGGGAGGGGGGGGGAGGGGAAATAGAGAGGCAAAGGGGAGGGAGGTACTCATACAAAGGGGAAACGGGGATTAAAAGGAAATTACCAGAGGAACCCTTACAATAAGAAAAGATACAGATGTTATAGGACAAAAGAATCATTGGGTTTTAGTTCAGATTAGAGAGCAGACTATAACAGCGAAAAGTTATATTAAGTTATGAAAAAGGAAGGTACGAAGTATTTGTTTTCAGGGCTGCACTGCATTGATTGTACCCTGTGTATCTGTACTCCCCCTGTTTTGTTTGTAAAGAAAATAAATAAAAATATAAATGTGAAAAAAATAAAAAAGCACATACAGCGGGGCACATCCTTCATTGTAACACAGCATTTATTAAAAGGAGGCCGTTTTAACAACAGTAAGTAGAGTACAAATGTGTTTGTACTCTACTTACACCTCATGCTCAGTGTTGACATGTCCCTGGGCTTCCCTTTGCACATTCCACTGTTAACTCCTAGTGTGCTTTAAGGTGCAAACAGAAATGCCAAGGAACTGTCAGCACCAGTGGCGGCCCGTACATTGTGGGGGAGTTAGTGAAATGATGGTTGCATTTGATTGGCACAGATGGCTCCATTTAATGGGCACAGGTGGCTGCATTTAATGGGCACAGGTGGCTGCGTTTGACCGGGACAGGTGGCTTCGTTTGACGGGCACAGGTGGCTGCGTTTGACGGACACAGGTGGCTGCGCTTGACGGGTGCAGGTGGCTGCATTTTACGGGCACAAGTGGCTGCATTTGATGGGCACAAGTGGCTGCATTTTACGGCACAAGTGGCTGCATTTGACGGGCACAGTGGCTGCGTTTGATGGGCACAGTGGCTGAGTTTGATGGGCACAGTGGCTGCATTTGATGGGTACAGGGGCTGCATTTGATGGGGGAGTTTCAGCATTTTTCAGTTTGTTTGCGCCCCCCCCAAAAATTGTTGAGCACCAGTTACCACTGGACAGCACAGAGACAGTACAGGGAACTTCACAGGGCTGTTTGTCAGCTGTGGATTGTAATCCTTCCTGACCTCCCAGAAGCCGTGTGTGTGAATGTCTGTACCCTTTAGTGCACCGGATTAGTGCACTTTTTAAGGGAGTGAGGTTATATGACTTTTAATAAAAAGACACTCTGTCCCACAATCCAGCGACATGGCCACCCAAACCCTCCATTCTCTCCCCCGCCTGTCCACCGCGCAGGCAATACTACTGTGGGCATCCGGCTATGACAGCTTGCAGCTTCACAGCCGGGTGCACATGTCTCACTGCGCTGTCCTGCATAGCCGGGCAATCTTTTGGGAACTGTGATGTGTCCCAGAAAATTGCAGGGTGGAAGGGCCACCTAGGCGGCCCAAGCGGAAGTGGGAGCTCGTCGGTAATCGCGATGCATCGCGGAATCGAATTGTTGACCAGATAATCGTAATCGAATCGAATCGTGAGACCAGTGAAGATGCGCCCCCCTAGTGGCCACCATTATTTTCAAGCACTGCCTTAACCCTCTTGGGCATGGAGTTCACCAGAGCTTCACAGGATGCCACTGGATTCCTCTTCCACTCCTCCATGACGACATCACGGAGCTGGTGGATGTTAGATACACTGCAATCCCCCACCTTCCGGTTGAGGGTGCCCCACAGATGCTCAATTGGGTTTAGGTCTGGAGACATGCTCGGTCAGTGCATCACCGTTACCCTCAGCTTCTTTAGCAAGGCAGTGGTCGCATAGGAGGTGCGTTTGGGGTCATTGTCATGTTGGAATAACGGGACTGTGATAGTAATTTAGGCATTCTGACACGAACTGTCACTTTGTGGGAACCAGTGACACTAATACAGTGATCAGTGCTAAAAATATGCACTGTCATTGTACTAATGACACTGGCTGGGAAGGGGTTAATCATAGGGTTAATTGTGTGCCTAACCAGTGTTTATGTGTGTTGTTTTCATACACATAGCTCTGTCTTGTCTTCCTCATCACCAATCAGTGGGTGTCAGCGGTCATCCATTAGCCAGCACACGCTGATTGGCTTGTGCTGTGACTAATCCCAGCACAGCCGGCCGTGTGCGCATGTGCCCCCTACCTGGAAATGCTGAATTACGTATTAGGTACGTGATCCAGCACAGGATAGCCACTCTGACATCTACTCATATGTGAGGCTTCGGCAAGTGGTTAAAGATCTCTGGGGAGTGTTCCCCATTATAGAGTGTATGAACGTTTACATAACTTGGCATCTATACGATTTAGTAATTGTATTTGTAACTTTGTAACTTGGTTATTAATAGCCTGTTGTTGTTTTGAACATGCCTCCATATACCTTTTAATAAAGTTTTTTGTGGAACGAAAAAATAAAAAAAGCTTTTCAATACACTTTAACCACTTCGTTATCCTGACTGGGCATCATATGACGTCCTTCAGGATAACAGCTGCCACGCACCCCCGTGGGGGCGCGCATCGCGGCGATTGGTGGAGCGGTGTGTCAGTCTGACATACAGCTCCACCGATATTGGTAAAGAGCCTCAGACGGAGGCTCTTTACCACGTGATCAGCCGTGTCCAATCACGGCTGATCACGATGTCAACAGGAAAAGCCGCTGATCGGCTTTTCCTGACTCGCGTCTGATTGACATGAGTAGAGGAGAGCCGATCGGCAGCTCTCCTGACAGGGGGGGGGGGTCTGTGCTGATTATTTATCAGCGCAGCCCCGCCTCAGATGCTGACACTAGAATACCAGGAGAGCCGCCAGGACCACCAGGGAATGGGGGCAACATGTGGATGGCCAGGTATGTACCCCATGGCCATCCACATGTGCAAATTATGCCCAATCTGTGCCAATCAGTGCCCACAAATGGGCTCTGACTGGCACCATTATATAACATAGATGCCCAGCAATGCCACAAATCAGTTTCATCAGTGCCACCAATCAGTGTCATCAGTGCCACCTCAGTGCCCATCAGTGTCCACCTATCAGTGCCCATCCATGCCACCTATCAGTGCCACCCATAAGTGCCTATCAGTGCCCAGTGCCGCCTATCAGTGCCCATCATCAGTGCCGTCAGTGCCACCTCATCGGTGCCCATCAGTACCGCCTTATCAGTGCCCGTCAGTGCAGCCATATCAGTGCCCGCCATTGAAGAAGAAAACGTATTTATTTCCAAAAAAATTAACAGAAACAAAGAAAAACGTGTTTTTAAAAAAAATATATATATTTGTTGTGCAAACAATACAAACCGCAGAGGCGATCAAATACCACCAAAAGAAAGCTCTATTTGTGGGAACAAAATGATAAAAAATGTGTTTGGGTACAGTGTAGCATGACCGCACAATTGTCATTCAAATTGCGACAGCGCTGAAAGCTGAAAATTGGCCTGGGCAGGAAGGTAAGTGCCCGGTATTGAAGTAGTTAATGTGGATATAAACCCTATCCTACTATGTAAAGCTATCTGAAATGTTCCCATTAGCTTCAGACTCTGTCCAACCACCAGCACCTGAATACATGTGGCAACTACGAAACTGTGGAAGCTGTGTTTGTGCAGAACCATTGATTGGCTGGTCTGCCCACTTGACCGTTGCCACTGCTGAAGGAAGTCTAGAGCTGCCGTTGGGTTTGCATGTCTGGTTAGTGACAGGGTGGCAGATGGGTTTTCTGTTAAATAGTTCTCATTTTGGATCTGCATAATTTACAAAAAAATGTGCAACACTGTCAAGGGATAAAACATATAGTTCCAATATTCATTCCAAAGTTCAATAATTCATACATTTTATATTTAAAAAAATTATATTTTGTATTAAAAAATTTAACTACCAGAAATTGTTTTAAAAAAGTCATGAGATATCTGACTTGTCTTGTGTTTATAACAGATCCTACCACGATTGTTTACGCTGATATAAGGACTTCCCACATTCAGTTACCAGTGGAGGGTACGAAACCCGGTCAGTACATGTTTGCACAATATTTATTTTCTTAAATCCTATAGACCTGCATAGATGAATGTTAATTTCTCATAATGCCTCCCACATTTTAATGCAAAGAGTTGCAAAGGCTCGTGTTTGTTTCATGTACAAGTATTAACCTGGTAAGTGCAATTTGTGTTAAATCTCAATAAATTGTATTTATTGATTTAAACTTAGACGTGCGTAGCCATTGAAAAATGTAAGCAAAATATATGCACTACTTTGCTTATTTTGTACATTCGAACGACTTTTAATGCAGTAAGAATAAAAGAGAACAGGAAAAATTGGAAAATAACTTTTTACCAGCTGGTTGGGACTTTGATGGCACACAACAAAAAAGTTTAAAATATACCAAATTTTCTGAACATAAATTAAAATCCACACCCACAAGTGTAGCGACAATAAACATACATTATCACATTGAGATCATGATATATCATATCAACGCTACAGATGACCAAAAGGACAAATGTTTGAACCCCAACCTGTTTCAATTCATCCAGAATCTTCGTCAGGGGATATATACTGTGCAAGTCTGAATATAAATACAATAGTCATAAGTGCATCATAAAGACATGGAGGTCATCCCATTAGTTACACATAGATGTGAATGAACATTTACTGTGCCTGTGGTACATACTACTCAATATAAAAAATGTAGAGATAGCCCATTCCAGCATGGAATCCCAAAGAGGCTGAAATAATGGAACAAAGAACATTAGAAACCCAAAGGTTAACAATCTGGATAGCGTATATGAGAAGGATTTTGGGGATTTTGAAGGGTGCACAAATACAACTGTAGCACTGACCCCCGAAGGAGCTGCTGGTTTAATTTGGGCTTACCGTTACCTCACCTGTTGTAGCTCCGTCTTGGGGAAAGTAACCCAGAGTAAAGGTTGAGACCAACATTGAATCCTCTTTTAGGGTTTTATTCAGATAAAGTTAACACAGTCTCCCAATAAGGGTAGAGGGTTTAGGGGGTGAGTTCAGGTACTTAGATTGCCGGGTGAAAATATCAGATGAATCCAGAGATTTAACTGTTTCACAACTGGATTCCTGCAGTCCCCCGTATAGGTCTCTAGGCCTAGCAGCCGGTAGGATACTCGGTAATGTCTCTGCCACAGACTGGTAGTTACACTTTAACGTCACTGAAGTATTAGATGAACTTTAGGTAACTGTCATACGGTACCAGGTTCTTTCAGCCCATCCGGCGATACCATATAAGGGATGTTCCAGGTTGCGTCCTTCAACTAAGCCTCCAGGCTCCTTCAGAGAAGCCAGCCTTGAGCATGGCCTTCTCCTGAAAGGGTCCTCCCCTGGGGTACTTCAGTTGCTGGGCCTCTCCATTCCATTGAGACGGCACTGGACCTTCCTTGGATCAGTAGGCTCCGAAAGTCACACAAAGACACAGAAAGCATGGTTCGCACCCCAGGCCACCCGAACCACGCGGACAGGAAAAACTTCTTTGAGTGTGGGGTGGCAAAGAGCACTGGACGGGAGCTTGAGAGCACTGGGGGGGCAGAAAAACAGGGCTGGAGGCCACTGGGGGGTACAAAGAGCAAGGGGGAGTGGAGAGCAATGGGGGGGGAGCTTGAGAGCACCAGTGGGGGCCAGAAAGTACAGGGGTGGAAAGCACGGGGGCTGAAGAGCACTGGTGGGGTTGGAGAGCACATGGGTGGGGGCAAAATGCAGGGGGGAGTGGAGAGTACAGGGGTGGGGAGCGGAGAGTGCTGGGAGGGAGCTTGAGAGAGCACTGGAGGGGGAGCCAAAAAGAACAGGGGTGGAGAGCAATGGGTAGAGCTTGAGAGCACCGAGGGGCAGAAAGAACAGGGGTGGGGAGCACAGGGGGGCTGGAGAGCACTGTGGGGGCTGGAGAGCACTGGGGTGGGGGCTGGAGACTGATGGGGAGAGCTGGAGAGCACTGGGGGCAGAAAGAACAGGGGTGGGGAGCACGGGGGGCTGGAGAGCACTGTAGGGGCTGGAAAGCACTGTGGGGGGTGGCGAGCACTGGGGTGGGGGGGGCTGGAGACTGATGGGGAGAGCTGGAGAGCAGGGGGGGGGGCAGAAAGAACAGGGGTTGAGAGAACTGGGGGGGGGTGGAGAGTGTGGTGGGGAGGAGAGCACTGGGGGAGCACAAGGAGAACTGGGGGGCAGTAAAAGAAGTTGGATAGGAGGAGAAGCAGCAGATCGGCATATAGAGGAAATTAGCTTTCTATATTCCTCCATGCAGCCGCTGAATGCTTTATTCTCCTCCTCTCCCTCCTGCAACCATTCAGCAGCTGCATGGAGGAATATAGAAAGCTCATTTCCTCTATATGCCGCCCCCCTGCTGATCCCCCTATCCAGGCACACAAGGCGGGCTGTATTGGCAGGCATCTTCTCCTGTGGATCATGGAGCTGGCTGGGTCTATGTTTGGTGGCCGCGCTGTAACACAGTCTCGCCCCCCTAGACCAGCTCCTGTGATAGGCGGAACACTGATTGTTTATCAGCACAGCCCCCCCTCGGATCCCGCTCAGGACCACCATCATGCCACCCAGGACCACCAGGATGGCTATCCACACTGGACCACCAGGTATGCCCCCCTAGACCACCAGGGAAATGCAGATCTGTGCCAAGGCAGCTGCCAATCAATGCCCAGGCAGCTGCCAATCAGTGCCCACTCACAATGCCTACCACTGCCAGTGTCATCAGGGATGCCTATCAGTGCCGCATATCAGTGCCCATCAGTGCCACATATCAATGCCCATCAGTGCCACATATCAATGCCCATCAGTGCCGCCTATCAGTGCCACCTATAAGTACCCATCTTTGCAACCTTTCAGTGCCCAGTGTCGCCTATCAGTGCCACAAATAAGTTCCCATCAGTGCCACTTATAAATGCCCATCAGTGCTGCATATCAGTGCCACCCATCAGTGCTGCCTACCTGTGCCCATCAGTAGCGCCTACCAGTGCCCATCATCAGTGCCCATCAGTGCTCGCTCATTGGTGCCACCTCATCAGTGACGCCTTATCAGTGCCCATCAGTGAAGGAGAAAACTTACTTATTTACAAATTTTTATAACAGAAACAAAAGCAAAACTTATTTTTTTCTAAATTTTCTGTCTTTTTTTATTTGTTTAGCAAAAAAGTTTGTTTGGGTACAGTGTAGCATGACCGCGCAATTGTCATTTAAACAGTGACAGCGCTGAAAGCTGAAAATTGGCTTGGGCAGGAAGGGGGGTAAGTGCCTAGTATTGAGGCAGTTAATCAATTGACGATCATTACAAGTGTAGCGCCTGGCTCCTGAAGAGCCTGCGCTATCTTTTTGTAAATTTAATATTTCGAAAACCATAGTTGGGTTTTAGGGTTAATTGTACTAAAATATGGTCTCAGTACCAGTTTGGCTGGACTGTATTGTGTTCTGCTTGGCCATAGGTGTCGGTGTCACCTCTGGAAAGCATAGGAACGCAGTCCGGTTGGACGGATTAGGTGCCAATCTTTCTCGGAGCCAATCAGTGAGTGTTGTCTCGCTGTGAATTCTGGGACAGGGTACTTAAGGTACTGAGGTCACGTGCTTCTGGGTTACGGCCCAGAAGATCTTTCTGACTGCTTGGTCCTTGTCCTCCTGACCAGCCCCCAGGGGCCCTCATGGCCTGGGGTGCGGATCCATCCGTTTCCGAGTCTCGGGGCTGGCTAGCCTGAGGCACAGTAACTGGAAGGAGGATTCCAAGGTGGTCCGATGCCGTCTCGGTTTTGGAGAGGCCCGGCAACTGCGAACGCAACCAGGGGAGGACTCTTCAGAAGAGGGCCACGCACAAGGCTGGCTGCTCGGCCAGAGCCTGGAAGCTAAGTTGGAAGGACACCAGGTGAATCCACACTCGTACGGTATCGCCGGACTGGCTGCAAGATACTGGTACTGTATGAGGGTTCTCTAATTTCATATATCCTTCAGTTACGACCAAGTCTGTGGCAGACACTTTCCATTCTTAAGTTCTACAACTAAGTCTGTGGCAGAGACTTTGCTTTATCCTGATCACCTGTCGATTGCTAAATTCGCCAAAGGGGGATTTATCCGATAGCTGTACTGTCCAGTTGCGAATGGCTATTCCCTGGACTTCATAGTGAGAGACATTTGATGTCACCAGTTCCAAGAGTACCTGAACTTCCTATTCATACCCTCTATTCCCTGTTGAGAGACTGTGTTTTGTCTGACGTTTTAGCAAATAAAAATCCCTAAAGTGAATCCAGTGTCAGTCTCTACAGTTCTTTGGGCCATCTACCTCGGGAAACCCCTAGACACACACAAGGTGAAGAAGGTAACGGTAAGCCCAAAAATAACCAGCAGCTCCTTTGGGGGTCAGTGCTACACAAGTATAGGTCGATTAACATATCCTGGATCCTTTATGCATCAGCTGTTTTAAGCCTGACATTATTATGATGTTTCAATATGTATTTATCATTTTTTTCTTTTAGATGTTACAGAAAGCACAGGGAAAAGTGCCAAGTGTGGAAATGTCACCCAAATCCTCAACATCTTCATTATACTCAGCCTTTTTTGTGCTCTTGCTATTTTGAGTGAGTAGATGACTGTGATAAAATTAATTTCCTGTATTTCAGTATTTTGTCTTCCCTTACAAATTACATTCTGTAATGCACAATCCCCCTTAGATCTACCCAGGGACTGACTAGAAACTTTATACTCAGGGGGCAAGTACAACTCAGAGGACTATGGTGCAGCGACTTGCCCCCCGCCCCCTTCCCACCCTCCTACTATCCTGTCCTCCATCTTCCCTGCCCTCTCTCGACCCCCATCCCAAGCTGAAATCTCTGCTCACCTGGTGGGTCGAGCTAAACAGCATCTGCTGCACAGACTCTGGGTCCCTGAACTGACCATCGGGGGGGGGGTGGCCGAGGGCTGCAGGGGGAGATGGGGCAGCTCGGTTGGGGCTGGGCAGGGGAGGAGAGCTTCCAGTGGGGCAATGAGTCCCCCCCCCCACAAAGCAACCCCACCAGAACAATATGGCATACACTTTATTTAATTTCAGTTTTTGAGGGGGCGGGGTTATGCATACCCTGCTTCCCCTTCTTGGCTATAGGCAGTTGGCAGGTGTGGCAAACTAAAACTTCCACGCTGTGTGTGGTAGGCCACAGTTTTTTTAATTCAACCCAGTGGGCTGAATAAAAAAAATGCACAGATCGCCGTACTAACACAACTGATGTTAGTACAGTGATCTCCCCGCTGAGTTATTGTGTTCTAACATGGGGACTACAGGGCCCCCCCCCCCGACTCCCCCCGACCCCCCCCCCCCCCACACCCAACAGGCCCCCCCCCCCACTGCCCCCCCCCTGCCAGGACACACATTGGCTGTGAGCGCTGATTGGATGCAGGTTTTTCAGCATGCTCCTGAGACTGGTTTCATTCGGACAGGAAGCTGTACACATGGGCCACAAGTCGGACGGTTCCGGGGATTTGGATTTTACCACCCTAAATATAATAAACACAAAAAAAGTCCATGCGCTCAGGTCCACAGGGATAAATGCAGAGTAAATGAAATCTTTATAAAATATATAAGCCCAAAGGTTACCAATCTGCCAAAGCACCAAACACAGTATCAGTCAATTGATTAGGCAGCCCCAGCAGAGAACCACAGCAAGGGCCCTTTCACACTAGGAACTGCATGTGATTCACATGCAGTTCTGTGCAGTGCGATTTCACTGCACCACACCAAAAGTAGTGCATACACTACTTTTTAAATTGCTTGGCACTTTTGCACCATGAGATCTTTCAGGCAAACGACACTGCGTTTGCAACCTGCATTTGGGGTGTCGTTAACTTTGCACTGTCACCCCCAGCAGATCAAAAGGGCAGTGTAAATGGAATTCTGTGCAGGAAGCCACATGGGAACCTGGCTTTCCTGCATCACATTCTAATGGGAATGACCCTAAAACTAGGAAGCAGTCCTATGTAGCCCGGGATGGTGGAGCAGGGAACTCCACTCAAGGTCCATTCACATTGGAATGTGGTGCAGAAAACCCGTGTTCCCTGAGTGTTTCTCGCCCTGCCCTTGCGATCTGCAGCAAGTGTTGATGCAAAGTTCAGGACACCCCAAATGCAGGTCACAATTGTGTATTTGCCCGCATCGGATTGCATGGTACATAAGTACCATGCAATACAGCTGCAGTGCATTTCTGAAACTGGTGCATACACTACTTTCAGCGTGGTGCAGTGTGATTTCAGCCCATTCTAAATGAATGGGCTGAAATCACACTGCACTGCACCCAGATCACATGTCAATCGCACAGGAATGCATAGCACATTCCTGTCCGATTCATATTGTGAATGAGCCCTTAAGTTGTGAAAAATAAACAAAGATCCCAGTGCAAAAAGAGCCTCTAACTGTAGCATAAAACAAATAATTTCTCACAAATGCAGACGCGATCAGCCATTAACTAGTTCCTGCCTGGCATATAGCAGATTGATGGCTGGGCTGGCCTTTCATCCCTCTGGGTGGGCGTCATATGACATCCTCCCCATCTTGCCGCACATGCTTGCTCCCCGGGGGGTGCGCAGCACAACGAGCGGTGGTAAACTGTGTTCCTCAGGCACAGCGCATCACCGATCAGGTTAACGAGCCAATGATGACTCTTGACCATGTGATCAACTGTGTCCAATCACAGCTGATCCCATGTAAACAAATGCCAGTTTTCCATCTGCATTTTCTTTCCTCAGTGCTGTCACTGAAAAGCTGATAACCGGTCTTCCTGTGACAGGGGAAATTTACACTAATAATCAGTGCCCATCAGTGAAGCAATATCAATGCCCATCAGTGCAGCCCCTCCATGCCACCTTATCAGTGCCTATCAGTGCCGTCTCATCAGTGCAGCCTTATCAGTGTAGCCTCATTAGTGCAGCCTCATCAGTGGCCATCAATTCCGCCTCATCAGTGCCCATCGGTGCCACCTTATCAGTGCCCATCAGTGCAGCCTCACTAGTGCCCATCAGTGCAGCATATCAGTGCTGCCTTATTAGTGTAGCCCATCAGTGGCCATCAGTGCCGATATATCAATGCCCATCAGTGCAGCATATCAGTGCAGCTTATCAGTGCCCATCAATGCAGCTTATTAGTGCCCATCTTTGTGGCCTCATCAGTACAGCTTATCAGTGCCGCTTTATCAGTGGCTATTAGGGCAGCCTTGTCAGTGGACATCAGTGCAGCCCCATCAGTGGACATCAGTGCAGCCTTATCAATGCAGCCTAGCTGTGCCCATCAATGCAGGCTCATCAGTGCAGCATATCAGTGCTGCCTTAATAGTGCAGCCTCATCAGTGCCCATCAGTGAAGCCCCATCAGTGCCCATCTGTGTGGCCTCATCAGTGCAGCCCCATCAGTGCCCATCTGTGAGGCCTCAACAGTGCCCATTACTGCAGCTTATCAGTGCCACTTCATCAGTGGTCATCACTGCAGCCTTGTCAGTGCAGCCTAGCTGTGCCCATCAATGCAGCCTATCAGTGCCAATCAATGCAGCCTCATCTGTGTCCATCGGTGTAGCATCATCAGTGCCCACAATGCAGCTTATCACTGCATGGGGATCACAGGGAGGAATTGGGAGGAGAGCTGGCCAGATCACACAGAGAGAGGATCTCCTGATGTAACACAGCTTGGAGCTGAAACGCCGGTCGCTGTCAAAGTCCCCCCTCCTGGACCAGCTCCTGTGATAGACAGCACATTGGTCCAAGGCCAGGAAATTGAACCAGTGTACTGTCTATCATTGAAGCCAGTCCAGGAGGCAAGACTTTGACAGTGGCCAGTAGGGATGAGCTTTCTGTTCGGGTCGAACATGAGTTTGTCTCGAACATTGGCTGTTCGCCCGTTCGCCGAAAACTGAACATTATGGGCCGTTCGCGCCAAATTTGAGCGGCACGTAGCGGCCCACAATGCACTGTGGAAGCGCAGAGCATTGCTGTATGATGATTAGCCAGAGCATGCACCATGACCTGCATGCTTTGGCCAATCACAACGCCCTCAGCTAAGAGAGCTATATTTGGCCAAAGGCAGGGTGCATTTTGCCAATCATGGCTCATGGGTACTAAGTCCATGCCCCACACTATATAAGGCTGCCTGCATGTTGGCCTCGTGAAGTGTGTTCTTGGTGTGGACGGGAGAGAGAGTGTAATTTAGATTGAGCAGGCATGCAGGCAGATTATTCAGTTAGCTGCAGTGTATTTAATATATATATATATATATTAGGGCTGTTACTGATTAAAATTTTTGTGTTCAATTAATCGATTTTTTTTTTTAATCGATTAATTGACTAATTTCAATTAATTATAACCCACATACAGATCCAACTACTTTTAGCTGATCTCCTTGCATTGCAACTCTACAATAGTCAGTGGTAAATGTGGTATACACTATATACAATCACCCGACACTAGTTAGTTTCCACAATCCATGACTTAACTTCACAGTTCACACAAATACGTTTTAAATTCAAACTGTAGCACTGACGTAAGTAATTTTTCTTTCCACAGTAGCGTGACAATCCCTCCACCTGCGGTCTAACTAATCACTCTCAGCTTATGGCATGTCTCCTTAGATCTCAGCAAGGACGCCAGGTCATGGGTAGAAAGAAAAGATCTAAGTGCTCACCGCTTAAGTATAAGATTTAGAAGAAGTTCAAACACAAACTACTCACATAAAGATGATAAAAACACAGCATGTAAAGCCGACAATCGTGTTAGTTCCGTAGGGCAGCAGCGGGTGACGGCATGCGTAGCTCCTCCCCCGTACGCGTTACGTTCAATCAGAACTTCAACGTCACCAGACTCCTCCCCCTTCCCTTCGTTAGCAGACGGAGGCACTTGGGGAAGGGGGGGAGGAGTCTGGAGATGTCGATGTCCATGACATCACCGGATCTCCGACGGAACTCCCTGAAGACCCGGAAGCTGGCGGAGAGGTGAGTACTGATCAAAAGAATTTTGATCGATCAAAAAAATGAACGATATCCCTGGACCTGGACCTATATCCAAAACAAATGAGGCACATCATATCCCATATATTGCTCTCAGCTAGGCTGTGCATCACTAAAAGGTGGAAAAATCCCACACCACCCACTCTGGGAGAAGTAGTGAGAACAACCCATCTACACTGCATTTATGAACAAAATATAGCACTCAGAAATGGTAAAAGGAACCACATCAACCAACTGTGGCTCCCATGGTCCACATGGATCGAGAATAACAAACTACTTCCACTAAATGAGTAGATCCAAACCAGACATAACTTGTTTACCATGATAGAAATTAACCTCTTCATTAACCGCATGTAAATGTATTGTACCGTCGTTACTTACGTAAATTATTTTTTTGTTACTTACCTAAGGAAACTAGCAGTCCTATCTTACATTCCGGGTGGACGGACTCGCACTCCAGACACAGTCGTTATCCCGTAAGGGGTGTCTGGGACGTGAGTCCGCCCATCCTCTCACCTCACAAGACAGTACAGGTACTAGTGTTAAAGGTGGTCTAAAAGATTGAAGTGCATACAAATGTCTTCTACTGATCTGCATAATATCGTATTATTGTTCCAAAACACTTGACTGTTATATTTACTACTACCAGTTTTATATACGTTTGCCAGTGCCTTGGCTTATTTTCTGTACTATTTGTCAAAACTTCAATAAAAATTATTGTTTAAAAAAAAAAATGTACGATTAATCGAGGAATTACTCTTTAATTTCCACAGCCCTAATATATATATATATATATATATATATATATATATATATATATATATATATATATATATATATATATATATATATATATATATATATATATATATATATATATATATATATATATATATATATATATATATATATACACATATACACATATACATACACACACACACACAGACAGTAATATATATATATATATTATAACCTGGGGGACAGGTAGCAGGTACAAAGCTCCCTGGGTGAGCTGTTTATTTAGGCACAGATACCAAATCCACTTGAGGTAGTGAAAACAGTGCTGGGTTTATTTGATTTAAATACAAGTCCATACACAGGTGCTGCACAGTCTTCCAGAAAACATATCAGAACAGAAATAACAAAACAAAAGTCCTAGCCGTGTCTCGGCTCTAACTATAACATACACAGGCCCTCACTACCAGGCTGAGCAAGCCTACCGCTTGTCAGTTTCTGTATAGAGTTTTAAAGCGTTTTACCAACCTTTAGCTCCTCACAAACCATCCATGTCTGTGTGTCCCAGGCAGAGAGCAATGGCTGTCTGCTCAGGTGAGCTTAAATTAGCCTGGGGAAGAGGAGTAAGATCCGAACTGGATCATGTATCAGAGACCTCTGAATGTCTATGAGAGGAGCCTGGGAGACGTATAAATCCCAAAACAAGACTTCTCCTGGCTCTTTCTGGGACGCTCTGCTACATATCCTCACCCCTTGTTTCAACCCCAGGGTTGGAACACCTGTGGCCCAACAGGAGTGAACACGGGACAGGGCATCTACATTCCCCATCTCCACACCTGGCCTGTGTTTTACGGTGAAGGAGTAATCCTGTAGAGCCAAAAACCACCGGTTCACCCGTCTATTAGTCTCCTTCTTTTGGGCCATCCATTTCAGGGGAGCATGGTCAGTTATTAAGTCAAACTGGCGCCCTAACAAATAGTACCTGAGCGCGTCCACGGCCCACTTCATGGCTAAACATTCCTTTTCAATGACTGCATACTTTTTCTCATGGTCATTGAGCTTTCTGCTTAGGTACATGACAGGGTGTTCTTCCCCATTGTATACCTGTGATAGTACTGCCCCGATACCAACATCAGATGCATCCGTCTGAACCAAAAACTCTCTGGAGAAATCGGGAGAGTACAGTACTGGCTGTGCACACAGAGCCTTCTTCAGGACCTGGAAAGACTCCTCTGCTACTGAGGACCATTTCACCATTACAGAGTCTTTCCCTTTTGTAAGGTCTGTCAGAGGGGCAGCTATAGTTGCAAAATTTGGGATAAATCTTCTATAATACCCCGCAATACCAAGAAAGGCCCTGACCTGCTTCTTGTTTGCAGGGCTTGGCCACTCCTGGATGGCTGCTATTTTACTCACTTGAGGTTTTATGACACCACGGCCAATAGTGTAGCCCAAATACTTGGCTTCTTCTAGACCAATGGCACATTTTTTTGTATTTGCCGTAAAACCTTCTTTGAAGAGGGAATCAAGGACAGCCTGGACACGAGGCAAGTGAGACTCCCAGTCAGTGCTATGTACCACTATGTCATCTAGATAGGCTGCTGCATATCGTCGGTGGGGTTTTAGGGTCCTGTCCATGGCCCTCTGAAATGTCGCGGGGGCATTTTGCAACCCAAAAGGCATTTTTTTTATATTGAAAGGAACCCTCTGGGGTCACAAATGCAGTCTTCTCTTTGGCGCTACCAGTCAGGGGTATTTGCCAATACCCTTTTGTCAAGTCCAAAGTGGTAAGGTAGCGAGCCTTGCCAAGTCGGTCTATAAGTTCGTCTACTCTGGGCATTGGGTATGTGTCAAACTTTGTCACTGCATTAAGCTTCCTGAAGTCGTTACAGAACCTCCAAGTGCCATCCGGTTTTGGGACTAACACGATGGGGCTAGACCAGTCACTATTGGATTCCTCAATGACATCTAGCTCCAACATTTTTTTAACTTCATTGCTGATGTCCTTTCTCCTCGCTTCAGGAATTCGGTAAGGTTTGAGCTTGACACGTACCCCAGGTTCAGTAACAATATCATGCTGAACTGCTGAAGTCGTGCCAGGTAACTCTGAAAACTTCTCTCTATTCCTGATCAGGAATTCTCTAGTGTCCTGTTTTTGGGAATTTGAGAGGGTGTCTGGAATCGTGACCTCAGGGATCAGAGGGGACTCAGTACCCGTAGGCGTTACTGGGAGAGGCCTCGCAGTTAACGCCATTCTATCCTTCCAGGGATTTAACAGGTTTATATGGTAAACCTGTTCGGGCTTCCTTTTTCCTGGTTGATAAACCTTGTAGTTGACCTCCCCAACTCTCTCAATTACTTCAAAGGGACCCTGCCACTTAGCCAGGAACTTGCTCTCAACAGTGGGAACTAACACCAGGACCCTGTCACCAGGTGAGAAAACACGGAGTTGGGCCCCCCTGTTGTATATTCTCTGTTGGGCTGCCTGGGCCTGTAGTAAGTGTTATTTTACAAATGGCATGATTGCTGCAATCCTCTCCTGCATTTGAGCAATATGCTAAATGACACTTTTATGGGGTGTCTGCTCCCCCTCCCAAGTTTCTTTGGCTATGTCTAAGAGGCCCCGAGGGTGTCTCCCATAAAGCAACTCAAATGGGGAGTACCCCGTAGGAGGACTGGGGAACCTCCCTGATGTCAAACAACATGTATGGTATCAGGAAGTCCCAGTTTTTCCCATCCTTGTCCACAACCTTTTTTAACATGCTCTTTAACGTCTTATTGAAGCGTTCCACCAAGCCATCCGTTTGAGGATGATACACTGAGGTTCGCAACTGCGTCACCTTAAATAACTTGCAGAGCTCCCTAGTTATTCGCGACATAAACGGGTGCCCTGGTCTGTAAGGATTTCTTTCGGGATGCCAACCTGACTGAACACCATAAACAGTTCTTTGGCAATGTTTTTAGCAGACACAGCGCGTAAGGGACCTGCTTCAGGGTAACGGGTAGCATAATCCATGATTACGAGGATATGCTGATGACCCTGGGCAGACTTGGGAAGTGGGCCCACAAGGTCCATGGCAATCCTTTCAAAGAGCACTTCAATGATAGGCAAGGGTACTAAAGGACTTCGGAAGTGGGATAGTGGGGCTGACATCTGACACACAGGACAGGATTGACAATAATTCTTAACATCTTTCTGTATCCCGGGCCAGTAAAACCTGCGCAACACCCTTTCAGTCGTTTTTTTAACCCCTAAATGGCCTCCTAGCAAGTGCCCATGGGCAAGTTCTAACACCAGCCGTCTGTATGGCTTAGGGACCACCAACTGTTAAACCACTTCATCATTAATTTTACATACACGATACAGTAAATCCTCATTGCTGCTGAAATAAGGAAAACAGGGCCTATCCCCGGGTTCGACAGGTACATCATTAATCACGATTACATTTTCCCAGGCCCTGGAAAGGGTATGGTCTTTTCTCTGCTCAGTACCAAAATTTTCCTTATGCACATTAAGGTCAGCAAACTCTAACATAGGCTCGGAGTCAGCAGACGGCTGTCCGGCTCTACTGGTAGTGGGGACTTCCTCAGGGTCCTCTAGCTCTCCTGCCATAACCGATAGAGGAAAACCCGGGGAGCCCCGAGAAGAGTCCCCTGAACCCACATTGTCAGTAGTGGCCAGGAATTCTGGCTCTGCGACTGAGTCAGGTACTGCGACCGAGTTGGGATGATCCCACAGTTCCCAAAACTTAGGGAAGTCCCTACCAATGATGGCCTCATGCACCAAGTGGGGAACAAGTCCAACTGAATGGGTCACTGTACCTAAACCAGTTTTAAACTGAACAGTGGTTACAGGATACTCCCGGGTATTCCCATGTATACAGATCACAGCAATATTTTTAGAATGATAATTCACAGGTTCAATCATTTCAGCTGTAACCAAAGTCACTAGACTTCCAGAGTCCAGCAAGGCTGTAATAGGCTTATCATTCACAGTCATTTGGCACATTGGTTTTCTCAAATTTAGCGTTGCAGTGCATGAACAACAATATAAATATATGCTAATACTGCACAACCTGATGCCGAGTAGTGTCTTAGGTTTGCCTGGATCCAATCACTTGAGATGCTTACAGCCCACAGCTCTGTCCTCCGCTTACAGGAGCTCTGATGCTGTGGGCTTTTCAAACTTGCCGCCTGGCATGTGCACGGCGCTGCAACCACGCCCCCTTCCTTCCCGCCGAGCTGGCTGTAAAAGCACACCCCCTGCACACGTAGGACTATCATGGTGGCGGCTGGGAACCAGGGAGGGAGAAGAGGACCACTCGGAGGCGCTGCCTGGCCTTTCTGAAACCGTGAGACTACGTGGAACCCATTTTTGTATGCAGATGTGGCAGAGCCTGTAGCGGAGGAGGTGAGCAGCTTGACAAACTAACTTCACTGAGCGTGTATCCTGTATGGCATGTAAGTATACACCAGGTTTGCCTCTTACTCCCTCTAGTGGCGGAAACCAGGTATGACATACAACTACTCTTAGAAGAAATCCATAATATGTAATATATAGGATTATCTTCACTTACCTGTCCTCGTCGCAGGAACTGCTGAAAACAGACAGATTCCAGCCTTCCCCCATCACGGTGGGCAGTGTTGTGCAAACCTTCAGGGATTATGGGTTCCTATTACAGGCTCCTCTTACCTGGATCTGTAAAAGACTCTGCCAGAAACTTTCATGCCACTGTTGTATAGTACACCAAGTCTGGTTCTCCCAGAGCCCAGTTATGATATGATATGGATCCAGTTTGTATAGCTCGTAGACCTCTGCAGGGTTATATCAAGCAGAGCTCTCTTCTTTGCACATGTTCTACGTGACCAACCACCTTAGACACTGGCGAAAAAACTGAGGTGCTCCCCATAATGGAGGGGTTATATACAGGAGGAACTCTCCTTAATTAGGGTCATCCAGTGTCTAATCACCACAGGTGACTATCTAACCCACTAAGTAATGAAGGCTCTGTGTTCCATGATGTATGAACAAGAAAAAAAACTGGTATATAAAAAAAAAGGAAATATACTCACAAAAGTAGGTCATAAAAACATATCAAAGTCCACAATGGACACAAAGCGACTAGGTCACCAGGACCGTGTCCAGCAAGCCAGAGAACCTTCCAGATGGCTGACGTGTTTCGAGGGTAGATCCCCTCTTCCTCAGAGCCCATCAGGCATAGAAATTTTAGGCGATATCTATTGTTGTCACACCACTTTTGAGCTCAGGAGATTTTGTTTGCTTTGGGTCATCAGTGCAGCCTCACTGCATGGTGATGCAGCCTCGGTGATCACATAGTACAGACAGGGTCAATCACAGCCCATCTGTACCATGTGATTAGCTGTGGCCAATCACAGCTTATCAAAATACTCACTGAGTGAATATGTTTCATTCAGTAAAAATGCTTACACCAATTAAATTCATTGGTATAAGCAATCATAAAGTGTAAAAAAATTAAATAAAAATCCTGATCACTTCCTCAGAGTAGTACAGTGTCACTATGGTAACACTGTATTGCTCTGGCTGCAGTGTGTTAAAAAAAATCCTAAAAAAATAAAATAGATCGATAGAATTTTTTTTTTTTTTTTAACATACTGCCAGTCAGTGCCCCTGATCACTGGTTATACAGTGGGTATAGAAAAGAACCACCCCCATGTTGTTGCTTTGCAGCCTGAAAGACGGCATTGTTTTTGCTCTATCCAGCTGTATTTACTCATTGCAACTTATAACATTTAAGTAAAAGATATAACACCAATATGTAAAAAAAAAAAAAAATCAAAAGCAGAATCACTGAGTTGGACAAAGGAACACCCCGGTCCTAAAAATGACTTGTAAACTCATTCAGGTGTAGCTAATCACCTTTTCAATGGCACACAATGCCATTTGCCTTTCAACTGTATTCAGCTGTGGTCATTTTGATTAGCTCAGCATTAGGGATGAGCCGAACACCCCCCAGTTCGGAGCAGAACATGCAAACTGACAAAAAATTTGGGACCCGAACGTGAAAAATCAAAAGTGCTAATTTTAAAGGCTAATATGCAAATCACTGTCATAAAAAGTGTTTGGGGACCCGGGTCCCTGCCCCAGGGGACATGTATCAAAGCAAAAAAAACGTTTTAAAAACTGACATTTTTTCAGGAGCAGTGATTTTAATAATGCTTAAAGTGAAACAATAAAAGTGAAATATTCCTTTAAATATCGTGCCTGAGCGGTGTCTATAGTATGCCTGTAAAGTGGTGCATTTTTCCCGTGTTTAGAACAGTCCCTGCAGCAAAATGACATTTCTAAAGAAATAAAAGTCATTTAAAACTGCTTGCGGCTGTAATGTAATGTCGGATCCCAGCTATATAGATGAAAATTATTGAGAAAAGTGGCATGGGCCCCCCCCCCCCCAGCCCATTACCAGGCCCTTTGGGTCTGGTATAGATATTAAGGGTAACCCCGCACCCGAATTAAAAAAAAAAAAGGCTTGGGGCCCCCAGGCCCTATATACTCTGAACAGAAGCATACAGGTGGTCCCTGGGTTACAAACAAGATAGTCCCTAGGTAAGTTTGTTCTTAAAAAATGTACCTGTTCCAAATTACAAATAGATTTAACTTAAGTGTAGCTCCAGACAAAAAATAGATTTTTAACATAGGGAATGGTTATCACCCCTGTAACATTTGTTTTGCTGTCTGTGCCCCTGTTCAGAAGATTTCACCTCACTTTCTGTCCCAATGACAATTGGATTTTGAAAATTTTTAGTTATTAGGGAAACAAGGATTGGTGATAAAGCATCAGTGGAGACACCTTTTTCCCATATTAACTCTTACAGGAGAGAATTTCCCTTCCTAGGGGTAGATTTCCTCTCACTTCCTGTTGTCTCCCTCCATTTGTAAGTAGGACTCATTTGTAAGTCAGATGTTTGAAAATATGTTTGAACACTGTAACCCTCACGGTTACTCTTGGTAGGCGCTGGAATGGGCCCTGCTGTGAAATATTATATCAAGAATTGTAATTACATGCTCCAGTTAAACTGGGGCAGAAAAATTGGGTCTTCGGTAGTGGTGGTGCTGGTGCCACAACACTGTAACCCCTCACAGATTCTCTTGTTGTGCGCAGGAATGAGCCCTGCTGTGAAATATTAGATCAAAAATTGTAATTCCACGCCCCTGTAAAACAGGGACAGAAAAATTGGGCCTTAGGCAGTGGCGGTGTTGCCACAACACTGTAACCCCCCACAGATTCTCTTGTTGAGCGCAGGAATGAGCTCTGCTGTGAAATATTTGATCAATAATTGTAATTACATGCCCCTGTTAAACTGGGGCAGAAAAATTGGGCCTTAGGCAGTGGTGGTGGTGCCCTGAACCAAAAATATTCTAAGAAGCTATCATCATGAAGATTGAGGAGGAATAGGATAGTCACTCAGCATAATAGGATAGTCACTCAGCATAGACAGTCTTCAAGGAATCCCACATCCATAGAAAAATGTAATCGGTTACATCAGCATCAGTTGCTTGGTAGCTGGTGATCCAAGACTGATTCATTTTTCTGAATGTGAGCCGATTAATAGTCTGTGAACAGGCGCACTCCGATGGGTTACAAAGCCTCCAGCAGCACTGAATGTGCGTTCAGAAAGAACGCTGGATGCAGGACAGGCCAGTAGCATATCGAGAAAGCTCTGCCCAGTGGTCCATCCTCAAGACCCAGTAACCCAGTGGATTTTCTGTTGGAAAGGTCTCCAAGTATGACCTTGCCCCTAGATATTCCTGCAACATGTAATTCAGACGCTGGCGATGGTTGCTGGAACCGATCAGACCTTGGTGCTGAGGACTAAAGAATTGTCTGAAGGCATCAGTCAGCCAGCCAGCTTCTCCACCGCTCTTTCTGTGACTGAACGAAGCCTCAGCAACACGTTGTCCAGTACCAGGAAATTTTAACCTCCCAGGCTCTGGAAACACGTTGCACAAACCTTTCTGCAAGGCCTCCCAAAGATATTTCATGCTCTGCTCCCTCTGCGAAGGCTGGATAAGTTCTGCAACCTTATCCTTGTAAAATGGATCAAGACGGCGTGCCAGCCAGTAATGATCCCTCTCCTCGATACCACGAATCCTAGGGTCCTTTTGCAGGCTGTGCAGGATCAGGGAGGCCATGCAGTTTAAGCTTGCAGAGGCATTCGATCCTGAGTACTCTGGATCACTAAGGATCACATGATCCACAACCACCTCCTCCCAGCCACGTACAACTCCATGGGTTTCTGGGGACTGAAAATGATCCCTTGAAGACTGCTGCTGATGTGTTATTCTCCACCTCCATGCTGACACAATCCTCCTCCTCCTTACTTAGTTACATAGTTACATAGTTAGCTAGGCTGAAAAAAGACACAAGTCCATCCAGTTCAACCCTAAAAAAAAAAGAAATAATAAATAAAAAAAAAAAAATATCGTACAATCCAATATACCCAATTCTATACCCACAGTTGATCCAGAGGAAGGCAAAAAAAAAAAACCCCAGCAGAGCATGCTCCAATATGCTACAGCAAGGGAAAAAAATCCCTTCCTGATCCCCCAAGAGGCAAACGGATTTTCCCTGGATCAACTTTACCTATAAATGTTAGTACCTCGTTATATTATGTACATTTAGGAAAGTATCCAGGCATTTCTTAAAGCAATCTACTGAGTTAGCCAGAACCACCTCTGGAGGGAGTCTATTCCACATTTTCACAGCTCTTACTGTGAAGAAACCTTTCCGTATTTGGAGATGAAATCTCTTTCCCTCCAGACATAAAGAGTGCCCCCTTGTCCTCTGTGTTGACCGTAAAGTGAATAACTCAACACCAAGTTCACTATATGGACCCCTTATATATATTTGTACATGTTGATCATATCCCCCCTTATTCTCCTCTTCTCAAGAGGGAATAAATTCAATTCCTCTAATCTTTCCTCATAGCTGAGCTCCTCCATGCCTCTAATCAGTTTGGTTGCCCTTCTCTGCACTTTCTCCAGTTCCCCGATATCCTTTTTGAGAACTGGTGCCCAAAACTGAACTGCATATTCCAGACGAGGTCTTACTAATGATTTGTACAGAGGGGGCAAAATGATATCTCTCTCTCTGGAGTCCATACCTCTCCTAATACAAGAAAGGACTTTGCTCGCTTTGGAAACTGCAGCTTGGCATTGAATGCTATTATTGAGCTTATGATCTACCAAACCCCCAGATCCTTCTCCACTATGGATCCCCCCCCAGATCCTTCTCCACTATGGATCCCCCCCCCAGATCCTTCTCCACTACAGATTCCCCCAGTTGTACTCCCCCTAGTATGTATGATGCATATTCTTAGCCCCCAAGTGCAGAACTTTACATTTATCAACATTAAACCTCATCTGCCACATAGTCGCCCAATTAGACAGAGCATTGAGGTCGGCTTGTAAATTGGAGACATCCTGTAAGGACGTTATTCCACTGCATAGCTTGGTGTCATCTGCAAAGACAGAAATTTTATTTTTGATGCCAGACCCAATATCATTTACAAAGATATTAAAAAGTAAGGGTCCCAGCACTGAACCTTGGGGTACACCACTGATAACCTTAGACCATTCAGAGTAAGAATCATTAACCACTACTCTCTGAATTCTGTCATTTAGCCAGTTTTCTATCCATTTACAAACTATTTCCAAACCTGTAGACCTTACCTTACACATGAGCCGTGTGTGCGGAACTGTATCGAACGCTTTTGCAAAATCCAAGTATACCACGTCCACCGCCACCCCTCTGTCCAAGGTTTTACTTACCTCTTCATAAAAAGAAATCAGGTTTGTCTGACAACTTCTGTCTTTCATGAATCCATGCTGTCTGTTGCTTAAAATGTTTTTTTCCAGCAAGAACTCGTCTATGTGGTCTTTTATTAATCTCTCCAGTATCTTCCCGACTATAGAAGTTAAACTAACAGGTCTATAGTTACTTGGTAAAGACTTTGTTCACTTTTTAAATATAGGCACCACGTTCGCCCTGCGCCAATCCAATGGTACTATTCCCGTCAAAAATGAGTCCCTAAAAATTAAATACAATGGCTTTGAAATTAAAGTTAATTAAATGAGGGGCGCTAGTACCAACAAGAGATACTAAATTAATTAATAGGTTAATTAATTGTATATTCTGAACTGTATAGTAGAGACTAAGAGCTTATTGAAAAAATGGTGTGCAGACACAATATAGATCTACCATGAACTAAGCTAATTAATAACTATTTAAAGTGATAATAGTGAACCACATTTGGTTACTCATACATTACAACCATTATAATGTGAATAATAAAAATTGGTTAGAGTGTGTTTATACAAACAATAATAACACCAGACACCTAGCGTGACCCAGTGAGGTATAAATTAATTATTACCCCAAAGATAATTAACACACAAAATAGAGCTGACCGAGCTCTATTTAAATTAAATAATATAAATATAACAGACCCTGTACCTTGTATCACAATGTGTACAACGAAAGTTAATGATCAAGCACTTATGCCCAATCTAATATATAAAAAGTGCAAACCAACAAATTTGGCAAATATCCCAATGTCTTGGGTACATCCAAAAAACGTGAAAAATATTAATATAAATTAGACAGTGTTAATTGATATAACGCAAAGTTCATGTAGTATATAAAAAGTGCAAGCCAACAAAATTGGCAAATAATCCCAATATCTTGGGTGCATCCAAAAAACGTGAAAAATATTAATATAAATTAGACAGTGTTAATTGATATAACGCAAAGTTCATATAGTAGTCCTTGCTGCAAAACGCCACAATCACTCCTGTAGATATAGCTTGTGCACCATCACCAGACAAATTCTCGATCCACCCAATGTGAGAACCAGCAGTATTAAATGGCCTCTTACCAAATGGAGTTGATTACTTTGTTTAGAAGCAATCAAATGCGCTTTCACAGGATTGTGCCTGTACACTGAGTGACACACCCTCACTCAAGGGCTCTCTTCCCTCTATCAGACCAGCTCAGATGGAATGGATTGGAAACATATGTGGGAATATAAAGAGAGGCGCACCTCATAGCGTAATAACGTTTTATTTAAAAAATAGCATAAAAAAAAAACACAGCAGCCAATTGCTCACTTACATTTTCCAGTGCCTACCCGGCACTGAGGCTACTTGCGATATGTTAAAAGATTCGATGGAGCAGCGGATCCTTCCCTCCTGGCGTGCGTCTCTAGCGTGCGTTCCACTCACCAGACAGCCGGAGCCAATATCACAGGAAGTCCAGCAATAGTGCATCCAAAGATACAAAGTGATCAGGTACCGCCTACCGACGTACGTTTCGTGTTTGTCACGTCTTCAGGGTGGCGTCACCCTGAAGACGTGACAAACACGAAACGTACGTCGGTAGGCGGTACCTGATCACTTTGTATCTTTGGATGCACTATTGCTGGACTTCCTGTGATATTGGCTCCGGCTGTCTGGTGAGTGGAACGCACGCTAGAGACGCACGCCAGGAGGGAAGGATCCGCTGCTCCATCGAATCTTTTAACATATCGCAAGTAGCCTCAGTGCCGGGTAGGCACTGGAAAATGTAAGTGAGCAATTGGCTGCTGTGTTTTTTTTATGCTATTTTTTAAATAAAACGTTATTACGCTATGAGGTGCGCCTCTCTTTATATTCCCACATATGTTTCCAATCCATTCCATCTGAGCTGGTCTGATAGAGGGAAGAGAGCCCTTGAGTGAGGGTGTGTCACTCAGTGTACAGGCACAATCCTGTGAAAGCGCATTTGATTGCTTCTAAACAAAGTAATCAACTCCATTTGGTAAGAGGCCATTTAATACTGCTGGTTCTCACATTGGGTGGATCGAGAATTTGTCTGGTGATGGTGCACAAGCTATATCTACAGGAGTGATTGTGGCGTTTTGCAGCAAGGACTACTATATGAACTTTGCGTTATATCAATTAACACTGTCTAATTTATATTAATATTTTTTCACGTTTTTTGGATGCACCCAAGATATTGGGATTATTTGCCAATTTTGTTGGCTTGCACTTTTTATATACTACATGAACTTTGCGTTATATCAATTAACACTGTCTAATTTATATTAATATTTTTCACGTTTTTTGGATGTACCCAAGACATTGGGATATTTGCCAAATTTGTTGGTTTGCACTTTTTATATATTAGATTGGGCATAAGTGCTTGATCATTAACTTTCGTTGTACACATTGTGATACAAGGTACAGGGTCTGTTATATTTATATTATTTAATTTAAATAGAGCTCGGTCAGCTCTATTTTGTGTGTTAATTATCTTTGGGGTAATAATTAATTTATACCTCACTGGGTCACGCTAGGTGTCTGGTGTTATTATTGTTTGTATAAACACACTCTAACCAATTTTTATTATTCACATTATAATGGTTGTAATGTATGAGTAACCAAATGTGGTTCACTATTATCACTTTAAATAGTTATTAATTAGCTTAGTTCATGGTAGATCTATATTGTGTCTGCACACCTTTTTTCAATAAGCTCTTAGTCTCTACTATACAGTTCAGAATATACAATTAATTAACCTATTAATTAATTTAGTATCTCTTGTTGGTACTAGCGCCCCTCATTTAATTAAACTACCAATTAAATCATCTAGATTTCATAGGGAGCAGCTGTACTGGGTTTACATTATTAATATTAGTATAGACCTTTTTGAATTATCCTAAGCGCGGAGCTAGACAAGCCAATGTGAGTGGCCGTCTACAATTCTTCATAACCCTCCCCCCATCTATTCCCATTCCACCCTTCATTAATGTCCCATTCCACCCTCCTCCACTTCTTCCTCCTGTGTGATTGGCGGGCCTGCAGGAATACTATCAGGATAAAGAGGGCCTTGAGAGGTAAGAAAGTCCTCCTATTCCTCCTGCTGTTCTGCCTCAAGTGCCCTGTCCATTATTCCACAAAGCGTGTGCTCCAACAGGAAGACAAGAGGGACAGTATCACTGATGCATGCACTGTCACTGCTCGCCATCCTCGTGGCCTCCTCAAATGGTGACAGGACAGTGCATGCATCCTTGATCAGTAGCCACTGGCGTGGCAAAAAAAATGCAAGCTCCCCTGACCCTGTCCTGGTGCCATACTCACACAGGTACTCATTGATGGCCCTCTGCTGCGTGTGCAGTCGCTGCAGCATTGCCAACGTTGAGTCATGTCACAAATGAGGCGGTTTTTGGGCAGGTTGCATTCCTTTTGAAGGTCCGCCAGCCGAGCACTGGCATTATATGACTGGCGGAAATGACCACAGACTTTCCTGGCCTGCCTCAGGAGATCCTGTAAGCCCGGGTACCTGCTCAAGAACCGCTGCACCACCAAATTCAAGACGTGAGCCAAACAGGGAACATGGGTCAAGTGTCCCTGTCGGAGGGCGGAGAGGAGGTTGGTGCCATTGTCGCATACAACCATTCCTGACTGAATCTGGCATGGTGTGAACCACCTCTGAGCCTGTCCCTGCAGACCTGACATAATCTCTGCCCCAGTGTGGCTCCTGTCCCCTAAGCAGACCATCTCAAGCAGCGCATGTCATCTTTTTGCCTGAGTGCTTGCGTAGCCCCTTGAATGCCTACAGAGCACCGCTGGTTCAGAGGATAAATATGCAGAGGAAAAGGGCATTTTGGAGGCGTGGTGGCGGAACAAGCTCCAACAATACTGCACCCTGTCCTGCATCCTTCCCAGCTGCCAGCAGGGTCACCCAGTGCGCCGTGAAAGATAGGTAACGTCCCTGTCCATGCCTGCTGGACTATGAGTCAGTGGTAATATGCACCTTATTGCTGACCGCCCTGTCCAACGAGGCCAAGACATTGCCTTCCACATGCTGATAGAGAGCTGGAATGGCCTTCCGTGAAAATAAATGGCGTTTGAGGACCTGCCACTAAGGTACTACACATTCCACAAATTCACGAAAGGGGGCAGAGTCTACCAGCAGAAAAGGCAGCAGTTGCAGTGCTAGCAATTTGGCCCAGCTAGCATTCAGATGCTGAGCATGTGGATGGCTGGGACCAAATTTCTTTTGATGGTTTAGCAACTGGGGTAGGGAAATTTGCCTGCTAAAATCAGATGTTGGTGTACCGCTAGCAGATTGGCCACAAGTACTTGGGACACCTATTTATATACCTTCATTCCTCTCAGTGCAGGTTTCTGAGAGGACTGGAGGTATAGTGGGGTTGGAGATCCCAGCTGATGAGGAGCAAAGAGAGGTCTTTGATGTGGGTCTTTTAAGTGCTTTTGCCAACGGACTGCATGGGAGGTCATCATATGTCTGGTCAAGCATGTGGTGCTCAAGCGGCTGCTGTTTTGGCCACGCTTGATACGCTTCGCACCATTGCTGTTTGCAACATATGTCTGATCTTCTGCACACGTGTCAAAAAAGGCCCACACCAAAGAACTTTTCAAAATATGCGCTGCACCTGCTTAGCTCTGCGGTGTGATGCAATAGGGTGGCTGCCCTTAAGCTGCCCCCTGGAGGGCATCCTGCCTCATTGGAGATGTTCCTCCTCCTCCTCTCTTCTATCAGGCACCCAAGTAGAGTCAGTTACCTCATCGTCACTGGAGCAAACTTGGAGGTATGCTGCAGCTGGGGGAACATGACTGCCAGTTTCTTTTCTTCTTGGGCACCCCCTCTCTCTAGTTACTCCCTTCCTAAACCTGGGTGCCATCATCAGATCCTTCAAATCGCTGCACATCCTGCTGCAGCATGTACCCGACACTGTGGACGAATAGTTTGGGGGACTCCCTTGTGCATGATGGTGGGGCTAGGGAAGTGACTGTTGACATGGAACTGATGGAATAGGCCACTTTGGCAGCTGCATTGGCAGGCAAACGACTCTGAGCCTGGGTAACAGAGGATGAGGAGGATGAGAACGGCTTTGTTATCCATTCCACCAACTCTTCTGCATGTTGTGGCTCAATAACATGGCCAGCTGCAGAAAAAAGGGACAAGCGTGCCCCATGGCCACGTACTGAGAATGCACCGTGTCCATGACCAGCACTGTTGACTGTAGACACAGAGCCTGCTTGCCCTCTTTTAGTGGCCTATGAGCATCTGTCTCTCCTTGGTGGCCTTCCGGACATGCTGTAAATTTTGTTTAGCAAAAACCACACTACGCTGTATTGTGTACTGTGCACACCGCCATAAACGTAGTAGGAACTACACTAGGGGTGCACGGTACTGTGTACACCAACAGAAGTGTAATAACAACTATGGGTGCACTGAATTGTGTATTGTGTACACCGCCTGAAGTATATTATAAAAAGTACACAAGGAATGGCCTGCAGTCAGATATAGGCTATATATATATATATATATATATATATATATATATATGACTGACTATATATATATATATATATATATATATATATATATATATATATATATATATATATATATATATATATATATATATATATATATATATATATATACATATATATTTGAGGTCTGTGGAAATTAAAGATTAATTCCTTGATTAATCAAAATTCTTTTGATCGGTACTCACCTCTCCGCCGGCTTCAGGGTCTTCAGGGAGTTCCATCGGACATTGACGTCACAGGACTCCTCCCCCTTCCCCAAGTGCCTGTGTCTGCTAATGAAGGGAAGGGGGGAGGAGTCCGTGACGTTGAAGTTCTGATTGAATGTAACGTGTATGGGGGAGGAGCTATGCATGATGTTACCCACTGCTGACCTACGGAACTAACACGATTGTCAGCTTTACATGCTGTGTTTTTTTCATCTTTATGTGAGTAGTTTGTGTTTGAACACAAAAATGAAATCTTATACTTAAGCGGTGAGCACTTAGATCTTTTCTTTCTACCCATGACCTGACGTCCTTGCTGAGATCTAAGGAGACGTGAGAGAAGTTTATGGTCCGTGTTAACCCTTTTGATACCTGCTTGCATGACCACCTGTTTACACAGGGGTCCATGCCATAAGGTGAGAGTGATTAGTTAGACCGGAGGTGGAGGGATTGTCACGCTACTGTGGGAAAAAAAATACTTACATCAGTGCTACAGTTTGAATTTAAAACGTATTTGTGTGAACTGTGAAGTTAAGTCATGGATTGTGGAAACTAACTAGTGTCGGGTGATTGTATATAGTGTATACCACATTTACCACTGACTAATGCAGAGTTGCAATGCAAGGAGATCAGCTAAAAGTAGTTGGATTTGTATGTGCGTTATAATTAATCGAAAATAGTCGATTAATCGATTTAAAAGAAAATCGATTAATCGAACACGAAAATTGTAATCAGTAACAGCCCTAATATATTTAATACACTGCCGCTAACTGAATAACCTGCCTGCCTGAAGTATATTAGAAAAAGTACACCAGTAATGGCCTGCAGTCAGATATAGGCTTGGCTACACTGGATGCAATGTATATGTATATGTATATATATATATATATATATATATATATATATATATATATATATATATATATATATATATATATATATATATATATATATATATATATATATATATACACACACACACACACACACACACACACAAGACTGACTGTGTATATATATATTGTAACATGGGGGACCATTAGCTCTCGTGGTAGATGCGTTTGTTAGCGATTCAAGCCAGTCAGGAACTATAATTTAAGGGCATGGTAGCCCATTTTTATTAAAAAGGCAAATGAAAGTCTTTGACATAAAGGTTTCCCACACAGGGGTTCTTCTCCAGCAAATAAACACTCACAGAAAATGCTAGCCCACCTGGCTCTTTAGCAGTACCTCTGCACTTTGTCCTGGTCACACAGACCACAGGATTTCCTCACTATGGATGGCTTCTCTTTAGCGCCCACAGCTTCGCTCTGGCCTTAGTCCTCAGGCTGTTGCACTGCTTCTTGCAGTCGCACGTTCTGGCTGCCTCCTGCAACCTCTCTGACTCCTGGAGACCTGCTGTCTCTCTGGGTGTGGAGCAGTCTCCAACTGGGAGCCATGAAGTCTTCCCATAAACTCATTATAAGTGCTGTGCTCACCTGAGCACACACCCCGCTGGCAATTTACAAAATCTGGACACAGGGTTGGAGATTCCGTCCCACCCAAGACACTATGGAATCTCCAAACTACAGAGCCCCATGACCAAATACCAAAACCTGGAGAAAGCTGCAAAAGCAGTTCTCTCCAGTCCACATTTATGCTCTGTAGCCTTGCACCAAGCAAATGTGCATACCCTGTGTCCTCCAAATTTCAATTGAAATTTCAAATTTCAATTTTACCTAGACAGCATCTCCTACTGTCACATATCCCCTCCCCTTGTTTCGAACCCACAGGGGCCTGAACACACCAGCCCGAATCCTTGATTGGGGCACTTCTGCGCCAGCTGTTCGCTGCGTAGGCCCAATTTTTTTTTCGGGTGCGTTTCCAGGCACGCCCTACCCTGGATCGCAACGGGGTCCTACAGTTTTGTATCCTCAGCCTACTCCCTCTATCCTTGGGGTTCCTGAGCTTACATTTCTTTTCTGGTGGAACCCTGCCTTTCCTGCTACTTCCTTCCAACTCAGTTTCCGGATTCTGTAGGGAACTTGTTCCAGACACTACGCCTGATGAGGAACTACCTTTGACTACCAACTCCCCAGAGCCCAACATCTGTGTATCATTCTCATTTTCCAAGAAATTATTCATGGCCATATCAAGGTCATTATTTACATTAACATTCAGTAATACACCACCATTTCTTCAATTACCGATACCGTCAATTCTTTCTTGTTCAGGGTTTGGTAGGGCCAGGCCCAAGGAGGGACACACAGGTGAGCAGCTACCCCCTATGGGACCTTCACAAGGCTTCACTTCACCTGTTGTCCAAATCTCTGTGGGCAGTTGCCCTAGCAATTGACATTGAGCAACACATGACCCATTTATAGCAAAACCAATCTTTGCCAGCTCACATTTTTCCATGTCACAATTTTTGTTCCTCTCCATACTATATTTGAGAGCATCTCCGGGTACCCCAACTTGTACCTCTCTGCAGGTGACAGACAGAATGTCTGCTTTTGCCGCGTCCATATCTGGCCCTTCCTTCTTAGGAGGTTTAGCGGGTGAGGCAGTATCCGCGCCATTTACTAAACCCTGCTCAGCCGCACCTCCGACCGCACTAGCAGACATGTCCATCAACGCATCAGGCGGAGAGACCTCTGATGTCTCCAGCAGCCCCCCAGAGCGCCTTCCGTACTGAACCTTATCCGGAAGCACCCTCACAGGGAACTGTGAGATCACTTGCCAGACTATTAATAAGCACCGTACCAACCAGTTCCACTGGTGATTAATGTTACCCAGCACAGCTTGCATTACCTGGCTCCACCCTTTGGTACCATGCAGCACTACCACATCTGACTGTAATGGAGGCACCCAGGTATACAAGGAATGAGCTTTCACTAGTTCAAGCAGTTCCACTAGCATATCTGTAATTTCTACACACTTCACATCAATATGCCAAACATTTTTGGGGACCTTTCCCTTATTAGAGACATGGAGGGGCTCATTCACTGCAGCTTGAGGGCCCGAGAATTTTAAAGGGGCCTCCACCTCACTGGAGGTATCCATCACAGCCTGACGCTCCTCTGAACCACTGTCAGACGCATGTCTCCTACTCATGCCCTCTAACTCACCAATAAGCCTCTGCAAGTCACCTTGACACTTGACATTCAGCTGCTGGGCTGTGAACACCACATCTGCCATGCATGCGCCCTGATCTGGTATAGCAGTTGTTGTATTCACACACCTGTCACTCAACATAGCCTTGTCTAACATGGCTAGTAATTGTTTGGCCCAACCGTCCCAATCCATTGCGCTTCTATTATGAGGGATCAGCAGTACCTCATCTGCTCTAGGAGGCACCTGGGAATCAGCAGCACAAACAGTACCTTTGTCAGTTCTATATAAATCACATTTTGACAACATGCTTTTACCCTTTGCTAATGCTTCAAACAAGGCAGGCTGCAATACACCATCACCCCCTTGCTCCTGAGGCGCTAACACACTCAGCTGTGTACCTTCAGCTGTGGCCAGCTGACTTAACCCCTTATCAACTGGGTTAAACATATGGTAAATGGACTGCTCACATAAACTCTCACTGCATGGTGTAGACCCAGTCTGTTCCACCAGAGCAAAGTCAGTGTTGTCCTGGAAAATCTCTGGCTCAAGCGCATGGAGAGTCCCTGAGACTTCCATGGACAACCCTGAGGCTCTGCGTCTGGTTGCCAAGGGAGACATCCCCCTTTCCTCATTACTTTTGAACACATCACCATAAGTACATGTATCATCAGCAGTACCTTTACCTTCAGCATTCATAGACATATCAGTGTTATAAGCTTTAACAGGCTGTTCCCGGTCGGAACACACATCACCCTGTGTGCCGCTCAGCACACCATCCTTCCTCTCCAAAGGCATTCTTTTGCCCACTAGGGTGGCTCCACAGTTGTCCTGGGAAACCATGTGCCTCACCATTGTGGGCTCCTGGGAGGTTTCCCTGGGCATCTCTGTAGCACCTGTCACTAGAGAACCTGGCACACAAACTGTATTGGTCACCCCTAGGTTACCACTTTCAACACTCTGGTGGATTACACCAGGCACATACAGAGTCCAGTCTTTTTGAGTTCTTAACTTACCTTGCTGCAGGTTGAGCTTCAACCTGTGTCTCCCCACTACTCGTAGCACCCTGCAGCAAGTCCATTTTTACACCTTCTGCCGATCTCCCAGCTGGATATACTCCCACTTCACTGGGATCAGTCCCACAAACTGCAACAGTCTTACCATAATCTGTAGCAGTTAACTCTGGCTTCATTTGAGTACGTTGTCTATCCTTCATCGCACTTTTACTGGCCAACTCTCCCTGGTGGCCATAGGATGAAACTGCAGCAGGCACAACAGGAATTTCTTCTTTGTTGCCAGGGGTGACTGCAAGCATTTTAACACAGGACTCCGGGCTTGCAGGTGAAGAGTTAAGCCCAGCAACAATATCAGCAGCTGTATTCCACAAGCTAGGACAAGAAAAGATCCCATGCCCCAGTTGACCACATTCCTGGCATGTTACTTGGCGACTTTCTCCTGTTGCTAAGAGAGATGGCACTCTCCCAACATGCATAATCTCACTGGCATCTCTATGAGGATGGTGGGGCACCTCTTTCCTGTAGCTCCTCATTCTCATTGGCACATTTTCTCTGGTTGCTAATGGAAACGGTGGTCTCCCAGCTGCACTTTGCTGACTCTCCCAAATGCAGCGACTTTGTACTCCTTGAAGCATTGTTGCTTTCAACTTGCCACGATCCTCTGTCGGCAATACGTTTCTTGCATAGTTCGCAGACTTGACATCACCACGGTTGCTACGGGCAACCACATACTTCTTGAACTTCTGATCAGCCTTTTGGACACTCCTGGGACTCAAATCAGGCTTCCTAAACATTGTTGCAGACCTTTGTCTGGCCTTGTCACCTTGTATTGGAGACCGAGACAAAGGGCACTTGGAGACAACATGCCCCCACTCTCTCCTTGCACTGAGGGTTGGCTTGCTTTCCTCTTTAGCTGGGTTTAGTGCCGCTAGGTGCCGCTTGCACCAATCCACTGCAGATTCAAACACTGGTGGGCTCTCCATATTCGCAGTCACTTCACTGCACTTTTGTGCCCTCCAGCAAAAAATGAAGCACTGTCACTTTAAAGCAAGTTGCTTTTCACTTCATGCAAGCTTTCCTCACCTGCACAGTGCACACACAGATTGTGCTGTCTCATGCGCACAAACGGTTCATAGCAGAGAAAAAAAAAAGTTTGACTTTTCATTCACAGGTACACAACCTGCAACACGCAATGCCTTTTGCCTGGCTGCACTTCGATACACAGCCAATAGTTCCTGACTTGAACTCACTGTGGAGCAAGGACCCGGATTCCACCGTCTTGTGCCCGCATCCAACAACCACTTGTAACATGGGGGACCATTAGCTCTCGTGGTAAATGCATTTGTTAGCGATTCAAGCCAGTCAGGAACTATATTTAAGGGCATGGTAGCCCATTTTTATTAAAAAGGCAAATGAAAGTCTTTGACATAAAGGTTTCCCACACAGGGGTTCTTCTCCAGCAAATAAACACTCACAGAAAATGCTAGCCCACCTGGCTCTTTAGCAGTACCTCTGCACTTTGTCCTGGTCACACAGACCACAGGATTTCCTCACTATGGATGGCTTCTCTTTAGCGCCCACAGCTTCGCTCTGGCCTTAGTCCTCAGGCTGTTGCACTGCTTCTTGCAGTCGCACGTTCTGGCTGCCTCCTGCAACCTCTCTGACTCCTGGAGACCTGCTGTCTCTCTGGGTGTGGAGCAGTCTCCAACTGGGAGCCATGAAGTCTTCCCATACACTCATTATAAGTGCTGTGCTCACCTGAGCACACACCCCGCTGGCAATTTACAAAATCTGGACACAGGGTTGGAGATTCCGTCCCACCCAAGACACTATGGAATCTCCAAACTACAGAGCCCCATGACCAAATACCAAAACCTGGAGAAAGCTGCAAAAGCAGTTCTCTCCAGTCCACATTTATGCTCTGTAGCCTTGCACCAAGCAAATGTGCATACCCTGTGTCCTCCAAATTCTCAATTTTACCTAGACAGCATCTCCTACTGTCACAATATATATATATATATATATATATATATATATATATATATATAATACACTGCAGCTGAATAACCTGCCTGCCTGCTCAATCTAAATCACACTCTCTCTCTGTCCACACCAACAACACACTACACAGGGCCGACGTGCAGGAAGCCTTATATAGTGTGGGGCGTGGACTTAGTCCCCCTGAGCCATAATTGGCCAAAGGCACCCTGCCTTATCCAATTATGGCTCTCTTAGCTGAGGCCGCTGGGATTGGCCAAAGCATGCTGGTCATGGTGCATGGTTTGGCCAATCATCATACAGCAATGCACTACGATCTCGTAGTGCATTATGGGGCATTACGCGGCCCTCAAATTTGCCGCGAACACCCCATAATGTTCGTTTTTCGACGAACGGGCGAACACCCGATGTTCGAGTCAAACTCATTTTCGACCCGAACATAAAGCTCACCCCTACTCAGCATGAAAGAAGCTTTCCTGGAGCATTTCAGTTCCTGGTAGTGCAACTGAAGCAAACAATCAACTATGGGTGGCAAGGCACTGTCACCGGGATCTCCGGGATAAAGTTGTGGACAGGCACATTAATGACACTTAAAATTCAATTAAAAATGTTGTCTAGGAGGAGACAAAAGGGTACAAACAAAAAACTGCTATTATTAATGAATGAATTAATATCCCACTCTATGTTCATACCATGTGGGGCATAGCACCTAACCTGATAAATCCAGTTAGTTTCAAGACGTGATACTTCTTGTACCACATTGCTACCTCTCCAGTTACTACCGTGTTTCCCCGATAGTAAGACACCCCCGATAGTAAGACGTATCGGGAGTGTCAGAGGGGACAGCTAATGTAAGCCGTACCCCGAAAGTAAGACGTATGTCTTACTATCGGGGAAACACGGGTGATTTGCCTGCAGAGACCAGAGCCGAATGAGATGCAGAGTAGCGCAGGAAGCGTCTATCTGTCATACGCTGTCTCTCATGTCACTCAGCGCTGCTCGCTCCCCGGCGGCCCCTCCTCTCTTCTCGTCAATCCCCATTGGCTTGAGACATCATCTGGGATAGACGAGAAGAGAGGAGGGGCCGCCAGGGAGCGGGCAGCGTGACATGAGAGAAAACATGACAGATAGACGCTTCCTGCACTACTATGCTCGCAAGTACTTTTCTCTCCAGCCGCCATCATGGGTCGCATGCACGCTCCGGGAAAGGGCTTGTCCCAGTCGGCTCTCCCATACAGACGCAGCGTCCCCACTTGGTTGAAACTGACATCTGATGATGTGAAGGAACAGATTTTCAAACTGGCCAAGAAGGGTCTCACCCCATCCCAGATTGGTGTTATCCTGAGGGACTCTCATGGTGTTGCTCAGGTTCGCTTTGTAACTGGTAACAAGATCTTGCGGATCCTGAAATCCAAGGGACTGGCCCCCGACCTGCCCGAGGACCTCTACCAAATGTCACTAAAACTTTAATAAAGTTCAACATTTACTATGCTCGCAAGTAAGTGTCCCCAGATGTGCCCCATGTCCTGATGCCCTAATGTGCCCCATGCCCTGATGCCCTAATGTGCCCCATGCCCTGATGCCCTAATGTGCCCCATGCCCTGATGCCCTAATGTGCCCCATGCCCCATAATGTGCCCAGATGTGCTGTGCCCCATAATGTGCCCAGATGTGCTGTGTCCCCCATAATGTGCCCTGATGTGCTATGTGCCCCATAATGTGCCATAATGTGCCCTGATCTGCTATGTGCCCCATGATCTGCCCCATAATGTGCTATGTGCCCCATAATGTAAGACATACCCCGAAAGTAAGACATAGTGGGGCTTTTAGGGATAAAAAGAAAGTAAGACACTGTCTTACTTTCGGGGAAACACGGTAGTGAATCTATCGATACCAATAAACACAGTACATCCTAGGATCTCGATTATAACACAGATCATAATGCTTGGATAAACTGTGCTTAGGAAACACTTTTTTTTATATTGGCCACGTGTTTGCTTATTCACACATGTAACATCCGTATGATGCGACCGATATATTGACGCCCACGTGGGCATCGGACAACGTACACGACATTCCTAGTTGTACAGGAAATGAAGGGTTTAGTGGAGAACTCCTCATTGGTGGAAGAGGACTGAGTGATCTGTGGCATAATCGAGATCCTAGTGGTACTGTGTTTATTGGTATCAATAGATTCACTAGTAACTGGAGAGGCAGCAATGTGGTGCGAGAGGCATCACATTTTGAAACTTAGTAGATCTTCTATTCCTTCCTGTTGTTGGAATGCAGGCAATGCCCGCCTACTAATATGCCGTCCCCTATATATATCGAGCATAGCACACGTCAAGCCACGCCCCTGACAACTTCATAGATGATGAAACGTGTAGGAGGAGTTGGAGACGTGTGACAGGACTTGCATGCTGGGTCATGGCGGACATTTTGTGGGTTGGAAACGCTGGGCGTTTCCTACAATGACTATATTAACCGGGTGAAATGTGAGTGCAAAACTTTATCTAATAGTTGGATGTCTGCACTATGAGGAGTCTTTTTTTTTAACTGGGTATTGAGACTGTGAAGGAGATAAAGAGTCATCCCCTTGCTGCTGAGAAGATGTCAGTGATTTATATACATGCTTGTTAACATCTACCTATGGGTAAGAGGCAGTGTGTTTGTTTTTTAAAAGTGGATTACATTTATATGATTTTGCCAGTTGAGTCTGTGCCGACACTATATTTTGGGTTCATGTTGGACTTTTTTTTCAAGCGCTTCACCATTTTCTATACATAACATTATATAGTTTGAGTAAATCTGAAATTGTACTGGGATTATAAAATCCGATTGTAACTTAATTATATGACCACTTTTGGTCTCTAGAATCCTTATCAAGTATCAAAGTACCAGCTTGAGCATGTATATTTCTAGGAGATACTTCATATACACGTTGGAAACTAATCATTGGTGAAGCTGGAAATATCTGATAGTCCAAAACTTCAGTTATGAAAGTGAAGAAAAAATCCTTCAACCACTGGGCCTTATAGAAAAAAAAAATGTTGTACTTGGTCAGTCACAGTTTTCAGTTTTGGTATCCCACACTAAAGCACTTATGACTCTTGTCTCTTATTCAGCTTACATATTGATCACCAAGGAAGACAAATCAGGTAAGTTTAGTATCACAGAAAGTTATGTGTGACTAATCAACATATCTTTGTGTGGTATATGAAGGAGTGTTGTGGTTTAAACCTAACAATGGACCTCAAGGATAAAGATTTGTTTGTGTCCAACCAAATGGCTTTCTTGAGAGATGTGCACCTGGATTTGGTATGTAGATTTAAATGAAAAGGGTCATTAATCAGATTTGCTATTGGTCTTATATTGAGTTAAACAGAGATCACATTGAATGTTTTGCTCACATTAGATGATATTTGGATACTATTATTGCCCCAACGCTATTCTTATTTGATATACCCTTTTATTATAGGATTTTATGTATTTTCACACAATAGGCCAAACAATAGGTCATCTTATCAGCAAATTCACATTTTACTGTTTTGCAACATACAAGTGTATAGTATAAAAGATTATCTAACCCTCCCTACCCCCTTTTCCACCTTTCTTCTCCTACTTCTACTACTTCCAATTATCTAAGATTCCTTTTGATATAAGTCTTAACCCTTTCTCTAAATCCAGAACCCTTGTATATCTTGCAGTACTAGTCTGGCCCTCTGAGGCTCACCAATGCAGGTCATTTATATGTACATTGATAGAAATGCTATTACACATAGAAGTGACTTAATGTGTTTGTAACCCTAAACAAAAAAAAACATCAAAAAAAATTATCCTGTTCCTTTAAAGCATGTTATACAGCACAGTGCTTGTGCTGTGTAATTTGTCCATTTCTATCACCTGAAATAACTGACCGATTTCTGCCTGGTTCCGCCCTCCCCCCTGTAAACTGACCACGGTTTATCATGGCTGCTGAACCCTGACACCGTGGTCAGTTTACTTGCCTCCGTCATCTGCAGCTCTCCTCTCTCCCCACTCTCCCCTCCCTACCTGCCTGTAAGCTCCTGTGTCTGTGAGCTGAGGTATTTCTGTAACCTGTCAAAATACCTTTTTTTTTTTTCAATAAAAATTCCTACAGTATATGATAAACTTGAAAGGATGTGCATTATGATCACCCAACACAGAGGGCAGATCGGTACTAAGCCCCCTTGCAGTCTAGCTGCAGTGCATTCCTTCCTGGTATTTCAGTGTGCCCCCACTGCTCGCAGCCTCGCAGAGTGTGCACTGAGTGATAATCACATACATTTAGGACCTTGTGCATTCATGGGTGAATGCATGGAATGCAGGTCTGCTGTATTCCAGGCATTCATCCTTGCATTTACAGGGTCCTAAATGTGAGTACTACATAGGACAGCATTCAGCCTTGTCTGCCACAATCTGCCATATAGACTTTGACAGGCTACAGGTAGGGGGGGGTGGATGCTGCATCAGTGGCGCCACTAGGGTTGTAGTAGAATCCCCCCTTTCCCCCAGTACAGACCCCTAAGTAGTAGACTCTCCCCCTTCCCACCAGTACAGACCCCTCAGTAGTATAACCCCCCTCTCCCCCCCCAGTGCAGACCCCTCAGCAGTAGAACCCCCCTTTTCCCCCCAGTACAGGCCCCTCAGTAGTAGAACCCCTTTCAGTATTAGAACCCCCCTTCCCCCAGTACAGATCTCCAGTACAGGCCTCTCAATATTAGAACCCCATATTTCCCTCCAGTACAGAACCCCTCAATAGAAGAATTCCCCCCCTTTCCCCCAAGTACAGATCCTTCAGTAGTAGGACCTCCCTTTCCCTAAGTAGTAGAATCCCCCCCTTTCCACCCAGTACAGACCCTTCAGTAGTAGAACCTCCCTTTCCCCCCAATACAGACCCCTCGGTAGTAGAATCCCCCCCATTTCCCTCAAGGACAGACCCTTCAGTAGTAGAACCTCCCTTTCCCCCCAATAGAGACCCCTCAGTAGTAGAATCCCCCCTTTCCCCCCAATACAGACACCTCAGTAGTGGAACTCCCCTTTCCCCCAGTACAGACCCCTCAGTAGTAGAACCCCCCCCCCCCTTTTCTCCCAGTGCAAAACCCCCTCAGTAGAAAAACCCCCTTTCCCCCAGTACAGACCCCCCAGTACAGGCCTCTCAGTAGTAGAACCTCCCTTTTCCCCCAATACAGACCCCTCAGTAGTAGAACCATCCTTTCCCCCCAATACAGACCCCTCAGTAGTAGAATCCCCCCCCCCCCAATACAGACACCTCAGTAGTGGAACTCCCCCCTTTCCCCCAGTGCAGAATCCCCTTAGTATTAGAGCCCCCCCCTTTCCCCCCAGTACAGGCCTCTTAGTAGTAGAACCCCCTCTTTCCCTCCAGTACAGACCCCCTCAGTAGTAGAATCCCCCCCTTTCCCCCAGTACAGACCCCTTTCTAGTAGAACCCCCCTTTTCCCCAGTACAGACCCTTCAGTAGCAAAACCTCCCTTTCCCCCCAGTACAGACCCCTCAGTTGTAGAATACCCCCCTTTCACCCCAGTACAGACCCTTCAGTAGTAGAACCTCCCTTTCCCCCCAGTACAGACCCATCAGTATTAGAATCCTCCCCATTTCCCCCAAGAACAGACCCTTCAGTAGTAGAACCTCCCTTTCCCCCAGTACAGACCCCTCAGTAGTATAATCCCCCTCCCCCCCAATACAGACCCCTTTGTAGTAGAACCCCCCCTATCCACCCAGTACAGACCCTTTAGTAGTAGAACCTCCCTTTCCCCCCAATACAGACCCCTCAGTAGTAGAATCCCCCCCCCCCATTTCCCCCAAGGACAGACCCTTCAGTAGTAGAACCTCCCTTTCCCCCAGTACAGACCCCTCAGTAGTAGAACCCCCCCCCCCTAGTACCGACCCTTCAGTAGTAGAACCTTCCTTTTCCCCCCAATACAGACCCCTCAGTAGTAGAATCCCTCCCTTTCCCCCAATACAGACCCTTCAGTAATAGAACCCCCATTTCCCCCAATTCACACCCCTCAGTAATAACCCCCCCCTTTCCCCCCAGTACAGACCATTCAGTAGTAGAACCCCCCAATACAGACCCCTCAGTAGTAGAACCCCCCATTTTCCCCAGTGAAGACTCCTCAGTAGTAGAACCTCCCTTTCCCTAGTACAGACTACTCAGTAGTAGAACCCCCTTCCCCCCAGTACAGGCCCCTCAGTAGTAGAACCCCTCCCCTTTCCCCCAGTGCAGAACCCCCTCAGGAGTAGAACCCCCCCTTTCCCTCCAGTACAGAACCCCCAGTACAGGCCTCTTAGTAGTAGAACCCCCTCTTTCCCTCCAGTACAGACCCCCTCATTAGTAGAATCCCCCCTTCCCCCAGAACAGACCCTTCAGTAGTAGAATCCCCCCTTTCCCCCCAGTACAGACCCTTCAGTAGTAGAATTCCCCCAAGTGCAGAGGGCAGGCAGGGGGCACAGTGGCAGCACTTGGAGGGGCACTTAAAGGGGCACTCTGGCAGCACTTAAAGGGGCACTCTGGCAGCACTTAAAGGGGCACTCTGGCAGCACTTGAGGGGCACTCTGGCAGCACTTGAGGGGCACTCTGGCAGCACTTAGAGGGGCACTCTGGCAGCACTTGAGGGGCACTCTGGCAGCACTTGAGGGGCACTCTGGCAGCACTTAAAGGGGCACTCTGGCAGCACTTAAAGGGGCACTCTGGCAGCACTTAAAGGGGCACTCTGGCAGCACTTGAGGGGCACTCTGGCAGCACTTAAGGGGCACTCTGGCAGCACTTAAGGGGCACTCTGGCAGCACTTAAAGGGGCACTCTGGCAGCACTTGAGGGGCACTCTGGCAGCACTTGAGGGGCACTCTGGCAGCACTTGAGGGGCACTCTGGCAGCACTTGGAGGGGCACTCTGGCAGCACTTGGAGGGGCACTCTGGCAGCACTTGGAGGGGCACTCTGGCAGCACTTGGAGGGGCACAGTGGCAGCGTTTGAGGGGCACAGTGGCAGCGTTTGAGGGGCACAGTGGCAGCGTTTGATGGGCACAGTGGCAGCATTTAATGGGCACAGTGGCAGCGTTTGATGGCACAGTGAGGCTGTTTGTTTGCGCCCCCCCAAAAATTTTGAGCACCAGCCGCCACTGCCTGACGCCAAGACATGGCAGCATACATATGATATAGCTCTGCCCCTATATCCACCCACAGGACCTGTTTAGCACTATAAAAGTCTGACTGAGAGCTACCTCCCCCATTCGCAGTGTAAAGCAAAAAGATCAGAGGGAGGGTTCGTATGCTGCCATGTCTTGGCGTCAGGAAAAGAAAATTACGGTAAGTATTTGATACAATTTTCCATTTTCATGATGCCAGACATGACAGCATACATATGATACATAATAAGCTTTTGAGAGAGAGTCAGGGTACGAGGAGGGTTTGCTAGAAAATTAGGGACTGCTGCCAGGTCCTATTGAGGGAACCTATTTCTCTTGGGAGGGCGTAATCTAAGTACCGCTCTCATGAAGTGCTCCACCAGCAGGTTTGCTGCCCATTTCCTTTGGGTAAAAGCCAAGATGGCTGAAATTTACACCTTAAGTGAACTGAGCCCCAAATCCAATCCAGATTGCAGGAAAGACAGGATTTGAGATACATTTGGGTCACTAGGGTCAAACTGACGTCCAGCTGCAAAGCTTGTGAACCTATTCCATATTCTGTAGTAGACGGCATTGGTTGACCCCTTTCTGGAACTCTGTAAAGTTCTGATACCCTCTGGAGAACATCCTAACACTTGTAACCCCTGCCTTACAATTTCCAGGCTGTCAAGGTCAGTCGTGATATTTGCAGATGTAGGGCATCTCCTTCAGACAGGAGATGAGGAGTCACCGGCAGAGTAATCGCGTGCACACGCTGAGATCCATTGCCAGAGATCCATGGTCTGCGAGGCCAGTAAGGAAAAACCGATGACTGTCAAAAATCTCCTTTCAGGATTAAAAAAAAAAAATTGGAGGGAAGGCACAGGCCAGTTGCCCAACCCAAGGATGGGTAAAGGCATCTGTCTCTTCCACTGATGAATGAGGGTAACGTGAGAGGAACCGGCTCACCTTGCAGATGGTTGCTGAGGCAAAAAAATCCATGTTGCGGACACCCCCACTCGTGGATAATCAGTTTGAACACTTTGGGGTGACGGGACCATCCCTTGGGGTCCATGAATTGTCTGGATAGGTGGTCTGCTTCCAAGTTCTGACAGCCTGAAAGATATATGGCCCTCAAATCTGGGAGATATTGTCATGCCAATGTCATGATTGGTCCCACCTCTCTCAAGAGGGATTGGCTGTGCTCCCTGCCTTGTCACTGTATGTAGGACACTGCTGCCCTGTTGTCCAGATGGAGCAGGACTGGGCGACCCTCTATGTGCGGAAGCAAAGTGGTCAACACCATGAATGCTGCTTGAATTTCCAGAATATTGGAAACTAGGCCCTGAGTGGGAAATTCCCCTCTGCCCTGGATCTTGAGTTTTTCACAGGTGGGCCCCACCTTGCTGTGCTGGCATCTGTGGTAATAATGATCCATGGCTGCAGCCCTAATGGACTAAGCCATTTAGGGGTTTTTTTTGTATACCACCACAGACTGGAACCTCCAGATGGTGATCCTGACTGGCTGGGCTAGACAAACTCTTATGCCCCATACACACGGTCGGATTTTCCGACGGAAAATGTCCTATCAGACAATGTTGTTGGAAATTCCGACCGTGTGTAGGCTCCATCGGACTTTTTCCGTCGGATCTTCTGACGGACAAAGTTTTATCTCCTGCTCTCAAATTTTCCGACAACAAAGTCCTATCGGACTTTTTCCGATCATGCGTGTAGCGAATTCCGACAAACAAAGTGCCACGCATGCTCAGATCACATTACAAGACCAAAGCTATTGGCTACTAGCCTCTACGTAGTCCCGTCGTACGTAACGAACGTCACCACGTTCAGGATGATCGGATTTTCCGACAACTTTGTCCGACCGTGTGTATGCAACACCAGTGTCGGACAAAATCCGTCGAAAAAAATCCGACGGATTTTGTGGTCGGAATTTCCGACCGTGTGTACGGGGCATTATACTGCATCAGGAAGCCTTGTTGGAAAACTGAGTTTCCAGCGAGCCCAGGGGAATCATCGGAATACATGAAGCCATTGTCCCGAGAGAACTGGGATGCTGACATCACTGGTGAAGCCAATGCCTGTTGAAACGTCTCCCTGATCTTGGGGAGTATGAGGTGGCAAAGAAACTGAGGCCGCCTGAGTATTGAATTGGGCCCTTAGGTAGACCATATTCAATGTAGGCTCCAGCTGGCTCTGGTAATGCCTGTCCCTCAACGCAAAACTGAGGAACTGCTGGTATGACTGAAGGATTGGGACATGCTGATAAGCATATTGCAAGTCCACTGAAATCCTCCAGTCTCCTGGTTAAATGACCTGGATTATGGTATGGAGAGACTCCATCTTGAGTCTATCTGGATAAATTGATTCAGCCTCTTGAGGTAGTTCTGGAGGCTGTCGTTTGAACAGCCAATAATGGCCTTGCGCCACTGTGGACTGAATCTGCCATTTTTTTGCCAGAACTGGGTCACTTAAAGCAGGGCTCAAGTCCTGCGGGAACGCATGGGAACGGAGTTCCTGTACTTTTTCCACAACAGGAACTCAGTTCCCGTTAGCAGCCGTGTCCTGCGAGACTTTGAAGTATGCGAGCTGTGTGGCAGGAGCTACACCAGCAGCTGCCGACACAGCTCGCAATAGTAAGTGCTGCACACCTGACCATTCAGGCATTGCCAGTAGGGGGCCCCATGACAGCTTCTGCTTCGATCTACCTGTCAATCACAGCTAGCTGACAGGTAGATCAGGTCCCTGCTGCGAAGAGATTGTATTTAGTCAGACCTCTTGTGATGTGCTCCTCCCCGCCGGACCCTCCTGATTTTCTGTCTCCTCATCCCCCCCCCCCAAGTCTCCTGCATACTTGCTCTGTGTGTCCCGCTGAATCCCCCCTCCTCTATCTTCAGTGCCATATGATGAGAGAACCCAGAGGAGGAGCACAGCTATTCTGCTCACAGGACATGCAGGGAAAGAGGTGAGCTGAGGGAGGAACATCAGTTTGGGGTGGTAAGCTGAGCACAATACCTGGCAAAGTTTAATGCCAGGAGGGAAGTTTATGTGGAAATATGTGAAGGGTTGGAATAGCAGAGAGTGTGTGTTGGAGCCCTGCAGAGTTTGCAGCCCCCCAAGCTAACATACATCTCCTAAGCAGGAACACATCACTATCTCCCCAAGCATTCTGTCCAGATAATGTGCAGTTCATTTATGACCTTTCCGTTTAACCCTGTGTTATCCAAACTCTGTTCAATGAAAAGTGTAAACTCACCACATAAACACTCTATATACAAAATATAATAAATCCCCAATAAAGATCAGAACATGATGTTCACATTTGCATGGAAGCACAATAGAATGAATGCTGATTATTCAGAGAATTACCGTATTTATGTTTATTGAGGATTGTTTTTTTTTAATGTACTAACAGTTAAGCTTCATACACACAATACGGAAATTGGATGAAAAATACCACTTTTGAAGCGTTCGTGCATATGAGCGTATCATTTTTAATTTTTTTTGGTGGGGGAGTGGATCTTGGGTGGGAGTTCCCACACTTTTTTCCCCAGGACTTGACCCCTGCATACAAAGACACCAAAACAAATCAGTTCAGAAATATCTCTGACAGAGGAAGACTGGGAAAACATTTACACTAGCATCCATAAGGGATCCACCAACATGTCGGTCCAAGAAAATGGCTTCAAGATTTTCGCCAGATGGTACAAAACTCCCTCTAAACTACATAAATTCGATCCCAATATACCACCTACATGTTGGAGATGCTCTGAAGATATAGGGACTCTCCTACACATCTGGTGGGCATGTCCAATAATCCAACCATTCTGGAAAGAAGTACATTGCCTCATCACCAAAATCACCACATTTCAATTAGACTTCTCTCCGGCACAAATGCTCCTACACCATGCATCAGTGGTCGACAAATCCCGGGCGCCAAGTCGCATTGGCGACTAGAAATAGCGGGCTGGCGCCTGGGCTACATTGGGTCCGGTGTCTTGTCCCCACACTCGTCCACAGTAAGATACACTAAGAAGGGGGAAAGAAGACATGTTGTTACACCCACCGGAGTTTTGCATAGTAGATGTATTTATAACAGTAAAGTGATTATCTATAGTGAAATACAGGTAGTATTAGATGTTGAATTTTTCAAAGCAGCGAACTTCTGTGATATTAGCAAACCTGTGAGATGAGAAGGGTTGCCGCTGCTTTTCAAATTCAAGATCTAAGTAGTCAGACGGAGTTGTAAGTCCTGTATTTCACTATATAAACTGACTTTACTGATATAAAAATACATGTAAAATGCAAAACTCCGGTGGGTGTAACAACATGTCGGCTTTCCCCCTTCTTAGTGTATACTTACTGTGGACAAGTGTGGGGTGTAGCAAGATGGCGGTGATGGAACGTCACTTCCGTGCGATGGGTCACCGAATATATGTCGTTGCACCGGGGCTCCCCATCTCCTTCCATCACACCAACTCTGCCCACTCTGCCATCTTCCCAGAGACCAACTCCGCCTCCCCATCTCCTTCCATCTCGCCCACTCCGCCATCTTCCCAGAGACCAACTCCGCCTCCCCATCTCCTTCCATCATCTCGCCCACTCCGCCACCTTCCCAGAGACCAATTCCGCCTCCCCATCTCCTTCCATCTCGCCCACTCCGCCATCTTCCCAGAGACCAACTCCGCCTCCCCCATCTCCTTCCATCACACCAACTATGCCCACCTCAAGCTGCACCGACGTCATAAACATGAGACAGAACCAAAATCTATGTGCTTAGAAGTGACAGAAAGGAAACCAGGTATGTGATATCTGTATATACCCTCCCCAGACCCATATATATACCTTCCCTACTGAGCCGCTGCCCATCACACCATCAAGCCTAGTACACTTGGGCCGCATGCCGGGCAACATCGGTCAGTTTAATAAAAACTGGCTGCCATTCGGCCCATGTGTATGGCAGTCGGTCCGACAGAAGCCAGCCATTGGGCATGATGGAAAAAAAAAACTGGCTCCTAACTTTTCTAGCTGGCTCCTAGATTTTAAGCAAATTTGTCAAGCCCTGCCATACATCACTCCCGAACAGAACGTATCACCGCTCACTAGCCCAGCATCTATTAAGTGCAGCAAAGATGTGCATCCCTACCTTATGGAAATCTACTACTCCCCCAACTACTTCAGACTGGATTAAACGCATATCTAGAATTGCGGAAATGGAAGAACCGATACACCAATCTAAAGACACCTCCAGACCTAACCCACATAATCACTCCTCAACCCAACATGATAAACTAATATCAAACAAAGTATTTCTGCATGCAACCACACCGATTCCAAATTTTGGAGATACCGTATATACTTGAGTATAAGCCGAGTTTTTCAGCACATTTTATTGTGCTGAAAGTGCCCCCCTCGGCTTACAGTGGTGTGAAAAAGTGTTTGCCCCCTTCCTCATTTCCTGTTCCTTTGCATGTTTGTCACACTTAAGTGTTTCGGAACATCAAACCAATTTAAACAATAGTCAAGGACAACACAAGTAAACACAAAATGCAATTTGTAAATGAAGGTGTTTATTATTAAAGGTGAAAAAAATCCAAACCATCATGGCCCTGTGTGAAAAAGTGATTGCCCCCCTTGTTAAAACATACTATAACTGTGGTTGTCCACACCTGAGTTCAAATTCTCTAGCCACACCCAGGCCTGATTATTGCCACACCTGTTCACAATCAAGGCATCACTTAAATAGGAGCTGCTTGACACAGTAAGGTCCACCAGAAGATCCTTAAAAGCTACACATCATGCCGAGACCCAAAGAAATTCAGGAACAATTGAGAAAGAAAGTAATTGAGATCTATCAGTCTGGAAAGGGTTATAAAGCCATTTCCAAAGCTTTGGGAATCCAGCGAACCACAGTGAGAGCCATTATCCACAAATGGCGAAGACATGGAACAGTGGTGAACCTTCCCAGGAGTGGCCGGCCGCCCAAAATTACCCCAAGAGCGCAGCGACGACTCATCCAAGAGGTCACAAAAGACCCCACAACAACGTCCAAGGAACTGCAGGCCTCACTTGCCTCAGTTAAGGTCAGCGTTCATGCCTCCACCATCAGGAAAAGACTGGGCAAAAATGGCCTGCATGGCAGAGTTCCAAGGAGAAAACCACTGCTGAGCAAAAAGAACATCAAAGCTCGTCTCAATTTCTCCACAACACATCTTGATGATCCCCAAGACTTTTGGGACAACATTCTGTGGACCGATGAGACAAAAGTGGAACTCTTTGGAAGGTGTGTGTCCAAGTATATCTGGCGTAGAAGGAACACTGCATTTCAGAAAAAGAACATTATACCAACAGTAAAATATGGTGGTGGTAGTGTGATGGTCTGGGGCTGTTTTGCTGCTTCAGGACCTGGAAGACTTGCCGTGATAAAAGGAACTATGAATTCTGCTGTCTACCAAGAGATCCTGAAGGAGAATGTCCGACCATCTGTTCGTGTACTCAAGCTGAAACGAACTTGGGTTCTGCAGCAGGACAATGATCCTAAACACACCAGCAAGTCCACCACCGAATGGCTGAAGAAAAACAAAATGAAGACTTTGGAGTGGCCTAGTCAAAGTCCTGACCTGAATCCTATTGAGATGTTGTGGTATGACCTTAAAAAGGCCGTTCATGCTCGAAAACCCTCTAATGTAACTGAATTAGGACAATTCTGCAAAGATGAGTGGGCCAAAATTCCTCCAGGACGCTGTAAAAGCCTCATTGCACGTTATCGCAAACGCTTGGTTGCAGTTGTTGCTGCTAAGGGTGGCCCAACCAGTTATTAGGTTTAGGGGGCAATCACTTTCTCACACAGGGCCATGATGGTTTGGATTTTTTTTCACCTTTAATAATAAACACCTTCATTTACAAATTGCATTTTGTGTTTACTTGTGTTGTCCTTGACTATTGTTTAAATTGGTTTGATGTTCCAAAACACTTAAGTGTGACAAACATGCAAAGGAACAGGAAATGAGGAAGGGGGCAAACACTTTTTCACACCACTGTATACTCGAGTCAAGCACTTTTCTGCAGTAGAAAATTAAATTTTCCGACCCGACTTTGGGGACCCGTATCTCGAGGCCTCTTGGTGCTAGTAACCCTAAATTTGGTGTGCAAACCCAGTGGAACCAACACTACAACATATGAGGTTCCTAGAACTAAGTGGACCCGACATACGGGGCCCCAAAGTTGGTTCGTAAAATGTCATTCTCTGCTGCAGAAAAGTGCTTGACATTTTCCGAACCGACTTCGGGGTCTCTGGACCCAAAGGGTCCTGAAATAACATTGCTGCAGATGGACACAGTTGACCGACTTTGGGGCTTAAGAGGTGTATTGACCAGTACTGAAACCTCCCTGGGAAAACCTCCTGTCGATGGGTCCCGGCGTGCCGGAGCCCCCAACAGGTACACCGCTGGAGGAGCTCTACCCAACCCCCCCACCCCCTCATTCCCATGTCATTCAGCCAATGCACAGCTAAATAGTTTATACTGTGACGTTCCTGGCCTGCACCCATGCATCCCATATCTTATCGAATTTCTGCGGGCAGTTGCGACCCATGTACGTAAGTTTGTACAGGGGCAGAACTGCATTGACCATTGCCTTCCATGCCGAGCTCTGAGGCGGGTCCGGGAGCTTCCATTTTGCTAGTATCGTCTTTCTGGCATAAAAGGCTGCGTAAAAGACGAACAGGCCCATGTGCTTGGTGGTAGTCAGGTTGTCAGTAATGCCCAAAAGAAATACCAGGGGATCTCTGTCTAGAGAAAGACCCGCCACCGCGTTTACATCCGCCACCACCTCCCTCCAAAAGGTCTGAATCAGGGGGCACTCCCACACCATATGTATGAATGTTCCCACCGACTGTCTGCATTTGGGGCAAGTGTCCGACACTCCAGGATATATTCTAGCTAATTTGTCAGGAGTGTAATACACTCTGTGCAAGAACTTTAGCTGGGTGAATCGGTCCCTAGCGGATACCATGAGTGGAATACACTGCTGCAGGCCCTCACTCCAGTCCTCCTCCGTAAGGGTGGGTACATCTCCTTGCCACTTCTCAAACAGCCTAGTGGTACTGTCCCCCGTTTTACATGTGAGTCTGAGATATACCGATGACAGGGTACGATCGATCCCCTCAGCCCTCAGGAGGGACTCGACCGAGTGTACAGCAAGGACCACTCCCTCCGGAAACTGGGCCTTCATAGCATGCCTAAGCTGCAAGTACCTAAAGTACATCCAGGGCGGGAGACCGTAGTCTCGCCTCAGCTCCGTCAGGGGGAGAATGTTGCCTCCTGATACTATTTGTTTCAGAGTATTGACATGAAACCTGATCCATACCTGGGGGTCAGGTATGGAATGGATATGAGGCAAGGATGGGTTGCCCCATAGTGGAGTATGCGGGGATACGGCCCCCGGCTCTCCCACCAATCGAGACACCTGTTGCCAGGCTAGAAGTGTCGTTCTCATGGGAGTAGTCACTTGGGGTCTGCACCCGGGTCCCCGGTATACCAGGGCACTGAGTTCAGAATGGGAGCCCAAAATAGCTGCCTCCAAATTCACTGCCGGGTTAGACCTGTCCTCAGTGAGCCACCACCGCACCGTTACCAACTGCGCGGCCCAATAGTATTTCCGGAAGTTAGGCAAAGACAGACCCCCTTCGGTCAATGAGAGTTGTAATTTGGATTTAGCCACCGAGGGACCGAGCCCGCCCACAGGAACGAGGTGATAATCTGGTCTAGTTTGTTAAAGAAAGATGCCGGGATAGGGACTGGGGCATGGCGAAAAACATATAAAAATTTTGGGAGGAAGCTCATTTTTATAAGATTTACTCTTCCAACCGGGGTAAGGGGGAGAGTCTTCCATATCATACATTTTTCCTTAAAATGATTAAGCACTGGGTAGACATTGTCCTCCAAATAGTGTTTAGGGTCTCTACGGATCTGTATACCCAGATACTTGAATCGGGATACCAGCTGCAGCGGAGTGTGCGTCTCCCGCAACTGGCTCCCTCCAGATAATGAAAACAGTAGCGACTTCTCCCAATTCACCCGTACCCCTGAGAAGAATCCAAACCGATCGATAGTGGCTAAAGCTGCCCGGAGGGAGTCATGCGCGTCATGCAGATATAGCAGCATATCATCCGCATAAAGGGAGACCTTTTCTATCAGGGGGGGAAACGAGATACCACGAACCTCCTCCGAGGTTCTGAGAAGCTCCGCCAGCGGCTCAACCGCCAGTGCAAAGAGAGCCGGGGAGAGAGGGCATCCCTGCCTGGTGCCTCGGTGGAGTGGGAAGGGGGCCGACAAAGAACCATTAGTTCTAACCCTGGCAGTAGGCGCAGCATAAAGCATCCGTATCCAGGAAATGAAATTAGGACCAAATCCAAATTTTCGAAGGACCAGCCACAGGTATTCCCACTCCACCGAGTCAAAGGCCTTCTCCGCGTCCAGTGAGGCAAGTACCTCAGTTCCCCCCCCGACAGGCAGTCCCGCCACTACTGTATAAAGCCTCCTCAAATTAATGTCTGTACCCTTCCCCGGCATAAACCCGGTCTGGTCCCCATGGACCAATGACAGGATAACCCTTCCAAGGCGAATGGCTAAAAGTTTGGCTAGAATCTTTGCATCTACATTCAGTAGAGAAATAGGCCTATATGAGGAGCACAACTCAGGGTCCTTACCAGGCTTGGGGATTACCACTATCACTGCCGCTGACATCGAGGGAGGAAGAAAAGAGGACTCCATCGATGCCGTCAACACCTCCAGTAGTCTGCAAGCGAGAGCCTCGCCATGAGCTTGGTAGAATTCGACTGGGAACCCATCCTCCCCAGGGGCCTTCCCTGCCTGCATGGACCTTATTGCCAGTTGGATTTCTTTGAGGGTGAGCGGAGCCTCCAGACTCCCACGCGCCTCATTAGACAGAACCGGGAGATGAACTCCCTCCAGGTAAGTATGAAGTTCGGCTGGGGTGTATTCCACCCTGGAGGAATATAACTTCTCATAAAAGGAGGCAAAACAAGCATTAATATCTCCAGGGCGGGAGACCAAATCCCCCTCCGCGTTCCTAATGTTGGCTATACCCGTCTGAGCAGATTGTTCTTTTGAAAGCCAAGCCAGGAGTCGGCCCGTCCGCTCACCCTGTTCAAAAATCCTCTGCGACTGATGGAGCAGAGACTTTTTGGCCGAGGTCGTCCTAAGCAGCAGGACCTCCCGCAGAGCGCACTGCAGATCTCTGCGTGAAGTCTCGTCCCCAGCACGAACAAACTGTTGCTCACAGTCAGCAGCCCTCTGTTCCGCCTGAGTTAATTCCATCCCGGACTGCTTCCTAACCTGACCTATTTTTTGTTGGTAGTAACCCCGGGCATGGACTTTAAAGGCGTCCCAGCTGGAAGCTGGGTTTGTGGCCGGGGGGTTCAGGGCCCAGTATCTAGTGACTTCCTCCTCAGCAGGAAGAGCTATCCTATCATCAGAAATCCAGTATCTTGACAGTCGCCATAGACAGTCGGTGGGAGCAGGACAAACATTGAGGGTTACCATGACAGGTGAGTGATCTGAGATACCCCGAGCCAAGATGGACACCTCCTGTATTTTGGTAAGGAGTGAGCCACTGGCATACACCAAATCTATTCTGGACATGGTCGGATACGACGCCGATTGACAGGTATATTGCCTTTGGTGTGGATACTTCCAGCGCCATACATCAGTAAGGCTAAAGTTAGAGGCCCATCGAGAGAGCGGGGAATCTACGGCCCCTCCGGGCGTCAACCTATCTATAGCGGGGGAGGGAGGCATATTGAAGTCGCCTGCCAGTAGCACGTCAACCACCGACAAACCAGCCAAGCACTTGTTTACTGTTTGCAGAATAGCCAGGGATGCCGGTGGGGGGATGTAAATTCCCACCACCGCCATGGGCACATTCGCAATTACAGCATGTACAACAACAAAACGTCCCCCCGGATCTAGGCACAGGTCTAACAGTTTGAATGAAAGGGATTTGTGGACCAGGACACTCACTCCCCTAGCATAGGAGGAATAAGTGGCATGATAATGATGACCCACCCATGCCTTTTTGAGACTCAGGATCCTGCTCCCCATTAAGTGGGTCTCCTGTAGTATGCATACATCAGGTCTATGATCTTTAAGAAATCTGAATACCAATGATCTTTTAATCCGGGAATTGAGTCCCCGGACGTTCCATGAAATAATTTTCAAAGGGGCCATAGGTGGAAGCACAAGTTATTTACACAGTACGGAGATTGGTCCCAGGGCAGAGCATCTGCTCCCCGGGCCCCCTCCCTTCCAGGGGTCTCTCGCTCCACCTCCCCCCTCTGATTAAGGCACATGTCTACCGTATCACCATATATAAGTACAGGTACAATACATTCCTTCAAACAAATTCTAGGACTTAACAACCCTCCCCAACCTCCCCCCTCCCCCCACCCCGCACACCCATCCCAACTAGGGTACGCTTTTTTCCCAAACCTGAACATAGTCAAGGACTATATGGGGTCACGACCAGGTAGCAATCAGGGTGCAGCCTGTCTAAAAATAGCACCGAACCAGGGGCACAAAACAATAGGGAGAAACACAAAAAAGAAGGGGAAAGCAAACAATAAGGGGGTGCTAAAAGTGTGGTCAGAGGTGTGTAGGCACACCATGTCTAGAGGAGACGCCGCCTCCGGGCGGGATGTAATGGACAACATATGCAACTAGGGTATGGCTAGGGTAAATCCTCTAGCCTGCGATCATTGCCACCTTTTCAGTAGATCCATGCAATATGAAAAGTTAAACTTATGGCACTAACGGGATCGGTCCCGGGGCAAAGAAAAATGAAAAGAAAAAATGAAAAACGGCAGGAAGTGTTTAGGAGCAGAAGTACTGGCTGATTGAGGCACTGTGGTTTGCAGTGTTCAGCAGGAAACACAGTGGGTTGGTTCTGCAGTCAACGACCGGATCACGATCTGCGATCATGGGGGGACCGGGAACAGTACCCATACACCGCCAGCACCTGTAGAAGTTCAATCGGCGACAGTTCCCAGTCACTTTCAGGGATGCAACAAACATATCTTAGGCGGATCAGTTAGTAGGTATGGATAGGGAACAGTACTTACGGCCCCAGGGAAAACCACAGCCGAGCTCCTATTGTGGGAATCAAGTGATTAGCGAGGTTGCAGTGTGTTCAGCCATTGGGAGGCCTCCTTTGGGGAAGTAAAGAATCTAGTAGATTCGCCATCTTGCACCCGCAGGCGCGCCGGGAACAACATGCTATACTTAATGGCCTTCTCCCGGAGGGCCCTCTTTACTTCGTCGAATGACTTCCGAAGCCTCTGGGTGTCGACCGAGAAATCCGGAAAGAACATCAGCCTTGCAGCCTCGTGTCTCACCTCCTGCATCTTCCTTGCCTCCCGCAAGATCAGGTCGCGGTCTCTGAAATTGAGCAGTTTAAATATAAACGTGCGTGGTGGAGAGCCGGGGGGGGGGCCGCGTTGCTGGCATTCTATGGGCCCTTTCGACCGCGAAAAAAGATGAGAAGGCGGCCTGTGGGAACAATGTGCGGAGCAGCCGCTCCGTGAATGTAACCGGGTCAGCTCCCTCCAGGCCCTCCGGAAGGCCTATGACCCGCAAGTTGTTCCTGCGGTTGCGGTTCTCCGCGTCCTCGGCTCTCGATTCCAGGGAACGTACCCTCACCTGCAGGGTATGGAGCGTTGCCGAATGATCTCGGGTCACATCCTCCACGCCACTGATCCTGTGTTCAGTCCCAGACACCCTCTGCCGGATCTTCTCAAAATCCTGGCGGATCAAACCCACCTCAGCCTGGACTGTGTCTATCTTGGCTGTGAGGGTTGAAAGGGAAGTTTGACATCCCGTAATGGCTTGCATCAGGGCTGCAAAGTTGCTTTGCTCGAGGAGAGCCGGCTCCGATGTGTCCGTCTGAGACGCCATGCTGTGAGTGGCTAACACGTGCTGCGACGTACCCCCGGGAGAGCTGTGAGCTTTAGGCGCGGATCCTTGCTTCTGAGCCTTCGGTTTGTGGCCGGTCCGTCTCATGCCTCGCCTAGGCAGAGTCGGGGGATGCTTGCAGGTTCTTTGCAGGTCCCAGGGTGTTGAAAACAGGATTAATCGCCCCGTTAGCAGCAGAGCTCCTCAACCAAGCGTCCTACACCATCGCCATCTTGGACACGCCTCCAACCCTCTACTCATCAAAGACGAAACACGATAATCCTCTTATAAGGGACTACGGGATATTCGACATCCAACAGCAATGGACCCGACTTAAGGCTATTATTGACGCTCGAGTTTGAGTACTTGCAATGAGTCTCACACTAGTGCAACTGTGATATATATATTGTCCGCAAGGCAAATTAATTTTCATTAATACAAGGTTATCTCAACTTTCATCCACGTAAGCTGATATTGACTTGATTATTATATAATATTTGACTACTTGTTAAACCTTTGGAAACCATCTGTTCCCACGTTGTATACCCTTTTGATGTAATGTCACGCGTAGTTATTCAGTTATGTTGTATTATTTTACATTTCTCAATAAACTGATTTGAAAAAAAATAATAATATGGTGCAATTCCCTGTCATTCCTCACCTATAAACATATCCCTCTAGTGCTGGGCACCAGTGACTGTCATCACAGCATAGGTGTGCGCAGCCTATTACATTAGGGTGTGCACCCCAAAGCTCAAACACACGTGTTTCTGTGTATATAACAGTAGTATAAAAAAATAACAGTCCAATTCCTGTGATGATCGATCAGATACTAAAACAGCGCTAATTAAAAAAATAAAGCAAATATTGTGTGGCCAACACCACATCAATAACAGTCTTTAGCCCCATACACACGGTCGGAAAATCCGACCACCAAATCCATCGGATTTGGTCCGACGGATTTAGTCCGACACTGGTGTTGCATACACACGGTCGGACAAAGTTGTCGGAAAATCCGATCATTCTGAACGTGGTGACGTTTGTTGCGTACGACGGGACTACGTAGAGGCTAGTAGCCAATAGCTTTGGTCTTGTAATGTGATCTGAGCATGCGTGGCACTTTGTCCGTCGGAATTCGCTACACACGATCGGAATTGGTGTGATCGGACTTTGTTGTCGGAAAATTTATAGAGCAGGAGATAGAACTTTGTCCGTCGGACAATCCGATGGAAAATGTCCGATGGTGCCTACACACGGTCGGAATTTCCGAAAACATTGTCCGATAGGACAGAATCCATCGGAAAATCCGACCGTGTGTATGGGGCTTTTGTGTGTAGTGATGATGAAGTTCCAAAAAAAATCTAGGTGATTCCCAGGAAGCGATTGTGGTGTTCTCAGGTAGACACCCGCTTACTAGCTGGATGGCGGAAATGGTGATAGAGTCCATTTTGATCACTTATTTGCTTGATTGCCATATATATTGTGTACGTAGTTAGTTATAAGGGGGTTTCTTTGGCATATGGGGTATTTGTCTTTAATAAACAGGATTACACTATGTGCACTTCTCCTTGCATTTTATGACATTTTTGAGCCCTGATACCTTGGGAACTCTTTGGTGGAAGGTGCACACTTGGACAATCGTTGAGAATCACCTACATTTTTTTGGAACTGTTTTCTTCATCATCACTACACACAAAGACTGTTATTGATGTGGTGTTGACCACATGATATTTGTTTTATTTTTTTAATTAGCGCTGTTTTAGTATCTGATCATCACAGGAATTGGACTATTATTTTTTATATAACTGTTTTTATATTTTGCTTTCTTTTAAACAGCTGCTTAGTACCATTCTCGTACACTGTAAAGTGAATTAGAAAGGTTTCCTATTGATGTTTGCACTGCTGGAGAGTGGTAGGACCCAACTGACGAGTTGTGTATTATAGGCCGTGAATATACACCCCCTTTTTTTTCTCTCTCTATATCTATATCTATATCTATATCTATCTATCTATCTATCAGTATCTATCTATCTATCTATCTATCTATCTATCTATCTATCTATCTATCTATCTATATATATATATATATATATATATATACACATACATACATACACACACACACACAAAAGGGACATTATTATTTTTTTTTCAAATGACAAATTTTTTTAATTGCATTTCAGTGTAAATATGAGTTGAAAAATTTTAAACACGCACCGTCCTGCCGAGCTTGCACGCAGAAGCGAACGCATACGCGAGTAGCTCCCGCATATGAAAACGGTGTTCAAACCACACATGTGAGGTATCGCCACGATCGTTAGAGTGAGAGCAATAATTCTAGCCCTAGACATCCTCTAACTCAAAACATGCAACCTGTAGAATTTTTCAATTGTTGCCTATGGAGATTTTAAAGGGTAAAAGTTTGTCGCCATTCCACGAGTCTATGCAATTTTGTAGCGTGACATGTTTACTCGGCGTAACATTATCTTTCACAATATAAAAAAATTGGGCTAACTTTACTGTTGTCATATTTTTTTATTAAATAAAGTATTTTTTCCCAAAAAAGTGCGCTTGTAAGTCCGGTGTGACAGACAGTATTGCAACGACCGCCATTTTATTCTCTAGGGTGTTAGAATAAAAAATATTTATAATGTTTGGGGGTTCTAAGTAAAGGGAATAAGATGGGCGGGCAGTGAAAACAGGCATTGGAAGCTCCATTAGCATTGCTCGTTGTCATACCAACGGCCACCACAAGATTGTAATATAAAATGAAATCGTTCAACTGACCATAATGCAGAATCAGTGGGAGCGCTGAGCGTGTCACCTGCCAGGTCGCCTGCCACCAGGTGCCCCCCAGCAGAGTCCCTCCTTGCATCAGGTGCCCCCAGCAGAGTGCCTCTTACATCAGGTGTCCCCAGCGGAGTGTCTCAAATCAGTGACCCAGCGGAGTGTTGGCTACATCTCCTCAAGAGTGGTGACAAGGGTAGAGGTGTGTGGGTGGAGGCATGGTGACTTGGGGTGTTACAGGCTGACTTGGGGAAGGGTGCAGGCATTGTGGTGATTTGGGGGGGCTGGCATGATGGTGACTTGGGGGGTGCAGGCATGGTGGTGACTAGGCGGGAGGGGGTGCAGGCATGGTGATGACTTGGGGGAGGGGGTACAGGCATGGTGTTGTCATGGGGGGAGGGGGATGCAGGCATGGTGTTGACATTGGGGGAGGCGGGTGCCGGCATGGTGTTGACATGGGGAGGGGGGTGCAGGCATGGTGTTGACATGGGGGGGTGCAGGCATGGTGTTGACATGGGGGAGGGGGTGCAGGTATTGTGGTGACATGGGGGGGGGGGAGTGCAGGCATGGTGTTGACATGGGGGAGGGGGTGCAGGTATGGTGGTGACATGGGGGGTGCAGGCATGGTGTTGACATGGGGGAGGGGGTACAGGTATGGTGGTGAAATGGGGGGAGGGGGGGACAGGTATGGGGGTGACATGGGGGAGGGGGGCAGGTATGGTGGTGATATGGGGGAGGGGGGCAGGTATGGTGGTGATATGGGGGAGGGGGCTGCAGGTATGGTGGTGACATGGGGGGTGCAGGCATGGTGGTGACATGGGCAGAGGGGGTGCAGGTATGGTGGTGACATGGGGGAGGGGGGAACAGGTATGGTGGTGACATGGGGGAGGGGGGGCAGGTATGGTGGTGATATGGGGGAGGGGGCTGCACAGGTATGGTGGTGACTTGGGGGAGGGGTACAGGCATGGTGTTGACATGGGGGAGGGGTATGCAGGCACGGTGTTAACATGGGGGGGAAGGGGTATGCAGGCATGGTGTTGACATAGGGGGGGTGCAGGCATGGTGTTGACATGGGGGGAGGTGGGTGCAGGCATGGTGTTGACATGGGGGAGGGGGGTGCAGGCATGGCGTTGACATGGGGGGAGGCGGGTGCAGGCACGGTGTTGACATGGGGGAGGGGGGTGCAGGCATGGCGTTGACATGGGGGAGGCGGGTGCAGGCACGGTGTTGACATGGGGGAGGGGGGTGCAGGCATGGTGTAGACATGGGGGGAGGCAGGTGCAGGTATTGTGGTGACATGGGGGAGGGGTGCAGGTATTGTGGTGACATGGGGAAGGGGGGGCAGGCATGGTGGTGACATGGGGAGAGGGGGTGCAGGTTTATGGTGGTGACATGGGGGTACAGGCATGGTGTTGACATGGGGGGAGGAGGGGCAGGTATTGTGGTGACATGGGGGAGGGGGTGCAGGTATGGTGGTGATATGGGGGGAACAGGTATGGTGGTGGGCATGTAATGGTGATGATATGGTGGGAGGTGGTTGCAGGTTATGGTGGTGACATGGGGGGAGGGGGGAACAGAATTGGTGGTGACATCGGGGAGGGGGGTGCAGGTATGGTGGTGACATGGGGGGAGGGTGGGTGCAGGTATGGTGGTGAAGAGAGAAGCCGAGTGGCTGCCCCTCTCCTCTGCACAAGGGGAAACAACAGTTGTGGCGGCGATGGCGGACATTTTTGTGTAACCGTTGCCGCTTTTAGCCAAAAACATTCGCGATTTTTCCCGGGACAAAAGCAAAATAAATCGGGACAAGCTTAAATCAGGACGAGGGTCCCAAACTGGGATTGTCCCCGGAAAATCGTGACTGTTGGCAACTATGCATCTCTGATAGCGGCGGAGTGATATTCAGCTGTCAGGGATGCTGTAACTGGAACTACAGAGACAGTATCGGAAAATGCGGCTGCCTGACTGCTTACTCCGCAGCCAGTGTCTGCAGTTCTCCCAGGAATTTGGCATCCAACTGAAAGATAGCCCCACTCGCACCACTATTAGTTAACAGGGGTGCCGAAATGGAGTTATCACAAACACATTCTGACCCTGGGGTGTGCCTGGGCATTAGGGAGTGCCCAGGCACACCTGGCACAAACCGTGCGCATGCCTATACATCACAGGGATCCTTGCTACAAACCGAAGAGACTCCTGGGAGGAACTATAAAAGGGTCCGGATATCCGCACTGCATGCTTTCCTTTCTGTGCCTTGATGTGCACACTTCTCCCAACTGCCAGGGAAGACTATCAGGCCTGCATCTTGGACACTGCTGTTATTATCATTTAAAGTGGTTGTAAAGGTTCACGTATTTATTTATTTTTTTAATAACAAACATTTCATACTTACCTCCACTATGCAGTTCGTTTTGCACAGAGTGGCCCTGAACATCCTCTTCGGCGGCTCTCGCGGCTCTTCCCCACAATAGATAACCCCCTCTGGGAAGCTCTCTCCCAAGGGGGTTAGCCTGCGGGCTCGCTCCCGTGTCATGCACTCGATGTCCATAGGCACCGAGTGTATGACTCGGCCCCGCCCCCGGCGCCTGCATCATTGGATTTGATTGACAGCAGCGGGAGCCAATGGCTGCGCTGCTATCGATCTATCCAATCAACGCCGAGACTCCGTGGAGAAGAGGACGCCGGGGACGAGCCGAGCAGGTGAACGGGCTCAGGTTAGTAAAACGAGGGGGCTGGGGGGCCCGTGACTGCCAGGTGTTTTTTCACCTTAATGTATAGGATGCATTAAGGTGAAAAAACATGAACCGTTACAACCCCTTTAACCACTTCAGCCCCAGAAGAATTTATCCCCTTCCTGAACAGAGCATTTTTTTGCGATTCGGCACTGCGTCGATTTAGCTGACAATTGCACGGTCATGCGACGTTGTACCAAAACAAAATTGATGTCCTTTTTTTCCCACAAATAGAGCTTTCTTTTGGTGGTATTTGATCATCTCTGTGGTTTTTATTTTTTGCGCTATAAACAAAAATAGAGCGAAAATTTTGAAAATAAAGAGCAATATTTTTTACTTTTTGCTATAATAAATATCCCCAAAAATATATAAAAAAACTAATTTTTTCCTCAGTTTAGGCGGATATGTATTCTTCTACATATTTTTGTTTAAAAAAATCACAATAAGTGTATATTGATTGGTTTGCGCAAAAGTTATAGCGTCTACAAAATAGGGGGTAGATTTATGTCATTTTTTTATTATTTTTTATTTTTTACTAGTAATGGCGGCGATCTGCGATTTTTATCGGGACTGCAACATTATGGCGGACACATCGGACAATTTTGACACTATTTTGGGACCCATTGGCATTTATACAGCGATCAGTGCTATAAATAGCCACTGATTACTGTATAAATGACACTGGCAGGGAAGGGGTTAAACACTAGGGGGTGATCAAGGGGTTAAGTGTGTCCTAGGGAGTGATTCTAACTGTTTGGGGTGGGCTACCACTGACATGACAGCGATCACTGCTCCCGATGACAGGGAGCAGTGATCTCTGTCATGATTCTAGGCAGAACAGGGAAATGCCTTGTTTACCTAGACATCTCCCCATTCTGCCTCTCCGTCTCACGTTTGCAGGCCGCCGGCTAACATCGAGTTTGCGGGACCCGCGGCATGCAGCGAGTGCGCGCGCGCGCGCCTGCAAGGTGGCAAATTCAAAGGGACATACAGGTACGCCCATTTAGCCCTTCTGCAGATGTAAATGTGTGTGCGGCGGTCGGCAAGTTAAAGGGCCCTATTCTATCTCCTATTATGTCTGATCTCTCATTAGGATATAAAGGTTGAATAGGCCGGCCTGGGATTCCCTTTTAGTGTGAAAGTAAACAGCTAACCTTTCACTGCCTTTACAAGTTATGCCTCAAGTGGTAATTCATTGTACATATATGTAAATTGTGCTTTTGTGCTGTTGAACTGTTTTAAGCTGTCTTTTAGGGAGATTATTCTTCCGAGTCTGGGCTATTATCCTGCACACGGCTGAACAATTTCCCTCTTCTGTGTATCAATACCACATTACTTACTCCAGTAAAAGCGTATATAATATAAACATATTTGACTTGTGTAATGTGTAATTTAAAGGTGTTGTGGAAGATGTCTGAACCCAGAGAGCTGGACAATGGAGCTGACAAAATACATTGTTAAGTGACTAGACTAGGTTTATATGGGCCCAGGATAGCATGCTGGGGAGGTTAGTGAAGGCAAATATGAATGCGTGTAGTCAGTTTGCATTTGTTTGTCAGTGCGTGCTATTTATAGTAGTACCATATTTGATTTGCATTGCGTTCTTGTCCACTTGTTTCTGATTTTCAGCTCGTTCTTTCAGGCCTTGCTGTTTTTCAGTGCTTTCTGTTTAGTTCGTTCTGACCAGCGACCATTTTGAAGCCATGTTGCGGGTACGTGCTCGTTGTAGAGTTCGTGCTGTGCGGGGGCTTGGTTTTGAACTTCTGGCTTTGACCCAAGCCCAGTCCATGAACAGGGCGATGAGGAGTTCATGAATTGGTTGCTCCAGCGTGACCAATTCTCGCACATGCCTTTGCTGCGTGAGATCCGGAAGAATAATCCTGATGATTTCAGGAATTTTCTCAGGGTGACTGGCCCCGCTTTTCACCATCTGTTGGCTTTGCTGTCCCCTTATATCAGCAGGCAGGAAACCTGCATACAGCAAGCCATCACTCCGGAGCAGAGGCTAGTCACCACGTTGCGTTACTTGGCGACTGGAGAAGCCTGCAGGACCTCAAGTTCTTGACAGACATCTCCCCCCAGGCTCTGGGGATAATTATCCCAGAGACCTGTTCTGCCATCAAGGACTATATTAAGGTAAGATTTCTCCTTTAACATGACATTATATGTATTTAATGATTGCTAATCTATTGTATTTCTTTCATCATTCCATAATTACCAGGATTGTAATATGGTGTGAATGTCCCCTTTGTCCTCATGCATGTTGGAAGCTTTTAAAGTTCCTTTTTTGTCCTTCGTGCATATTTGCCTTCACTAACCTCCCCAGCATGCTATCCTGGGCCCATATACACCTATCCTAGTCACTTAACAATGTATTTTGTCAGCTCCATTGTAGTGCTTTACCCTAAACACCCCCTATAATGTGTCCAAATGTTATTTGTGTCCTTAACCACTTGACCACTGGGCACTTAAACACCCTTCCTAACCAGACCAATTTTCAGCTTTCGGTGCTCTCACACTTTGAATGACAATTACTCAGTCATGCAACACTGAACCCAAATGAATTTAGTGTCCTTTTTTTCACACAAATAGAGCTTTCTTTTGGTGGTATTTAATCACCGCTGGGTTTTTTGATTTTTGCGCTATAAATCAAAATATACTGAAAATTTGGTAAAAAAAATAAATTATCTTTGTTTCTATTAAAATTTATTGCAGAGTATTGACAGAGTATTGGCAGATTATTGACAGAGTATTGGCAGAGTATTGGTGAGTATTGGCAGTGTATTGGCGAGTACTGGCAGAGTATTGCAGTGTTGCACAGTGGTTGCAGAGCATTGCACAGTGGTTGCAGAGCATTGCAGTGGTGGCAGAGCATTGCACAGTGGTTGCAGAGTGTTGCACAGTGGTTGCAAAGCGTTGCACAGTGGTTGCAGAGCGTTGCACAGTGGGGGCAGAGCGTTGCACAGTGGTTGCAGAGCGTTGCACAGTGGGGGCAGAGCATTGCACAGTGGTGGCAGAGCATTGCACAGTGGGGGCAGATCATTGCACAGTGGTTGCAGATCATTGCACAGTGGTGGCAGAGCATTGCACAGTGGTGGCAGAGTATTGCACAGTGGTGGCAGTGTAGCTGTCACTGACCAGCGCTGTGGGCACTACACATCCAGCCCACAGCGCTGGTCCCATCCCCCCCCCTGCGCGCTTCTCCCCTCTCACTGTACCGATCGGTACAGAGAGGGGAGGGAGGAACCGGCGTCATGACGTGACGCCGGTTTGTGTACATGTGATCGCTCCGTCATTTGATCTATCTATCAGCTATCAGCGGCCGTTTACCGTGATCCGTGATGCGCCCGGTCCTCAGGACCCGGCGGTCACGGATGTTCCCGAGTGCGCGCCCCAGGGGGCGCGTGGGAACAAGTTTCTGGGAGGACGTCCATAGGACGTCCACCCAGGATAAGCCGACCGCGCTGTAGCCGTCTTTTGACTATAGCGCGGTCGGCATGTGGTTAAATTCATGCAGAGTGTCATGATTTTGTGGCCCAAAATCATTTGGAACCCTCCCTCCCCCCCAACTGCTAAGTCAGCTGATACTAATCCTCTATCTGCTGACTTTACCTATGGCCTAGTCACTTAGCAATGTATTTTGTCAGCTCCATAGTATTGGTTTCCCCTAAACACCCCCTAAAATCTCTACAAATGTTCTGTGTGTGTTTAAATTCATGCAGAGTGCCAGAGGTTTTTTTGTTGGTGGGGCAAACTCATTAGGAACCCCCCTCCCCCAACTGCTAGGTCAGCTGATACCAATTCTCTATCTGCTGACTTTGCCAAACCCATACACACTATACCTACCTCTTTTGTGGTCATATTTATGGATGAATTCACCAAAGCATGTAGTGAAAAGGCCTGCCTGAATACTTTCAAATGGTACCCTTTAAAGTTTTGTTCTCCTATTATCTTGATAGGTAATTGCAGAATCTAAAAATGTGCTTCCATTTTTTTTTTTTTTTATTACGCCACTTCTTACCTGTCCAGTGGGCTGCCAATCGTGTAATTAAGGAGGGGCTGGCCAAAGTAACACACATTACTTTGTTACTTAGTGGAGAGGGTTACCTGTCCAAAACATACCCGACCCCCCCCCCCCCCCCCCTAAAATATTTCCAAGGGGCCATCAGAGGGGGGAGGAATCTGTTAAGTGGACCTTATATTTTAGCCTTTAAATACTCCTTACAAAAAAATGTATACTGATGTTGGCCTAGAATTTTTGTCTCTAATCTGCTTGCAATGTTTATGTGCAAAATTACTAATTAGATTTTTCTCCACAGTTTCCTTCAACACCACAGGAATGGCAGTCTGTGGCTTCCCAACTTGCCTTTTTCTAACTGCAGAGGGTCAATCGATGGGAAGCACGTCCACATCATCCCACCACCCCATTCAGGGGTCATACTATTTTAACTATAAGGGGTTTCATAGTATTGTGTTGATGGTGGTGGTGTCGGCGACATGAATGTTTTTGTATGTGGACGTGGGGAGGAATGGCCGGATGTCAGATGGTGGAGTATTTGCCCGGACCGAGTTCTACCGACGTCTCGAGAGTGGTGGCTTGGGATTTCCACCCCTGGAGAAGAACGTCGAAGGACTGCCATTTGTGTTCGTTGCAGATGAGGCATTCGGTCTGGGTGATTATGTCATGAGGACCCTCACCCCGGAGAAGAGGGTTTTTAATTACCGGATGGCCAGAGCCAGAAGAGTTGTGGAGAACACGCTTGGGATTCTGGCCAGCTGGTTCCGCCTATTTCAAACGGCCATAAATATGGCAGAGTGCAAATTAAACCACATAATTTTATCTTTCTGCAAGCATAACTTTTTAAAACAAAATAATCCAAATTATGTTGCCTCAGTTGGGCCTGAGGCCGGACTTAATGAAACACTGATGGCCCTGGAAGCAGGCCGTCCTGGCTTGCCCCCCCAAAAGCGCCAGTGAAGTGTGGCAAAATTATTTGGAATATTGTACGGGTAGGGGGGGCATTGCTTTGCCAGCACATTTGGAATAAATTTTATATTTAATCAGATAAAATCTTGATTTTTGATTTACTGCTCGTGTTTCTTTTTGCTGTCTCCTAGTGCACTTGTAGTGCCAAGTGGTTTTTGCATTATTAAATAACACCCATTGTCACTGTTAACACCAACTACAACACAAAAAATGGTCTTGATCATTGAAAGAAGAAGCCACACATTGTTGAGTATAAACCTTTTACTCTGTGCACATTCACATGTGCGTTCTAAAACCTAATTTTTTTTTTTTTTTTAGGTTACATAAACAGGCATGTTTCAAAACATAACATACGCAACTCTGGAACTTACAAAGTTCAACATTGAAAAACTTAAGGCAGGATCAGACATTATATTGTCCAAAATGAGTTGATCTTGCCTTCAACAGATGGGGTGAAGTCACCCCCGTAAAAGCCAAATTTTGAAGATGCACAAAATTCCATCCTGATCCCATACCTAATGTCAACATGTGCTAGCTCCCATCATGGGTGATCAATGGACGTGTTTTGTGGGTGCAACCCCTTCCTCTCACCTACTTTAGTTTCGAGGAAGGGATTGCAGGCACAAAACGCGTACATTGATATCCCCTGATGGCAGATAGCACATGTTGACACACTGTGTGCATCTTCAAAATTTGGCTTTTAAAATGTTTACAAATGGTTACATTTTTTTAGGGAATTTAGATTCTTCCGAGGACATCAATCCAGTTCTTCAGTTTTTGTTCAATCTCAAGAGTTTTTTGTTTTATCAAGTCTAAATCCCGACTACACCACATTATCTCTTGGATTAGCCTTTGGGCACTGTCACTGGTGAAATGCTGAGATTGTTCTTCCACAACCTGTACATCACCTAAAAAATAAAATACACACCATGTATTATTAATATGCAGGCATACACCTCTTACCTGAATCTGGGGTGTCAGACACTCACCTGTTGTGGTCTCAATCTTGACCATCTCTCCTTCCTCCACATCCTCAGGTTGTGACCTCTGTTGCCCTTCTTCCTGCGGTGGGGGGGTCCCTGGTGTCCTCATATTTCCAGATTCTTTGCTCCCCTATGAGAATGAAACAAAAGGTATACTTAGCACACAGATATTTGAGGCCACAAATATGAATGTGAAACATTGCTTGGAAGTGGGGTACAATTGTCTATTTGGGCAGAGTTCCAAGCTGAAGATATGATTTATTCCTTTACTAAAGCTGGAATACTTACCTTTTTTGGACAAGTTTCACACCTGGAGACACCCCAAGTATCCACTGGAGCACCTGTGTGGGACACCCTAAAACGTTTTTTCTCTTGTCCCCCACTAGTGCTCCTGAGTCCAGATGTGTAAACAGCTGCTGAGTGTCCTCTCCTTACATTACACTCAATCTAGTTTGTTATTCCTTCTAGGTTCAAACACATCTAGACAACAATGTCCTAAACTTCTTTGAAAATACAAATTAGCATGACCAAATGTATTTAACCCTGTATCTGGGAAAAACATCGTATTTAGTTGGCAAACGAACGATGTTTACTACGACCAATTACTGTGCACATGAAAGTAGCTATTTTAAAATGTCCAACAGTAAAGAAAAGCACAATAGCGCAGCATGCAAGTAATAATAATAATAATAGGAACACATGACAAATACTTTTTCAAAGAAATTTCTTTCTGTACTGATCCTGCTCCCTTAATTTGAGGTCTGACCAGCGTTTCCTCAGTAGATCCTTGGATTGTCGTACCCCAAAATTCCTGTGCAGACTCTTCACAACTTTATTTATGATCTTGGCCTTTCTCATATTTGGGTTTGGGTACGGACCATAATTCCCATCATAGTCATTCCTTCTCAAGATGTCGACCATCTCCAACATCTCCACAAAGAACATATTTGAGGCCTTAAATCTCCTCCTGGATCGTGACGTTTCTGGCTCTGGGCTTTCCTCCTTCTCGTTACTGCTATTATGCACCTGCTGTGTATCTGCCATTTGTTCCTCTCCCACTGCGACGAAAGAGATGGGGCGGGGAATATTCTAGAAAGAACGTCAGGGGCTGGCGACGCAGGCAGAGTTTCACGCATGCGCAGTGTATATAAAGCTAACACGCGTGTGTCGTAACTACGTTCTGTGTGCGGAGGAAGGAGGAAAGGAAGCGGCGAACGTTATAACAAAGGTAAGATTTTAACTTGGGACATGAGCGGCCTATACTGAATCTAGTTTGAGGCCTATATTGGGATATTATTAGCCTGAGATGAGTGTTTTTGTCTTTTGTTTGGTCTTGCAGAAAAAATGTATCCATTTAAAGATCCAGAATTCCTGGGAGAATTCCTGGATAAATACCGAGATATAAGAAATTTATGGGAGGTGAAAAACCCCTTATATCACAATAAAGCAGCCAGGAAGGCATCGCTGGAGAAACTGCTTGGATTTGTAAAGACTCAGGCCCAATGCAGACATCAGGTTTGTGGAAAGTAAAATTGGTAGCTTGAGAAGCACCTATATCTGAAGGGCCAGAAGTCCCTGAGGTCAGGAGCTGCAGCAGAGGATGTATATGTACCCAGTCTGTGGTACTACAGCAAGATGCGCTTTCTGGATGACCAGATTGAAGCCAGGGAATCGCTTTCGACTCTTCCGGCCCCCCTTCCCTCCACCCTTCCATCCAGCCTTCCCTCCACCCTTCCCTCAACCCCAGCTGAGGCTTCCGTGGACCAACCTGTGCCTTCCATCCAGGAAGAAATTGAGGAGCCCAGTTGGAGCCAGGTATAGTATTTTTATACATATTTGTAGTGGGAAAATTATTGTTGTTAACTAGATGTTATTACTGATAACAAATGAATGATTAAAAAAGTGTTTTACATATCAATAGACAGTAGGTGCCAAAAATGGTTGTGACAAGAATGAAAAATTCTGGGGTCAGAATGAGTCTTTTCTATTTATTAAAGCGGTTCTGCACTGTCTGTAGTGTTTTTTTAGTGCAATGCTGCAGTGGATTATGAGATGTAATTCAAGTACTCACGTGTCCCATTTCTGTAACTCACTGCTGCCGGTTTTCGTCATCTAAAAGAATTTTTAAAAATCTTTCCTGCTGGTTGCCATCTTGCCTGTGGACATGTGAACCCACACAGGCACTTCAGATGGCCCAGCATGCACCGCCGTTACTGCGCCGATCTCGCGCGTGCGCAGTAACGGCAAAGTGTAGCTCACGTTCGCCGAAATCTCGCGAGATTACGGAAGATGTGACCGAAATCTCGCGAGATTTCGGAAGATGTCCGCACTGACTCCTGGGATCAATGACACCAGATCCCAGGAGACAGTGCGGCGTGACGTGGATCGACGCAGAGACCCCGCCCACCGCAAAAAAAAAAAAAAAAAAAAAAAACGTCATTTAGTACTCTTTGCCTGATTTGGAAGGCAAAGAGATTTACTAAATGAAATGTGTGCAGAACCGCTTTAACATTCAATTATGAAATGTGTGCAGAACCGCTTTAACATTCAATTTGCAACAGTCATGAGTTGAAAATTGTGTGTGTTTGATGAATAAAAACTACAACGATGTCCCTTTTTCATACACAAGAAGACCTCAGCCAGGACGAGGCTCTGGCAAGTGGCAAACAGGAGGAGGCAGGGGGAAGTGTCAGCCAGGAGGTGGTGGGACCCAATCACACCCAATCCCAGGTGCCTCCCCACCGCCTACCACCCAAAAGGTCCAGGAGGGAGAGGAACGTGGATGAGGCAGAACTGGCCCTCATTAAGGCAGCTAATGCGGCCCAGAAATCCACCCTCGATGCTGTAGTGGCCTATGGCATCCATAACGCCTCAAATTTGCAGCAAATGGAGGAGGGCCAACACCGCAAATGTGAAAAACAAATTTTTGAGACCATCCACAAGGGGTTGAGTGGCCAAATAACCGATGAAGTCCACCTGTGTGCACTCCCCCATCCTCCTCCTCCTCCTGCCACAAGTCCACTTTCAGAGCCACAGCCTCCAGGTAAGGCTGCAGGGAAGGCTGCACGGAAGAGTCAAAAGTGATTGCCTGGCTTCAGTCTGGTCTGACAAAAGACGCAGCTTGTTTTAGTACAACAGCCTGGGTACATATATGTCATCTGCTGCTGTTCCTGATCTCTGGGAGTCCTGGACCAGATTGACCTCCCTTCTATATGGACTTCTCAAGCTACCAAGTTTTTGAGCCACAAAGTTGATTTCTGCCTTGGGGGCCAAAGGCTTCGCAAATTCCAGCAGTTTCTCCAGCGTTGCCTTCCTCTTTCTTTTGTTATTATGAGAGAACAAATTGTGATTTTTGTTTCAGAAAATACTTGCCTATGTGTTTTTCTTCAAATAGCTAATTTTGTTTTTGAGTAGGCAGGTACATTTCAAAAATACAATGTCAAACTTAACAAGGGACACCATCATCAAACAACCTCCTTGATGTTTACAAATACAAGATCATAATGGTGTTGTGGAAACGTGACATAAAAAAATTGAGAAAATAATTGAAAAAAAAATAAACATAAAAACTTGATTTAAAAAAAAAAAAAAAAAAGACTCGAAAAAAAAAAAAAAAAAAAAACCCTAAAAAAAAAATGTAAACATTATTATGGAGATCTGGCTTTAATTAAAATAAAGATTATTCAGGAGATCCCTAGAAATTATAAAGAAATAAGTTTGTGAGAACTCTGTGTGAACATGAGCAGAAAAACAACTTCATTCTTCTGGCATTATAAAGAAGAGAATGCACGGCCTTGAAAGATTTAAAAATTTGCAGAGCGAAGAATCTGCTATCTCCATTACGAACGCTAGTTTTACAAGACCGATTGTACTTGATTCTGAGCATGCAAAGTTTTTTGCGTGTCGGAATTGCATACACATGAAAGTTTTTCTGTCGGAAAAATTGAGAACACGCTCTCAAACTTTTGCCACGTGAATTTAGCTAGCAAAATTCCGATGGAGCATACACACAGTCGCATTATCCGACGAAAAGCTCTCATCGGTCTTTTGCTGGCCGAATTTCCGATCGTGTGTATGCGGCATAAGGGTTTCAGGACCTGCAACCTGGAGATCGGGTGCTGCTACACAACCTAGCCTGGAAAGCATAAGCTGACTGATCGATGGGGCCCACTGCCCTATATTGTCTGTAGACACTTACCTGGACTTCTTGTGCATCAGATCCACCCTTAAGGAAAGACTGGCCCTACTAGTCTCTTACGCTAAGGCCTAGGGGTTGTCGGGGTCATGAACCCATGCCTCCAGAGGAGCAGATTGAGGAGGAAGAACTAATCCTTGATTGGTTATGGGTTCCCCCACTGAAAAGCACCCTACCTGTAAGGAAAGCTCTGCTGGGCCTAGTGGTTCTCCACCGCTGCGATTGCGTGTGCGGGCTCGAACAGGTGCGCGGGCCACTGCGCATGCGCAGAATCGAGCAGGTGCGCGTGCGCGGTCTCGGACGGGCGCGCGCACGGTTACTGGCGCCAGGCGGGCTATTTAAACCAGCCATCTCCATGCAATCCTTGCTGCCTGATCTACAGCGTTCCGTTTGTTAGTCCTGTACTTCTCTGTATCTGCACCTGTGACCCGGCTTGTCTACTTACCTGCTCTGCTTCCTGCCTGCCCCGATCCCGGCTTATCCACGACCATTCTCTGGCTCATCCCTGGCTTATCCGCAGTGTGTCCTCTGTTACCAAACCCGGCTTGTCTGACCTACCTGTGCACCTGTCCTGTAGTCCGCTGCATACCTGCCAGTTCCTGTTGTCTGCTGGTTCCTGTAGTCCGCTGCATACCTGCCAGTTCCTGTTGCCTGCTGGTTCCTGTGGTCTGCTGCATACCTGCCAGTTCCTGTTGCCTGCTGGTTCCTGTAGTCCGCTGCATACCTGCCAGTTCCTGTTGTCTGCTGGTTCCTGTAGTCCGCTGCATACCTGCCAGTTCCTGTGGCCTGCTGGTTCCTGTAGTCCGCTGCATACCTGCCAGTTCCTGTTGTCTGCTGGTTCCTGTAGTCCGCTGCATACCTGCCAGTTCCTGTTGTCTGCTGGTTCCTGTAGTCCGCTGCATACCTGCCAGTTCCTGTTGCCTGCTGGTTCCTGTGGTCCGCTGCATACCTGCCAGTTCCTGTTGCCTGCTGGTTCCTGTGGTCCGCTGCATACCTGCCAGTTCCTGTTGTCTGCTGGTTCCTGTCTGCTGGTTCCTGCTGTCTGCTGGTTCCTGTCACCTGCTGTCTGCTGGTCCCTGTCTTCGCTGGTCTAGTCCTGAGGCCCACCTACAGCTGCTGTTCCTTCCAGACACTCGTGCCTCCTCTGACTTCTGCGCCCCCTGTCCTCATCTCCAGGGGCCGCAAGTCTGGGACGTAAGAGAGGTCTCCCACTGCAATCCAGACTCGCCACTAGGTACGTGACAGTATCAGGCAGCCATGACCGAGTCTGAGCAGGGAGCCTCTCCTATGGAAGAACTCTGCCTACACCTAGCAGGCCTTGCACAAGCGGTCACTAACCTACAGGAAGGTTACACCCGACTTGAAAAACATGTCCTTACTCAGGGATCCCCAGGCCTCACCACTAGCCAGCCTACTCCACCGACTGTCGTGATGCTTCCCCCGGAACCTCGAGTACCCACACCTGAGAGGTTCTCCGGTGAGCGTAGCAAGTTCAGGACTTTTCGCAGTGCATGCGAGCTGTTTTTTGCACTACAACCCCGAACATTTTCTTTGGAGTCCACCAAAGTGGGCTTTGTGATTTCCCTGCCTCAGAACGACCCCCAGCTCTGGGCCCACCGCCTGCTTAAACAGGAGGCCGCGGAACTTGCTCATCTAAATACCTTCTTTGATGCAATGGCCCGAATGTATGAGGACCCGCAACTTTGTGCCACGGCTGAGACTGCCCTCCATGCTCTACTCCAAGGGCGTAGGCCCGCCGAGGACTATGTTGCTGAGTTCAGGAGATGGAGTGCTGATACCAGCTGGAATGATGCGGCCCTCCGCTACCAGTTTCGGTTGGGGTTGTCAGATCCCCTCAAGGATGAACTTGCTAGGGTTGGGGTTCCTCCAACTCTTGAGGAGCTCATCAACCAGGCCATACAGATCGACAGGCGCCTACGCGAACGACGGTCTGAGAGGGCCTCTGTTCCACCCCGTCCCTCCTGGATGCTGCCAAAGGTACCCTACTTTCCTAGAGGTCCACCGCCGGTTCGACCCTCTGCCTCCACCGAAGGAACTGAGCCCATGCAGTTGGGTGTGCTTCGCCCTGCTCTCACTCCTGAAGAACGGCTGAGACGCCGTCGGGACAATTTGTGTCTATACTGCGGGGAGCCAGGGCATTATGTGCGAACCTGTCCAGCCAAGACCCGTAAGTGGCGTCCTCCTTCAGTTGACCAGATAATGGCCGTTACCGACGCCTCTTCTCATCTTGCTCTCTCTATTTTGTTACAGCTTCCCGGAAAGAACATTACGGTCCCCGCCATTATTGACTCTGGAGCCTGCAGTTGCTTCATGGACTCAGACTTTGCTACTGCCCATAGCATCCCCTTACGGAACAAGGCCCAAGGACTACAGATACACCTGGCCGATGGTTCAGCCATTAGATCCGGGCCTGTCACCCTAGAAACGCAACCTCTTCCGGCATGCATAAACCATCTCCATCAGGAGTTGCTGAGTCTGGACATTATTTCTTCCCCACTGTTCCCGGTCATTTTGGGCATGCCTTGGCTCCGCGCCCATAACCCCTGCATTGACTGGTCCACCAAGGAGATTACCTTCTCCTCTCCTTACTGCTCCCAACATTGCCTTCCACGGACTGACGCTCAGTCAACTACCTTAATGTGTTTGGACAACGAGACCCATCAGCTGGTTCCCAAGGCCTATCACTCTTTTTTGGATGTCTTCAGCAAAAAAGGGGCAGAGACCCTTCCTCCTCATCGGGTCTACGATTGTCCCATCGAGCTTCTCCCTGGAGCTGAAGTTCCCTTTGGGAGGATCTTCCCCCTATCCGAACTGGAGCTCTCCGCCCTTAAAGACTACATTGATGACAACTTGCGAAAGGGCTTTATCCGTTCCTCTACGTCACCTGCCGGAGCCGGCATCTTCTTTGTTGAGAAAAAGGATCATTCCCTCCGGCCATGTGTCGATTACAGAGAATTGAATAAGGTGACCATCAAAAATCGTTACCCCTTGCCGTTAGTCCCCGAGTTGTTCCAGAGGCTGGGGGCAGCGGTCATCTTCACCAAGTTGGACCTTCGCGGGGCGTATAATCTGGTACGCATCCGAAAGGGCGATGAATGGAAGACCGCCTTCCGTACACGATTCGGGCACTTTGAATACCTTGTGATGCCCTTCGGGCTCTGTAACGCCCCCGCCACGTTCCAACATTTCATTAATGACATTTTTCGAGACTACTTAGACTTGTTTGTGATCATCTACCTAGATGACATCTTAATCTTTTCTTCTTCCTTGGACAGTCACCAACAACACGTCAGATGCGTGTTGGGGCGACTGCGGCAACATGGTCTGTATGCCAAACCCGAGAAGTGCGAGTTTGAGCAACAGAGCATACAGTTCCTGGGGCTCATCATCTCCATCGAAGGCATTAAGATGGACCCCCAGAAAATCTCCGCTATTCTAGACTGGCCTGCACCGGTGGATAAAAAAGGGGTACAGCGGTTTGTGGGTTTCTCTAACTTCTATCGGAAATTTATTAAAGGTTTCTCGGCCATCATCTCCCCCATCACACAATTAACCCGACAAGGGATTTGGTTCCAATGGACAACCGAGGCCCAGGCCGCCTTTGTCGCCCTTAAGAAACTCTTTACTTCCGCCTCCATCCTGAAGCACCCCGACCCGGCTCTCCCATTTGTCTTGGAGGTGGACGCATCAGAAATCGCAGTCGGGGCAATACTATCACAGAGGCAAGGCCCCAAGGCCCTCCTGTTCCCCGTTGGGTTCTTTTCTCGTAAGTTGACACCTCCCGAGCGGAACTACGACGTGGGCGACCGAGAACTGTTAGCAATCAAGGCGGCACTGGAGGAATGGCGGTACTTGTTGGAAGGGGCGGCCCACCCAATTCTCATATATACAGACCACAAGAACCTGGAGTATCTGAAGGCCGCCAAGAGACTAAAACCACGTCAAGCCAGGTGGGCACTGTTTTTCTCCCGGTTCGCCTTTCATGTTACCTACAGGCCGGGCTCCAAAAATACCAAACCTGATGCCTTATCACGGATGTTCATCGATCCTAAGGAACCTAATCCACCTGACACCATCTTAACCGCTGAGAACTTCCTACTTCTTCATGAAGACCTGTTAAGCCGGATCAAGCAGGCGTCCAGGGAGGACCCGCCGCCTGCTAGGCCAGGAGTCTCCGCCAAAGATGGCCTATTCTGGTCCGGTGGTAAGATCTTCGTTCCAGAAAGTCTCCGGGTCACTATACTTGGGCTATGTCATGACCATGTACTGGCCGGACATTTCGGCATAGCCAAGACCACGGACCTGGTCCAGCGCACTTTCTGGTGGCCCCAACTGGCAAAAGACTGCCAAAGGTATGTGGAATCATGTACAGTGTGCACCCGCAACAAGAGCTGCAGGACCAAATCTTGGGGGCTACTCAAACCCCTACCTGCTCCGGAAAGGCCGTGGAAGCTAATAACCATGGACTTCATTGTGGAACTTCCCCCCTCCGAAGGCCATACGGCCATTTTTGTGGTAGTGGACCGGCTGTCCAAAATGGCCCACTTCATCCCCATGAAGGGGACTCCTTCGGCACCAGAGACGGCCCAAGCCTTCATTGCAGGCATTGTCAGACTTCACGGGATTCCAGCAAACATCATCTCGGACAGGGGCGTCCAATTCACGTCTCGGTTCTGGAAGGCCCTCTGCAACTCTCTTGGCATCGAACTATCTTTATCCTCTGCTTACCACCCACAGACAAATGGGCAGACAGAAAGAACAAACCAGACTCTTGAGCAGTATCTGCGTTGCTTTTCATCCTTTTCTCAACAGGACTGGCTCTCTCTGTTGCCATTGGCGGAATTCGCCTACAACAACTCCACCCACTCCACTACCAAACAGACTCCGTTCTTTGCCAACTATGGTTACCACCCATCATTCCTGCCAAATTCTGTACCAGAATGTGCCGTTCCTGCTGTGTTTGAGACCGTGGACTTCTTTTCAACCAACAATAAGTTGTTGCAGGAAACTATGACTCGGGCACAGAATCTTAATAAAGAGGTCTTCGACAGGGGCAGACGGGGGCAATTGGTCCTGGAACCTGGAGACAAAGTATGGCTGTCCACAGTGAATCTCCGACTTGCTTGTCCTTCTAGGAAGTTAGGCCCCAAATTCTTGGGCCCCTTCGCTGTGAAGCGGAAAATCAACGAGGTAGCATACGAGCTGGAATTGCCAGAGTCACTTCGGGTACACCCGGTCTTCCATGTTTCACTCCTGAAGCCAGCAGTCCCCAATTCTTTCCCTGGGCGATCCACGGATCCCCCAGCCCCGATAATGGTCAATGGGGAAGAGGAATTCGAGGTGGAGACAATTGTGGACTGCCGAAAGAGGAATAACCAGATACAATACCTCATCAAGTGGAAGGGGTACGGTTCTGAAGAGAATTCCTGGGAACCTGAAACCAACTTGCATGCCAAGCATTTGATCCAAGCCTTCAAGAGAGCTCACCCAGAAAAGTGTTCCCAGTTGGGCATCCGGAGGCTGCCCCTTGGGGGGGGGGCAATGTAAGGAAAGCTCTGCTGGGCCTAGTGGTTCTCCACCGCTGCGATTGCGTGTGCGGGCTCGAACGGGTGCGCGGGCCACTGCGCATGCGCAGAATCGAGCGGGTGCGCGTGCGCGGTCTCGGACGGGCGCGCGCACGGTTACTGGCGCCAGGCGGGCTATTTAAACCAGCCATCTCCATGCAATCCTTGCTGCCTGATCTACAGCGTTCCGTTTGTTAGTCCTGTACTTCTCTGTATCTGCACCTGTGACCCGGCTTGTCTACTTACCTGCTCTGCTTCCTGCCTGCCCCGATCCCGGCTTATCCACGACCATTCTCTGGCTCATCCCTGGCTTATCCGCAGTGTGTCCTCTGTTACCAAACCCGGCTTGTCTGACCTACCTGTGCACCTGTCCTGTAGTCCGCTGCATACCTGCCAGTTCCTGTTGTCTGCTGGTTCCTGTAGTCCGCTGCATACCTGCCAGTTCCTGTTGCCTGCTGGTTCCTGTGGTCTGCTGCATACCTGCCAGTTCCTGTTGCCTGCTGGTTCCTGTAGTCCGCTGCATACCTGCCAGTTCCTGTTGTCTGCTGGTTCCTGTAGTCCGCTGCATACCTGCCAGTTCCTGTGGCCTGCTGGTTCCTGTAGTCCGCTGCATACCTGCCAGTTCCTGTTGTCTGCTGGTTCCTGTAGTCCGCTGCATACCTGCCAGTTCCTGTTGTCTGCTGGTTCCTGTAGTCCGCTGCATACCTGCCAGTTCCTGTTGCCTGCTGGTTCCTGTGGTCTGCTGCATACCTGCCAGTTCCTGTTGCCTGCTGGTTCCTGTGGTCCGCTGCATACCTGCCAGTTCCTGTTGTCTGCTGGTTCCTGTCACCTGCTGTCTGCTGGTTCCTGTCACCTGCTGTCTGCTGGTCCCTGTCTTCGCTGGTCTAGTCCTGAGGCCCACCTACAGCTGCTGTTCCTTCCAGACACTCGTGCCTCCTCTGACTTCTGCGCCCCCTGTCCTCATCTCCAGGGGCCGCAAGTCTGGGACGTAAGAGAGGTCTCCCACTGCAATCCAGACTCGCCACTAGGTACGTGACACTACCACTTGTCAGACCCCGGGAGGAAACAAGGAAGTTAAGATAGAGTCCAATGACCATCTACAGGCACCTGAGGTGATAGAAATCCCAGCTCCCCATGAAGATGAAATAGAAAGTGAGAGGGTCCTTGAAATTCGTGAGGAATCTTAACCTGAGCCTAAACCAGAACTTGGATGTAGTTTCTGGGGAACAGAGCAAGGACCAGAGCCATTGGAGAACATCTATTCTAGGTTGAGACAGAAGATCTGCCCTCCTAAGAGATTGACTTACCACACCTTTGGGGAAAATTCTGATGAACTTTTCCCTACCGCTCAACGTTCTAGTCATGCACTCGCCTCCTTTATCGAACCTTTGATAGAGGATAACCTTAATCCACCCCCTGACACTACTGGGTGGGCCACTAATCTATTACTGGCCTGTCACAAAATTGTTATGACTTTACCTGAAAATGTATATAGTTTGCTGCTAGAGAATCCTTCTTTAGGTCAACTGTTGACTATTGCAGTTTCTGACTAATTTTTTTTACTTCTTAGGATGCAGTTAAGTGATTTCACAGGTAGTGTTCTGTCTTCGGGGACCAAACACTTTCAAGTGGGGGGTGGATGTAGCGATGGGGACTACAGTCATAATATGGTGCAATTCCTTGTCATTCTTCACCTATAAACATATCCCTCTAGTGCTGGGTGCCAGTGACTGTCATCACATCTGTGATCCTGACAATAAAGGATTGTGGGATTAGTAGTCTTTCAGACCGGCGTTTCCTTTGTGTGATATGACATCTGGACTACACATGCTAGGGATCCTTGCTACAAACCGAAGAGACTCCTGGGAAGGGTCCAGAGATCCATGCTCTCTTCTTCCTGGGCCTTGCTGTACGCACTTCTCCCTGTGCGGGGAGAGAGGGTGCAGCCTACCACGCAGTGATCGAGTGATTCCAACTAGGCCCAAGAAGGGCCTAAGCTTGCCTGCTGTTTGTTGGACATCCACATGGCACCCACCCAGCAGATCTACACTACAACCGCCCGCATCCATCAGCTGTGGGTCATCGCTGGTTGTTCGCTGAAGGACGTCTCTTCCAGGATCGCTGTCTGCAAGGTGTAAGCCGGTCTGGTCATTGGTGAGAGGGCAAATGCCCATCCTTTGCAACCCTTCCTTGCTCCTTTATCTGAACATTGTGTACAGACACCTTTACCTTGGGAACACTTTGTTGCATCACTGTTTGGAACACTCTACATAGACACCTTTACTTAAAACCACTTCAAGGAGTATGACTAGCCTGTTTAAGCCTTTCGGCTATTACCACACCATTGTGCCTTATTGGATACAATCTAATGAGCTCCTACTGCTGGTGAAGACTATCAGGCCTGCATCTTGGACACAACTGTTATTACCATTTTTAAGGGCCCTATTCTATCCCCTATTTTGTCTGATCTCTCATTAGGATATAAAGGCTGAATAGGCCGGCCTGGGATTCCCCTTTAGTGTGAAACTGCCTGTCCTAGATAGCTAACCTTTCACTGCCTTTACAGGTTATGTTTCAAGTGGTAATTCATTCTACATACTGTATAAGGAAATTGTGATTTTGAACTGTTTAAAGCTGTCTTTTAGGGAGATTATTCTTCCGAGTCTGGGCTGTTATCCTGCACTCGGCTGAACAATTCCCCTCTTCTGTGCATCAATACCACATCACCACATTTACGCAGTAAAAGCGTATATAATATAAACATATTTGACTTGTGTAATGTGTCATTTAAAAGGTGTTGTGGAAGATGTCTGAACCCAGGTATTCTTTTGTTTTACATGTGTTCTATTGATGATGGCTACATATTGGCACTATATTCTACCATGTTTCTATAAGACACAAACAAGATAACCATCGGCAGAAGTGTAATGCCCCGTACACACGGTCGGAAATTCTGACGGAAAATGTCCGGACCATGTTGTCGGAAAATCCGCCCGTGTGTGGGCTCCATCGCACTTTTTCCGTCGGAATTTCCAACGGAAAAAATTTGAGATCCTGCTCTCAAATTTTCCGACAACAAAATTCGATCAGAGTTTTTCCGATCGTGTGTAGAGAATTCCGCCGGAAAAAGTGCCACGCATGCTTAGATCACATTATGAGACCAAAGCTATTGGCTACTAGCCTCTACGTAGTTCTGTCGTACACAACGAACGTCACCACGTTCGGAATGATCAAATTTTCCGACAACTTTGTCCGACCGTGTGTATGCATTACCAGTGTCGGACAAAATCCGTCAGAAAAAATCTGACGGATTTTGTGGTCAGAATTTCCGACCGTGTGTACAGGGGCTTATTGTGGATGCTACTTCAGTGTATTCAAAATGTCATACACAAACACATTAACTGAGGGTAATTCCAAATCATTGTCACATGCAGATAAGCAATAAAGTGACACAGACATACATTGAAGGGAAAAAGTATTTGATCCCCTGCTGATTTTGTACGTTTGCCCAGTGACAAAGAAATGATCAGTCTATAATTTTAATGGTAGGTTTATTTTAACAGTGAGACAGAATAACAAGAAATTCAGAAAAATGCATTTTAAAAAAATGTATAAATTGATTTGCATTTTAATGAGTGAAATAAGTATTTGACTCCTTCACAAAACATGACTTAGTACTTGGTGCCAAAACCCTTGTTGGCAACCACAGAGGTCAGACATTTATTGTAGTTGGCCACCAGGTTTGCACACATCTCAGGAGGGATTTAGTCCCACTCCTCTTTTCAGATCCTCTCCAAGTCATTAAGGTTTTGAGGGTGACGTTTAGTAACTTGAACCTTCAGCTCCCTCCAAATATTTTCTATGGGATTAAGGTCTGGAGACTGGCTAGGCCACTCCAGGACCTTAATGTGCTTCTTCTTCAGCCCCTCCTTTGTTGCCTTGGCTGTGTGTTTTGGGTCATTGTCATGCTGGAATACCCATTCATGACCCATTTTCAATGCCCTGGCTGAGGAAAGGAGGTTCTAACCCATGATTTGACGGTACATGGCCCCGTCCATCATCCCTTTGATGCGTTGAAGTTTTCCTGTCCCCTTAGCAGAAAAACACCCTCAAAGCAAAATTTTCACCTTCATGTTTGATGGTGGGAATGATGTTCTTGGGGTCATAGGCAGCATTCCTCCTCCTCCTCCAAACACGAGTTAAGTTGATGCAAAAGAGCTTGATTTTATCTCATGTGACCACAATGCTTTCACCCAGCTCTCCTCTGAATCATTCAGATGTTCATCAGCAAACTTCAGACGGGTCTGTGCATGTGCTTTCTTGAGCAGGGGGACCTTGTGGGCACTACGGGATATCAGTCCTTCACCGTGTAGTGTGTTATCAATGCTTTTCTTGGTGACTATGGTCCCAGCTGCCCTGAGATCATTGACAAGATTCTCCCGTGTAGTTCTGGGCTGATTCCTCACCGTTCTCATGATCATTGAAACTCCACGAGGTGATATCTTGCATGGAGCCCCAGACCGAGGAAGATCAACAGTTATTTTGCGTTTCTTCCATTTGCAAATAATCACACCAGTTGTTGTCACCCTCTAACCAAGCTGTTTGGCAATGTCTTGTAGCCCATTACAGCCTTGTGTAGGTCTACAATCTTGTCCCTGACATCCTTGGACAGGTCTTTGGTCTTGGCCATGGTGGAGAGATTGGAATCTGATTGATTGCTTCTGTGGACAGGTGTCCTTTATACATGTAGCCATGTTTTGTCAAATTTCGGATGCAATGCAGGGAGTTTTCATATGAACTAGCACTGTATTGTCTCTTAAGCAAATGGCTCCCTCTAGTGGTCAACTTACATGTGTGAAGATAGACTGTTAATAGACACAGAAGCGCATGGACAAAAGGATAAACAGGAAGTGACCTTAGAGTTCATCTGCAAAAGACTTTCCCACAGTGCCCCACTTACCTACCCAGAGGGCCTTCTGTTGCAGAGTTACCTGGTGGGTAGGGCTATTTAAAGGACATGCGTGACACGTGCAAGCTCTTCTTCCTGGGATGCGTGACCTGCCTGCAGGGACCTGTGTGAGAGTGTTCCGGAGAGCTTGGCCTATTCAGCATGGAACGAAGTGGATGCCACTGGAGAGGTGTAGGACACAGAGTGCTGGAACAGCGTGTGACCGGGTCGGAGGATCCAGGAAGCCTAAAGGAGCCTGACAAGAACCATCGTTCACCCGATGGAAGCAACGTGGTGTGTCAGAGCCTTTGGAATCGGGACTGAGATCACAGAAGGGCAGTATTACAGCTGTCCAGGCCTGGTGTGGTGAGAGGGCTGTTGCCCAGCTGTCCAGTCCTGGTGCACTTTCACAGAAGGAAGTTATAAGAGTGTTGCATAATTGGAGTTGCTGTTACCCATTACTTTATGTTACTTTGCCATCTTCTAACTCATTTAGAATACAAATACTGCAGTATAAAATGGCTAGCTGAAGAAAGACAAGAGACTGTTATTCACTGTAAGGCCTTGTGTTTCCGTTGCATGCAAAGGACTGCATTACATTACAGGGGAAGCTCTTGAGCAATTACTCTGTGTTGTATTGTTTTACTAGCACTGCATAGTGTGCTGCGGGTTTAGTGTGTCTGCACGGGCGTGCTGGAAGTGGGAAAGTGCTTAATGTCAAGGTATTACCACCCTGAGCATCAGTCCCACTTGGAGATGCGTCTGCACGCACTATTTATTCAGTGTGTGTTAGAGTGAACATTTGAGAATATCTCCATTGCAACGGTTTGTATTGTATAAGTGAATTTGAGAGGTGTTTCTCCATTTAACTAAATCTCTTTTCAGTAAACTAATTACATTATTCAATCACAATTGTGTGTGTGACCTTTACTGAAAGCATGGAACCCGAGGTGTCAGAGGTAAGGGTAGCTGAGTAACCATGATAGCCAATGGGAAATAGAACAAACTAGCAGCCCCCATGGGGGTACCACTACATACAGGTAATAAGATGAGATTAGGAGCAATCCCTTTAAGACAGTACTCCTAATCTCAGCTCGTTACCTGTATAGAAGACACCTGGGAGCCAGAAATCTTGCTGATAGGGGACAAAATACAAATTTCACTTATTAAAATGCAAATCATTTTATAACTTTTTTGAAATGTGTTTTTCTGAATATTTGTGTTGTTATTCTGTCTCTCTCTATTAAAATAAACCAACCATTAAAATTATAGACTGATCATTTCTTTGTCAGTGGGCAAACGTACAAAATCAGCAGGGGATCAAATATTTTTTTTCCTTCACTGAAAACGTAATACAGACAATCCACATGTTGTAAAAGAAGAAACCAGGCCACAAGAGGCATTAATCAGGAAATCAACCAGAAGCAATAAAAGGTATCCCAGCCAAGCGTCTGTCCTATGTTTCTCGTGTAGCATTAAATACAGAACCAGATTCATGGGATGAGATGCAAAGACTTCCAACTCATGAGAAACAAAAGTGGATCAGAGCATTTGACAAAACAGCTTACAAGAAAGATTTATAGAACTGAGATCTGAAATGGAACTAATATATAGTTGTTGAGTGGGGGTATTGGAATACATTGTTTATGTATGTGCAACAATCACATCAGCCAGTAGATGGCAGTGTTTAGATGTTTGTAGCTGCATCAATGATAGAACTCTATGGGGTTGATTTACTAAAGGCAAATAGACTGTGCACTTTTGCAAGTGCAGGTGCAGTTGTCTAGAGCTTAGTAAATGAGGGAGAGCCTTGCTAACTTCCATCATCCAATCATAGCAGGCAAAAATTCATTTTTTTTACATTTTTCTTGCACGTGATTGGGTATTCTTTGTAAAGTGAAACTTTACCCCATTTACTAAGCCCCGGAGCAACTGCACTTTGCAAAGTGCAGTCCATTTGTCTTTAGTAAATCAACCCCAATGTCTTTTGATGATACAAAAATTTACTAAAAAATGACTGTCTTTATTAATGACCACACCGTTGAAAATATATGAAAAAAAAAAAAATCACTTTATTAAATCACATGTGAATGACCACAGTGTGGAAAGGATACATGCTGACACTTTTGGCCAGGATCGCAAATGTTCCGATTAGCGGCAGCCTCTCAGCTTGTACGCGTGAATGGCAGGTTGAATAAAAAAAAAAACACTGCTTTCCACAGCTGTAAGAATGTATCCACACCTCCAGCATTTTGTTAGGCCCCTTTCACACGAACGCACCGTGTATCCATTTTTCTTCCATCCGTCAACGAACGACAATGCATTCCTATGGTAGGGTGACCAGACATCCCGGTTTCTGGGGACTGCCTCTGGATTGAGGACACAGTTGCTGATCACCTGATAGCATATTTACTGCTACAGGGCGGTCGCGCTGCACAGGATCACGTGTGTGTGTATGTGTGTATATATATATATATATATATATATATATATATATATATATATATATATATAATCCTGCATTTCTGGGTATGGAAGCCAAGCAGCGGCTCCAGCAGACTTGATGTCCACCGGTACCTGCTGATCATAGAACGGTAGTGTAAACAAGGCAGATCGCCATTCTGTCAGTATGGAAGACATTGATCCTGTGTTGCTGCAAAAACACTTGTTAGGCACACATTTAACCCTTTGATTACCCTAGATGTTATCCCCATCCCAGCCAGTGTCATTAGTACAGTAACAGTGCATATTTTTAGCACTGATCACTGTTTTAGTGTCACTGGTTCCCACAAAGTGTCACTTAGTGTCCGATTTGTCAGCCGCAATATCGCAGTCCAGCTATGAGTTGCTAATTGCCGTTATTAATAGTAAAAAAAAAAAAAAAAAAAGTCCCGGATTTCATTTTAAAAATCTGGTCACCTTATCCTATGGGCAAACGGATGACCATTCGTTAACCTCCGCTTTTTAACATACAAGGCTACGTCAAGATCCGTGAAAACGGATATTAACTGACAATGTCCGTCAACGTCTGATCAGTTAAGATCTTTTTGAAGAAATCATTTTTTTTTTGTTTATCTGTTTTGTTTATCTGTTAACTCAACTTATGACCTAGGCCGTAGTTGGACAATAGGAAATTCATTGGAAGTACATCCCCAAGGAGAACCATGGCCAGAGTTGTCTCCCAGGAGCAGCTCCTAGTCACAAGAACAAGGACAAAGGAAGGACACTGAAAACTGCAATGCAGCATGGGAGGAGCAATGCTTTCTGGGTAATGTCATCAAAGCCACAGAAACTGCTGCAAACGGATCGAAACGAATGCAAAAACTGATGTAAACAGGTAAAATTAACAGATGTAAACGAATGTTAACGGAACGGAAGACGGATGAAAACAGAGATTAAAACGGAACGGAAGTAGGATGAAGCAACGGATAAGTACTGATACGTTTTTAATGTGGCTAAACTGATGTTGCCCCTGTGAATGAGGCCTTAGGGACCAATGTCCTTCCCTGGATGCAGATAGATTGTGTTCAGGATCTCCCAAAACCCAGGTAACCACCTGATGTGTGGATATATGTGGATACATGCTTACAGCTGTGGAAAGCCCTGTTTTTTTTTTTTCAACCTGCTATTCAGTTGAACAAGCTGAGAGGCTGCCGCTGTTCGGAACACTTGGGATCCTGGCTGTGGGTGTCTGCAGGTATCTTTGCTGCACCATGGTCTTTTAGGACATATAATAAAGATCCAAAAATAAGGTCCAAGTTCATGTCATGCCTGCCAGATTAAATGCTTGCTGCAAATCCATCTCTTCACATTCTTTTCACTTCCGCTTTTAACACCATCATGATTCAGGAAAGCACACGCTAATTCACTAGGGTCCGAAGAAAGCATATCAATCTTAAAGCTGGAAGAAGAAAAAAAGAAAAAACAGTTGTGTGTTAAAAGTTGTATTGGTATCACACGCTACATGTACAGTATTTCTATTTTGAAGTGTACCTGTGCTGTGTTTTACAGATTTAAGTGTTTACATAGTCAGCCTGAGCATTTTCACACACAGCATGCACCAGTCTGTGACGTCAGAAGGGGGCAGTGTCACTGGGTAATGTAGCCAGATGGCCATGCCCCTTACCTGTATAAGAAAAGTCAGAGGAGGCATTCGGCTGGAGGCCTCCCAGGAGGCGTAGCGTTTTTAGGTCCGATGGCTGTCGTGATTGACGATGGATTTACATTGATGGATTTTTAATAAAGGATTTGTCTAAAAACTGTCTCTTGTGTTTATTACTGTGAGACTTTTTTGGAGAATGGGTAGGGGTACAATGTACCTGATACCCATTCACATGGGGGGCGAGATCTGGGGTCCCCCTTGTTAAAAGGGGCTTCCAGATTCCGAAAAGCCCCTGCCCACAGACCCTGACAATCACAGCCCAGGGTTGTCGGGAAGAGACCCTTGTCCCCATTAAGATGGAGACAAGATGATTGGGGTGGGTGGGATTTTTTTATCCTGTTCGGCCCCCATAGACTTCAATTGGGTTCGCAGTTTGGGTTAGAACTTTTCCCCTGTTCGGGAGTTCTGCTGCAAACTGAACAGGGGGGTATTCGGCCCATCCCTAGTACTGAGATCATTGCTTACTTTGTAATGTACTAGAGGCCAAGCAAAGACTCAGGGTACACCCCAAAAGAACTTCAAATGTATCCCTAGTTACCAGAGCTTTCAAAAAAGTAAAATTGCCTTCAATAAGTTTTTTATTATTGAAAAATATGGCACTAGAACAATAACAATCCAAAAATACTCTGCTAAGTGCAAGTGGGTCCCTCCAACGCGTTTCAACTAATAAGTCACCCCAGATGAAGACGTATTAGTTGAAACGCGTCGGGTGGACCCACTTACACACATCGCTTATGTACCTGTACCTACTATGAAGCCTTTGATGATCTATTAACATGCGAGTTTAAATTTATGATTATAATAAATACTATTCTTAAACGCTATTACGCTATGCAAGTTTTTCTCAATTTATCCCACATGGCATATGGACACCGAGCCTCTGGCCCTAATAAAGAAAACGACATATAACTTTTATAATTCATTTGATGTGTGAGAACGTTTGAGTCAAGTTACCGATTCTATCCAGGACCAACTGTATCTATCAAGCTTGCTGACCATTAAGCCTTCGAAGACTTAGGTGGTATATGCCTCTCTAAGTCATCGACATCTGGTAAGCCTCCTCTCTTATCGGTGGTGGTGCCTTTAACTATTTTGTTTCCTTCTGGAGTGTCACTATTTGGTTGGACTTTTCTGTTCAAGTTTTTTGGATAATACCTTCAAATCTTGGACTTTGTTTTTTGTCACTTCAAGCACTTTATACATGTAATTTTATTAATGGTATTTCAACTTAAGGATTGATATTTTTACCTTATACTTTTCATCAATGTCACCAACTTGATTATCTTTATTGGTAACACATTTACATTTGATAGATAAATAGCGCTGCACATTTTTACACCCAAACAAATAAAATATATAATATAAAGAAAAGAGGGAGAGGGAATGAAAAAAAAAAAAAAAGGTGGAAGGGGAGGAAAGGGTGTCCAATAAGGTGGGAAATTACCCAACCAAGCCTCCAAATGTATACACATGCACGTTGATGTCTGGTAACTCAGGGTGTCTGACCAATGCCACGTACACACGATCAGACTTTTCGGCTGGACTCTAGTCCGGTGGACAATCCCGCCGGATAGTCCGATCGTGTGTACGGGGCACAAGAGGGTTGAACTACTATAGCAATGGTGGTGCAAATATCCCTTTAACTCATAAAAGACAGAGATATAGGGGATTCAAGAAATTGCACCCACGGGGTCCAACCCTCCCTGAATCATTTTCATTGGCTGCAGCTACCAACTCTTCCATACACAGTAGAGTTTACTTCTGCTACCCATTCGTGTATAGTTGGTATTACTGCCGATTTCTAATATCTAGGGATCAGTGCTCTGCCTGACATCAGCAAAAATCGTAATATTTCCTTTTGGAGGGTTATAATTGAAGCCGGGGATCAGAGATAAAAGAGCAACCTCTGGGGTTTATGACCCAATCTTACCTGTAATCAAGTGGCTAAGACGAAATATAGTTGACCAGTATGGTTCTACACACGTGTAGATGTGTACCACCGGGCTCACCATATCTCTGGTATAGCTGGATTCATTTTATTTAATAAGGATGGACAGCGATATAATCTGGTTATAATTTAATAATTTCGCTCCTGAAAATGGGATGCTAGAGTTTATTGAAATGTAAAAAACAGAAGGCTTTATCCCATTCCTCAGGTGCCAATCATTGCCTAGTTCTAGCTCCCTGTCTCGAGTGTAAAAAGGGTGGTGTGATAATGCAAGCGACTGAAGAATTCCATATATTTTAGAAAAAGCATGTGGGCATTTTTGATCAGAGAGACACAGCTCCTCAAACATAGTCAGATCCCCACAAAGCTGCTCTTTGCCCAATCCATCATAAAAAATGGCGTAGTTGGAAATATTAAAGCCAATCTTCTCGGCCAACACAAGAGTGGTAAATTAGCTCACTCAGGGGTTTCAGACTCATCAGAGCGAGCGTGTGTTGGATAGGAGATGGATGTGGTGGTTGCCAGCCCAGTATGCCCTTGTTTGACAACCCGGGTATAAACCCCTGATTGCCCAAAACCCCCAGGCGTGAATATATACTGTATGTAGTAATGGCCTTTTCCCAGACATGTACAAGCGAGGCAAGCGGGAGTGTTAGCTGTGTAAGGGGCGGTTGGGCGGTCCGTGGGAAGCACTGTCTAACCAAAGATCTAAGCCAAATAAATTGAAGTAAGATAGAGCGCGCAGATCTAAAAAATAAGCGTGGGACCCGAATCAGAATTGTTTGAAAAAATAGAGAGAAATCTAGGGAGGATATCCCTCTTAAAGAAGGACATCCGTCCCAACCAGGAGTATCGCATTGATGACCGCATTGATGACCATGTCTTAAGACGCTGCTGCATGGTGGACAAAAGTGGGCAGTAATTTAACTCATACAGTTTATGAAGTTCTCCTAGGTATTTGATAGAGTGCTGTGCCCACTGAAATGGAAATGTATCCACGATGGAGTCTTGGGTGCCTGCAGGAAGTGATATATCTAAACAATACAATTTTGTAGGGACAAAGGCAACCTGATCCACACTAATGATAGAAGGGATAACAGACTGAAGTCTATCCGTTAACCACTTGCCGACCAGCCGCCGTCATACTGTGGCAGGTCTGCACGTTCCTGTGAACCATCGTAGCTGTACGTCGGCTCCTTTAAGAGAGATAGCAGGAGCCGACGCACTGCAGGAGGTGCCAGTGCACGTGCCAGTGACATTTACACAGTAATCAGTGCATTTTTATAGCTCTGATCTCTGTATAATTGTAAATGGTCCCAAAAATGTGTCAAAAAAGTGTCCGATCTGTCCACCATAATGTCACAATCATGATAAAAAACGATGATCCCCGACATCACTAGTAAAAAAAAAAAAAAAAAGCCAATAAATCTTTCCCCTATTTTGTAGACGCTATAACTTTTGTGCAAACCAATCAATATAAGCTTATTGCGATTTTTTTATTACCAAAAATATGTAGAATACATATCGGCCTAAACTGAGGAAAAAATTTGCTTTAAAAAAAAATAAAAAAACTGTGAATGTTTATTATAGCAACAAGTATAAAATACTGTGTTTTTTCCAAAATTGTTGTTTTTTTGTTTGTTTATAGCAAAAAAAATAAAAACCGCAGAGGTTATCCAATACCACCAAAAGAAAGCTCTATTTGTGTGAAAAAAAGGACGTCAATTTTGTTTGGGTACATCGTTGAACGGCCGCGCAATTGTCAGTTAAAGCGACGCAGTGCCGAATCGCAAAAAATGGCCTGGTCATTGAGTAGCCAAATCTTCCGGGGCTGAAGTGATTAATAGTTTAGCATATATTTTAATGACCTTAATGACCAGGCCATTTTTTGCAATTTGGCACTGCGTTGCTTTAACAAAATTTATGTCCTTTTTTTCCCACAAATAGAGCTTTCTTTTGGTGGTATTTGATCACCTCTGCGGTTTTTATTTTTTGCGCTATAAACAAAAAAAGCGATAATAAAAAAAAAAAAAAACACAATATTATTTACTTTTTGCTATAATACATTTTCCACATTTAAAAAAACAAAAAACAAATTGATTCCTCGGTTTAGGCCGATATGTATTCTTCTACATATTGTTGGTAAAAAAAAAAATTGCAATAAGCGTATATTGATTAGTTAGCGCAAAAGTTATAGCGTCTACAAATGTGCTCCTATATACTAGGAACACACGATCGTTCTTCTCTCCCCTGACAGGACGTGGATGTGTGTGTTTACACACACACACATTCCTGCTCTGTCAGGAGCGATCACATCGGTGGAGAACGCGGCGGCCGGGCACTTCAGTGGCGCGGAGGGCACGCGCCCCCTAATTCCCTTAAAGCGGCCACCGTACAGCTACAACGATTCGCGCAGGGGAGCCATTCTGCTGCTGTCAATCGACGGCGGGCGGTCTGGAAGCAGTTATGGTCGACATTAATTAGAGAAATTGGACAGTAGCTAGAGCATTCAGCAGGATCTTTCTGGTTTTTATGGATAAGAGTAAAGTGTGGGCTTCCTGTGATTCGTGGGAAAAAGAGCACGAGTAATGCTGCGTACACACGATCGGACTTTCCGGCAGACCAGAGTCCGTCGGACAATTCGATCGTGTGTGTGCTCCAGCGGATTTTTTCTTCCCAAAAGTCTGGCAGACCTAGAAATAAGACTGGCTTCAAAATTGTCCGCCATACTCGAGTCCGGTCGTCTGTGTGCTATTCCAACAGACTAAAACCGACGCTAGGGCAGCTTTTGGCTACTGGCTATGAACTTCCTTATTCTACGCCATCACGTTCAAATCTGGCGGACTTTTGGAGTTATCGCGTGTGGCCAAGTCCGTTCATTTGAAAGTCCGGCGGACCTCAGCAGCAAAGTCCGTCGGATTGTCCGCCGAAAAGTCCGATCGTGTGTACGCGGCATCAGAGATTGAATTAAAGGTAACATCCAATATGGGGACTAAGACGTTTTGAAATTGTTTATAGAAGACACCTGAAAGGCCATCTGGGCCTGGGTACTTGGCAGACAGAAGTGCCTTAATCTTTTACAAAATTCCCTCAATAGTAAATTGTATAATTAATGAAGAGGCAACAGACTGATGTAATCTAGGCAGGGCAGTGGTCGAAATATATTGGGAAACCTTTTTGCACCCCTGCGTATTAGTGGAGGCTGTAAAAGGGTTAGAAAAGTAGTAAAGAGTCATGCAATACTCATGAAGCGTCAAAGCAATAACTTCGGAGGATTGCACCAGCCCCCTCTTAGGACATCAAATTTAAAGGATATACGTGCATCCTAACTTTGTATGTATTAGCTAATGGTCTGCTAATCTTGTTGTCAAAAAAGTAAATTAATAATTCTACTGACTGATGTTCATTTTGGATGGAGTTGAACTGATATAATGCTAAACTTACAGGTTTTCTAAATATGGTGTTCCGTTAGTCCAGACCCAGCCAGAATCATCTCCTGTCCTACTCAGACCGATCCAGTGATTACTCTCACCCTTAATGCGATTTAACATTTTCTGTAAGAAAAAAAATAAAATTCTTGAAATTAGAGAAATTAAGTGCCTAAAATTATGTAATTTTTCTTTCACACAGTTCATGGGACAAAATCACATACTGTATATGATTTAGTGATTGACACATGGTCTGTAAAAACCTTACTGACTGCCAAAAAAAAAAAAGGAGGAAAAATATATCCTTACAACAGTGTGGTACTGTGGATATAAATAATATAATGTGCCACGTCCTTTATAGTATTTCGAACAAAAGGAAGGGGGGACTTGGACTTTATAGGCACGATACCGACAGGTATTTATATAGAAAAAGTTGTTTTATTAATTATTTAAAAATAATTTTTACATGAATAAAGATGCATATTTAAAATCAGTTTTAGCTTGCCAACAAATATTCAGATATTCAAATAACCGCAAATAACATCAGAATGAATATGACCCTGGTGGATAGAAGAAAGACACAACTATCATAGTTGAGTGATAAGGAATGTTAATTTGTCCGTCCACAAGGGTCGATGCAATGAGGCGGTGATGTCATCAGAAAAAGTATGACATACATACAGGCTCTACATGTTTCGCGTACAGTTACGCTTCGTCTGGAGCTGGATATATGAAAGCTGGCAGTCAATAGTTACAAGGCATAGAAAATGAATAAATAATCCCCAATTAAAGGCAACGCAGTGGGCCTTTTCAGCAGAGAAGTGGGGACGCCGTCTGATCAGTATATGAAGCAGTCTGTATCCATATGTTATAGCGAGTGGCTGGTAGTCTGGTGTTTTAGCACCAGAAGTATAAGGTAAGGTTATTAAACGTGCACTGATAATGCAGTTATCACAGGAAATCACAGTAGTGAGCTGCTAGATGATAGCGCTGGGATGAATGATCCCTCACGTAGTCAGGCATATCAGCCAGTTTAGGAAAGAGGGACAAGCATGATGGCGGCGAACACACAGCTCTGGATGGTGAAGGGGGGGGCCGCCATCACTTTTTCAGCTGTTTATTGTCTCCTCTTATCCTATGTCCCTCCCAGTTTCTTAGGCTCTTAGTTGTTCCGCGTAACTCCATGTTTTTTTAAATTTCCTCCACTCCTGCCACTTATCTATTTTGCCTTCATCCGTACTACCTTTTCCGTCAGTTAACCTTTCCATACTGTAGATACCTTCCACTTTGTCTATCCATTCCCAGATTGTTGGGGCTTCCGTCTCTTGCCATTTCCTGGGAATTAGTTTCTTTGCAGCAATTAAGAAATGTGGAATTAACGACCCTTGATATTTTTTAACTCCGTCTTTTGTACCATGAAATAGAATTGTCCACGGTTCATCTGGGACTTCTATGTCTGTTATTTCTTTTACATGGTGCAAAACTTTCCCCCAGAATGCCCTGATTTTAGGGCAGCTTCACCAGATATGTGTCATTGTGCCTGATTCACTGCACCCTCTCCAACAGTTTCCTGGTTTGCTTGTTGGTATTTGCAGGTCTTATCGGGGGTATCGTACCATCTCGAAAGAATTTTATAATTTGTTTCAGCAGACTTATTGTCATTTGCGGACCTATGTGTTAATTAAAAAATTTTTTTAACAGTTCTTATATCACATTGTGTACCCAATTCTCTCTCCCATTTCAATATGAATGGCGGCGTCCCCCATCCCTCCCCGTCCAGTAAGAGTCTGCCCCACCTAGATATAATGCCCCTGGTATTATTGGTTATACACAGCCGCTCAAGCCTCTCTCAGAGGGTGGGGCAGACTCTCAGTGAAACGGGCAAGCTGGCGGTGCCGCCACCCATCAATTTCCTCGAAACCTTCCTTAACTTTTAACTCCTGGAGTGGTAGGATCTTCCCATCCTTTAAGATATCCCTCACCTGTGTTTGTTCTTGTTTAATCCAATTCCCCCCGTTAATCTTCATCCCCGATGCGAAAAATTTGTTTTCTTTTAAAGCTATAAGAGGTAAGTTGTAGTGCCCGTTGAGTTTCTTGTATATTCCATCCCATATCCTCAGTGCATTAAGCGTAAGTTTACTGCTATTTAAATCTATTGTCCTGTGTTTAGGGGGATTCCATATAATTTTACTTAGTTGTGCATTACTAAGGGTGAACTCTATATTGACCCATCTTTTTTCACTTTTATTTTCTTTTATCCATTCTATAATTCTTGAAAGCACAATAGCCTTATAATAATGGTGTATATCGGGGACTGCCAGTCCTCCTTTATTCTTCTCCTGTTTAAGAGTGGAGTATGCAATTCTGGGTTTTTTCCCATTCCACACAAAAGACATTAATAGAGCTTTAAGTTTTGCTAAAAAATAATTGGGAAGCGCATCATTTGGAATTTGTATAGGATTTTAGGCAAAATGAACATTTTGAGTGAGTGGATTCTCCCAAACCACGTCAGTGGTCTGTGTATCAATCTTTTACTCTCTTTCTTAATATCATCCAACAATGGGATGAAATTTAATTTTTTTTTTTTTTTAAGAAGGTACTAACTTAAATTCCTTTTAGAGCTTTTGTTTTTCTAAATTATTGGTGTTGATATTTAGGACCTCCGACTTCCCCTGATTGATTTTGAAGTTTGACAGTTCGCCATACTCTTTTATTATATTCATAAGTCGGGGAAGGGTTACCACAGGTTTACTTATATAAAACAAAACATCATCTGCATAAGCAGATAGTTTATGTACCTCCTCCTCGACTTTGAATCCTTCTATCCTGGGATTCTTCCTAATTGTAGACAGCAAGGGCTCAAGGGATAGAACAAACAGAAGGGGGGACAGTGGGCATCCCTGTCTTGTCCCATTTTTCATTTCGAAGGGGGGAGAGTCTGTGCCATTGATCTTAATTGTAGCTATCGGGTGGTAATACAACATCCTGATCCATTGGAGCATGTTTGGGCCTATCCCCATTCCCTCTAAGGTCCTGAACATAAAGGTCCAGTCCACCCTGTCAAATGCCTTCTGGGCATCTGTTGATAAGAGTATACTCAAGCTCGTCTTCTCTTTCTCTTGTAGGAGTAGAAGCAGGGTTCGCACCCAGTTATCCCTTCCTTCCCTGCCGGGGACGAATCCCGCTTGATCTGGGTGCACCAATTTATTCATAAGGGTTTTCATCCTACCTGCAAGGATTTTGTCAAAAAGTTTAGTATCTGCATTAAGCAGAGAAATTGGCCTGTAGTTAGCGCAGCACGCTCCGTATTTGCCATCTTTCTTGATTACCGTAATTGAGGCTGATAAGGCCTCTTTGCTCGTTTGGTACTCTACTCCTAGACCGTTTAAGTACCTACATAGCCTTGGGATCAAAATTTTCAGAAACTTTTTATAATAGAAAATTGTGAATCCGTCTGGTCCTGGGCTTTTCCCATTTTTGGATTCGGCTAAAGCCCTAATTATCTCTTCTTCTGAAATCGGTCCTTCTAACGAGTCTCGATCGCTCTCCGTAATCTTTACTAGGCCCGCTTGACTTAAGAAAAATCCTTAATTTTCCTATTTTTATCCCTTTCCTCCCAACCCCCTTCATGCTCCACTGAATATAGTTTCTCATAGTAGCTCTTAAATGTTTGTGCTATCCCGTTTGTAGTGTATTCTAGGGCCCCGTTGTCCGTCTGTATTTTCTCTATAAAGTTTGTTTTTTTTCTTCTGTAACATTTTTGCTAAGTACTTAGAGGATTTATTACTCCCGAAATATTTTTCCCTAGATAAATAATAAAAAAAATTTTTAGTTTCTTGTTCCATTAATATTTTTAGTTCATCCCTTTTTTTTTATTATTTCTTGAAATAGTGTTCTATCTTGGCTCAGAAACTTTTTATGTTTTTGTTCTAGGTTAAATATTTCCTCAGTGACTTAAATTTTCTACGCCCACAGCAATCAGAATCCCCCTTATGTAGGCCTTGTGGGCCTCCCAAAGGCCTCCCAAAGGGTCTGCCCCGAGATTCCCTCTGTATCATTCGTCATAAAATATTGTTCCAGCTCCTTGCCTATTTTCTCAGCTCCTTCAACTTCTCGTATTATCTCGTCATTTAATCTCCACCTGGGAACTATCTTTCGGTCTCCTGTTAATTGTATTTTCATCCTTACCGGAGCGTAAAAAAAAAAAAAAAGAAGAAGAACAGGATACAGGGGCAGCACAGTGGTGTAGTGGTTAGCACTTTCACCTAGCAGTAATAGGGTCGCTGGTTCAAATCCCGACCACGACACCTTCTGCCCGGAGTTTGCATGTTCTCCCTGTGCCTGCGTGGGTTTCCTCCGGGTACTCCGGTTTCCTCCCACACTCCAAAGACATGCTGGTAGGTTAATTAGATCCTGTCGATAAAATTGGCCAAATATGTGTATGTTGTATGTGTTTGTAAGCGTGTCGGGAGCCCACAGGGCAAGGACCGCACTATACCACAGATGGACACCAGTGGCAAAAAGCGCCCAGAGGCGATTCAGTTCGCATAGGTTGCGCTATACAAGTCATTCATTCATTCATTCATTCACAAAGAAAAAGGAAGAGCAATCACATCAAAAGAGCAAAGTCCCTCTGCCCAACTAGGGCTGTCCAGTAATGGGTTATCTTTCTAGTGATTTATTTGAGGGTTCCTTTTGCAAATAATCAGGATTTTTCCTTTTTTCTTTCCTTTTTTCTTTTCTTCATCTCCCCCTTTTTATTCCCAAGCCTATAAATAAATTCACACAGCTACTCAGGACTTATTGCGACAGTGCGTCAGAATAATCGCATTAAAAAGCTTGTAAAGTCATAGTTCTTAACAAAGTAAACTCCAGTCCAGTGTCCACATCCCACTACTTTCTGCTTTATAGGATATCTTCACCTTATATTGATTTAAACATATTTCCAACAGAGACATATTGCAGTAAAGCTCCGGGGAATTTACTTTGAAAGTTTTGAGAAACCACAGTTCCTACCGCATTAGACTCCAGTGAGTTAGCCCATTCTTCCTGCTTTCTGGGATATTTCACCTTTCCCTTACACACACCAGCATCATTTTACCTCAAGTTTCTGCTCAAGTTTCTAGTTGCTTACAGCCATCTTGTAAGGTAGGTGGTTAGCCCAGATTGAACAGCTGAGGAGATGGGCAAAGACAAATTCCGGAGCGCTGACAATGCTATATGCTGCTGCGTGCCGAGAGAGGGGAAAAAAAAAGCAGGGGGAGAGGCGCGGGGACCGTGGCGAGGTCTTTTCCCTGCGGTATGCCAGCGGCCACCGCAGCTGCGAGGTGAGGGGTCCGGAAGATGGGCGCCGCGGCGAGCTCTACGCCACGGCGAGCTCTACGCACAGGCTCCTCCCACCTTGCTGCACGGCGTCATTACGTCGTCCGCATCATCCCCGTCCCCATGGAAATTGTGTTCCTAATGACTTACATATTCCACTACATTATCAATAGTTGCCAGCGATGAATTGTGCAATTGGCAAAACTTCTGGCTTTTTGTCCAGGTGTCCAAGTTGTCTGAGAGATAGTAGCATTTGCCTCTGTACAAGATCCATCCATTCTCACACTGAATATATATTTTAACCAATTTTTGTGTTGGCATTGAAATGTCCTCTCCTAGAAAATAAAAAAATAAAATTAATTAATATTTACCCACACATACATATATATATATATATATATATATATATATATATATATATATATATATATATATATATATATATATATATATATATATATATATATATAATTATTCAAAGCAAGAGGGTAGAAATGTACAAAATATTAAATCAACTCATAATGAAATGTTGGAAAAGGGATATTTCCTTTGCCTTCCCCTGAACCAAATCAGTCAAATTCAATAGAAAGTGGCATGATATCATAAAGAAGAAAAAAAAAACTGTGCGATGTATGTTACTTTAAAGTGATATTAACCACTTCAGCCCCAGAGGATTAGGCTGCCAAATGACCAGGCCACTTTTTGCGATTCGGCACTGCGTTGCTTTAACTGACAATTGTGCGGTCGTGAGACGTGGCTCCCAAACAAAATTGGCGTCCTTTTTTTCCCCACAAATAGAGCTTTCTTTTGGTGGTATTTTATCACCTCTGTGGTTTTTATTTTTTGCGCTATAAACAAAAATAGAGCGACAATTTTGAAAAAAAAGCAATATTTTTTACTTTTTGCTACAATAAATATCTCCCAAAAAAATATCTATCTAAAAAAACGATTTTTTTCCTCAGTTTAGGCCGATACATATTCTTCTACATTTTTAACAAAAATATCGCAAGATGCATTTATTGATTGCTTTGCACAAAAGTTATAGCGTCTACAAAATAGGGGATAGTTTTATGGCATTTTTCTCAGCGATTTTTATCGTCACTGCGACATCGATCGCGGGACACCGGCGGACATAGAGTCCGCGGGTCCCGCGGGCACGGAGCTCACGGCAGAGGTTCAAAGCAACGTTTATATACGTTGCTTTGCGCAGCCATGCCATTCTGCCGACGTATATCTACATGGCGCGGTCGGCAAGTGATTAAAGTGTAACTAAAAGGCAAAATGTTATTTATTTATTTTTTTTGGATAGAGTGGAGAGGGATTAGAACACCTGTCAGCTTTTATTGCTGTCTGTGCCCCCTTTAGCCCTTGTTCACACAGAACACGGCTTGAAAATTTCAAAGCCACATTTCAGTCCGACTTCGGGGGAAACTTCAAAGACATCTGTGCGGGTTCATGCACAGACATCTACTGAAATCGCCCCCCCCCCCCCCCGAAGTCGCCAAAAGGAACTACTTTTGGAAAACGGTGCGGCGCCGCAAAGTCAGTGTCACACTGATTGGACCTTTCAACTCGTGCTGATGTTAACGGGGGCTTAAGGAGATTTACCCTCTTTGTTTGTCCCGTTTACCTTTATCATCAAAAGTGACGTCTCCAGAACAGGAGAGAGGGGAAATATTCCAGTGGCGTTACTAGTTCTGGTGACCTGGGGGGCCTCAATCTATTCCTGTAATTTAAATGCATAAACCCTTCCACTCGGATGGATACAATAAATTGTGAGAAAATAATATTGCAAAGTTGTGAAATAAACCAGCATAATAAATGTAAACCCTTAAGATTCTTTTCACGCTGAGGCAGTTTTCAGCCATTTTGGCGCTAGAAATAACGCTTGTAAAGAGTTTGAAAACCGCCTTCCATTCATTTCAGTGTGACTTTTCACACTGGGGCGGTGCGCTTGCGGGATATTAGGAAAAGTCCTGTATGCAGCATCTTTGGGGCGGTTTGGGAGTGCTGTATACAGCGCTCCTAAAATGTCTGCCCATTGAAATGAATGGGCTATTATGCCAAAGCGCCTACAAACCAATTTTAACCCCTTCTTTGGCCGCTAGCGGGGGTTAAAAGTGCCCCACTAGTGGCTGAAAAGCGCTGCCAAAACGATGGCTAACCCCCAGTGCTTTCAACGTAAAAAGTAGCCTTACACCAAGAATATAATTTTCAATATATCATCATACTCAGATCATGCAACAGCTATCATCATGTAATTGAATTGTGCTATAATGCAATATTTACTATCATATTTGTTGCCATGAATGGGCAGCACTTCCAAAGCTTCTGAAAAATGCTTTGGAAGCACTGCAAAACGCAGGCGCTTTTAACCCCTTCTTTGGGGTTAAACCAGCGCAGAATCGCCACTTAAACAACGGTAATGCACCGCTTACATGAGCGGTGCTTTACCGCTAATGGCCGGTGCTTTCAGTGTGAAAGCAGCCTAAGTGATGTAACAAAGCGCAGATCCAATAATATAAAATATTAATCAGTGTGAAAATTCATGCACAAATAAACTATTCAATAAATATTGTGTTTAAATAAATTCCTCCAAGCAATACTATTTTTTTACTTTTTTAAAAAAATTTTTTTCAAACAAAATAAGTTCAAATAAAGCAATTGTGTAATGGCTAAAAAAAGAAAAATAATAATTAACCAGTATTATTCTTCCAAGTGTTTAAAAATCTTTGATACTAGGTGACCACCACCACTAATACAGGAAGACACACTTATCAAAAGTAAATATACTTCTAAAAGGTGCTATTGACATGAAATGTTCCACACATGTCGATAACAACCCATGCACGCCATACAAACAAAGACACCCAAACAAATACATTCAGAAATTAAGTTATATCTAATAAAATGGAATGGCACAGGGAAAAAGTATTGAACATGCTAAACGGAAATGTATTTAATACTTGTACAATATCCTTTGTTGGTAATCATAGCTTCAAGATGCAGGCTCCTGTATGGAGAATGAGTTGCTCAGGTGTGATTTTGGCCCATTCTTCCACACAAACAGTCCTCAATTCTTGAAGGTTCCGTGGGTCTCTTCTATGAACTCTGGTCTTTAGTTCTCTCCATAGATTTTCTATTGAATTCAAGTCAGGTGATTGGCTGGGCCATTCTAGCAGCTTTATTTTACTTTTTTGAAACCAATTGAGAGTTTCCTTGGCTTTGTGTTTGGTATCATTGTCTTGCTGAAATGTCCTCCCTCGTTTCATCTTCATCATCCTGGTAGATGGCAGCAGATTTTTATCAAGAATGTCTTGGTACATTTTTCCATTCATCCTTCCTTCAAATGATATGAAGTTTGCCAGTACCGTATGCTGAAAAACAGCCCCGCCCACACCATGATGTTCCCACCTCCAAACCTCACTGTTGGTATGGGGGGTGTTTTTGGGGTAATGTGCCATTTGACCTCCAAACATGGTGTGTATTGGTATGGTACACCTCCAAACATGGTGTGTATTGGTATGGTACACCTCCAAACATGGTGCGTATTGGTATGGTACACCTCCAAACATGGTGCGTATTGGTATGGTACACCTCCAAACATGGTGCGTATTGGTATGGTACACCTCCAAACATGGTGCGTATTGGTATGGTACACCTCCAAACATGGTGCGTATTGGTATGGTACACCTCCAAACATGGTGTGTATTATGGCATCCAAAGAGTTACATTTTTGTCTCATCTGACAAGACTATATTCTCCCAATATTTTACAGGCTTGTGTAAATGTCTTGCAGCAAACGTTTAGGCTACTTTCACACCTAGGCGCTGGGTGAGCTGGCGGTAAAGCGGCTTTACCGTTTTTTTAGCGGCGCTATTCGGCCGCTAGCGGGGCGGTTTTACCCCCCGCGAGCGGCCGAAAAAAGGGTTAATACCGCCCGCAAACCTCCAACCTTTTGCGGGCGAGTTCGGAGCGCTGCCCCATTGTTTTCAATGGGAAGGGGCGCTATAGGAGCGGTAAATATACCGCTCCTACAGCGCACCAAAGATGCGGCTTGCAGGACATTTTTCAGCGCCCTGCAAGCGCACCGCTCCAGTGTGAAAGCCCTCGGGGCTTTCACACTGGAGAGACAGCAACGGCTGTTTCTGGTCGGTTTGCAGGCGCTATTTTTAGCGCAATAGCGCCTGCAAACCGCCTCAGTGTGAAAGGGGCCTTAATGAGCTTCAGTAATGGAGTCTAGCATGGTGAGCGTGCATACAGGCCATGGCGGGTGAGTGCATTACTTATTGTTTTCTTTGAAACAATTGTATCTGCTAATTCCAGGTCTTTCTGAAGCTCTCCATGCCTTTTTGCACTTCCCTTTATTTGTGTGTTCAATACTTTGTCCCCGTGTCATTCCATTTTAAACATAACTTAATTTCTGAATGTATTTGTTTTGGTGCCTTTGTATGTATGAATTGCATGGGTTGTTATCAACATGTGGTGAAAATGTCATGTCAATAGCACCTTTAGAAATATATATACACCTAGAAAAATTGTGACGTATTCGATACTTATTTTACCCGTTGTAAGAATCTAATTGTCTATTCTTAATTAGTGATACTAGTGCAGCCTGAACTCTCAGGGATGGGTGTGTGTGTTGTGTACTGTTATTCTCTCCCGCCAGAGCAGAACTGTCAGTCCAAGGCCAGGCTATATGGTCGTCAAAGAGGCTGACTTTTCTCCAGTCGAGCTCAGAGTTAATAACTTACACTGTCCGGGCTCCTGGAGGAAGGTAAAGCTGATCAAACATTGATAACTGGTTCAGGAGCGGACTGACAACTCATGGGCCCCCCGGGCAATAGGAGATTATGGGGCCCCCAGGCAATCAGAGATTATGGGGCCACACAGTATACACACACGCACAGTATACAATCACACAGTATACACATACATGTACACACAGTATACACACACACACAGTATACAATCACACAGTATACACACACACACAGTATACAATCACACAGTATACACAGACATGTTTCTATTGGCTGAGAAGGTACTGGAGAGGTGGGGCAGCTATAATCTCTGGATTTTTAGACCAAAAGGATGTCGGTAAGGGACATTTCAAAAACAGATGTAAAAAAAAAACAGATTTTTACATACTGTCCCTGGTTTTACTGAGGCTGGCAACCCTGATGGGGCCCCCTAATGGCCTGGGGCCCTCGGGAAGTGCCCGAGTGGCTGAATGGTCAGTCCGCCCCTGAACTGGTTCTTTCTAAGAGAATCCTCAATACTTTCCAGGTTTTTCATAATTTTGGAAGGTGACATGTTAAATGGTCTGTCCACGTAAAACCAATATTTCAGCTGACAATAAATACAGACATGTCACATCACCCATTGGGGAGTTACCATATCATGTGCAAGCAGAATTAATTTTTCTTTACATTTTTCCTTGCACATGACTGCATAGCTCCCAACTGTCTCTGTTTTTCAAGGGACTGTCCCTGATTTGGAGCAATGTCCCTCTGCCCCTCATTTGTCCCCCATTTTGGTCTGATCTATATAGATGTATATAAAATGCACGTTTAATCTATCAAAAAGTGTTTCCCAGTGCTAAACCTTTCATCTGATTTCTATAAATTTGTATATTCTAAAAGCCAATATAAAGGAATAGTAGTGGTAAAAAAAGCACTTATGGGTTTAACCAATCTTGTTTTTTTGTACAATTCTCCTTTAAGGGGGTGTGGCGGGGGGTGTGTCCTATGCCTGCATACTTTTGCTGATAGGTGTCCCTCATTCCCATCTCAAAAAGTTGGGTGGTATGAGACTGGTTAGTATTTTCATAGTACATCTTCACTTTGTCCCACCTCATTCACTAGGATAAGTGAAAATGTAATTTAAAAGTGAGCATGCCCTGCTCCTTTAGAAAATCAGGATCATTGTGTATCTGTTGTGAGCTCCAGTGGTACAAATAGTGAAAATACCTGTTGATCGATCCGGACTTGCGGGGTCCTTGTCATTGCCTCTTGGAGCTGTTAAAAAAAAAACCACAGAGAACCTTATTTTGTATTGTGTAAACTACTAGCCCCATCAAACCACCATGTATTGCAGATGAACAAAGGCGGACATGGTTCTAAGACACATGCAATGTTATCCTATGTGTCTATGTACACAGTCTCGTTTTTTCCCGTTTTTATGCAGTTGCGTTTGACCTCGTTTTTCCAGAAGCAAAAAAAATGGGTTCAGACACTTTGCTTTTCCACGTTTCAGACACGTTTCGGCAACCGCATTTAGCCGCGTTTGCGTTTATAAGCGTTTTTAAAAGGAACCCAATTTTTTGGACCAGAAAACTCAGGAATATGATGGTAAACCATAAAAAAATACAAAAAAAAATGGTTTAAAATGTGGTAATTACTTTAGATAGTTCATAGAGCATATATACTCACTGATGCAATGCCATTAAAAAAAATATATATATTTTTTTTTAGGTGGCTTAGACAATAAGGAATGCCTCCACTTCTTTGCCCCAACCCTTCATCCAATTTCTAATCTGACCAAAGCATAGCAATGTCTTTTTTTCACAAAGAAAAACCTGCATACCAATGTCTAGTCAGCCCCAACCCCCCACCATGTTTGTGAAATATCCAAAGGACATTCGCTGTGCCATCAACGGATGGGTCCAATATCGACGAGCTCTGACTCTGGACCTCTCGCGCAATTTGCGACGACGTTGCTGCCTCATCAAGAGCAACATCAGGAGCATTTCCTGACATATATTCAATATGGGATCCATTTCCAAAAAAAAAAAAAAAACACAGAAAGAGGCAAATGCAAGTGTACAACTGCTCTCTCTGCTGCTGCTCACTCTGATCAAAATGGCAGAAATAGTATATATTAAATATTAGTAAATAATACATGCTTCCTGAGCTTGGGGAGGGTCTATATGATTTTATCTTTACAAACGCTTATAGACGCAAACGCGGTAAAACGTGACTAAACGCGACATGAAAACGCGGCAAAATGCGTGTTTTTAAGCGCAGGTTTCTGCTTTTTTAAAACATGCGTTCAGCAGAGTTTGCATCTGCGTCTAGTGTGCATAGGGCCTTACACAGGCTGGACTACAAACATGACTCGCTCCATAAATACATTGCAGAAAATATTGTTGACAAAAAGGGACAGGAAGTGTGTCAATTGCAGGATCATCAGGTAAAAATAAAGAAAAGAAAAATAAGGCAACAAATCCAGCCATCACATCCAATGGTAAGCTACAATACATCACATTTTTGGTTTAGATACAATTTCAGATCCACAATGGGAAGACCAAGCCAAAGCTGGGCATACACTATGAGAATTTTGTTCAAAATTTGTTTCAACAATATTCATATGATTTTTAAATTGTTAGTGAAGTCAGATCGATGTTCATTTTCAACTGCAGTGACGCAAAAGTCTAAAAAGAGCAGGATGGAAAATTCTTCTTGTACTATTAGGTTAACAGTGAATGTGGTGTCTTTTCTGGAAAATCCATTCATCCCAAAATCAAATGTTAAAAGCAAACAGTGGTGGAACTACCAGGGTTGCAGCAGTTGCACTCACAATCGGGCCCTGATGTTCCGCCACTGTGGGGGGCCCCCCCAAGATGGCCAAATAGTGCTCGGGTTTGGACAGACTAGGGGGCGGGACGGCCACATGGTGATGTTCAGAGGAGAAGGAGGAGGAGGAGGAGGAGGGTAGGTCAGCAAACACCAATCCTGCAGAACATCTGCAGAGCAGCACTCCAGCTGGCCTGGATGGGAAATCTCTCCCTCAGATCTGCATCAGCAGGAGCCCGTCCCCCTGCCAAGCCAATGTCTCCATTGACAGTGCCATTTTGTTGATGTCTGCCCATATATACAAAGTGTAGTTGGTCTTTAACAATATGGCGCCCAAAACCACATATATAGGACAAAATGTTATTTGTGAATGAGATGACAAACCACACTGAATGGGCGGGTGATATGAAAATGGGGGAGTGAGGGAGCCGGGAGGAGAAGAGATGAAGATGATGGATCAAAGCCAAGTTCTGACTGAGCCTGTCCTGCACCCGAGCAATGGAGGAGGTGATGTCAGTTTGACAGCTCCAGCCAGGCCACACAGAGTCTATGGGGGGTCACTGTGGTCACCAGAGTCCCCCCTGCACATCATACCCTTTACAATAAAGTCTGCAGGATTCCCCCCAGTGCAAGGGAGAACTCTGCGGACCTTGATGTAAAGGGGAACTCTGATGTAAAGGGGAATGCTGTGGACCATGATTTTAAAGGGAATGCTGTAGACTATGTAAGGGAATGGTCAACCTTACATCAGAGATTCCCTTTACACTAGAGTCCACAGCATTCCCCCTTACATCATGGTCTGCAGCATTCCCCTTAACGTCAGAGTCCCCCTTTTACATCAGGGTCTGCAGAGTTCTACCTTACACTGTAAGGGAAAACCCTGTGGACTAGGGGAATGCTGTGTACAATGATGCAAGAGGAACCAAGGTCATCAGAGCCCCCCTTACATCAAAGTCTACAGCGTTCCCCATTACATTATGGCCTGCAACATTTTCCTTTACATTAGAGTTCTCCTTTTTATCAGGGTACACATTTTTTTTTTTTTTTTAATTATGTGTGTGTGGGGGGGGGGTTCTTCTTTTTTTTGTCTAGTCTTTGTAAGTTTGTGTATATGTTGGTATTATTCGTGTTTAACCACTTCAACACCGGGCGATTTTTTACCCCCTTCCTTACCAGAGCACTTTTTGCGATTCGGCACTGCGTCGCTTTAACTAACAATTGCGCGGTCGTGCAACGTTACACCCAAACAAAATTGACGTCCTTTTTTTCCCACAAATAGAGCTTTCTTTTGGTGGTATTTGATTACCTCTGCGGTTTTTATTTTTTGCGCTATAAACAAAAGAAGAGCGACAATTTTGAAAAAAAAAAAAACACATTATTTTTTACTTTTTGCTATAATAAATATCCCATTTTTTAAAAAAAAAAAAAACTATTTTTTTACTCAGTTTAGGCCGATACTTAATCGCAATAAGCATATATAGATCAGTTTGCGCAAAAGTTATAGCGTCTACAAAATAGGGGATAGATTTTTTTTTTTTTTTTTTTACGAGTAATGGCGGCGATCTGCGATTTTTTTTTTCGTGACTGCGACATTGCGGCGGACACTTCTGACACATTTTTGGGACCATTCACATTTACACAGCGATCGTTGCTATAAAATTGCAGTGATTACTGTGTAAATGTGACTGGCAGGGAAGGGGTTAACACTAGGGGGCGCTGCAGGGGTTAATATGTTCCCTATTGTAGTGATTCTAACTGGGGGGGGAGGGGACTGACAAGGGGAGGAGACCGATCGGTGTTCCTCCGTACTGGGATCACATGATCGGTCTCCTCTCCACTGACAGGACGTGGAGCTGTGTGTTTACACACACAGCTCCACGGTCCCGCACGGTCCCGCTATTTTCACGGGCAATCGTGGGTGCCCGGCGGACATCGCGGCCGCTGGGCACGCGCACCGGGTCCCAAGCGACGCCGCGGGCGCGCGCGCCCCCCTAGGCGGCCGGGAATGGGAGCACGTCATTTGACGCCCACCCAGGATGGGAGATCCACCTTGTGGACGTCATATGACAGTGGGCGGTAGGGAAGTGGTTAAAGCGGAGGTTCACACAAAAATTGAACCTTCGCTTTTCGGAACCCTCCCCCCTCCAGTGTCACATTTGGCAACTTTCAGGGGGGAGGGGGTGCACATACCTATCTAAGACAGGTATTTGCACCCACTTCCGGGCATAAACTCCCAAGAGTCTATGCCTCTTCCCGTCCCCCTGCGCTGTCTGCTGGGACACACACGAGCCCCAGAGACAGCAGGGACCATTCGCATTGCACTGCACGACTCGTGCTTGCGCACAAGCCCGTCGCGACAGGACAGGCAAAGCCAGCAATTGCTTGGGGCCCTGAGCGGGCCTGGGGCCCCAGCCGCTTTCGATAAGGATTTTGACACGGCACAGAGCGGAGTGCACTGAACCCGCCCCTCCTCCTCCTATGTTTTCCTGTACACAGAGGAGGAGGCGGGGGGCAGGGTGGCAATTTCCCCCTAGGCTGCCCTAACAATATACGCATAGTAGCCGGCGGCCGCCCGCTTACGATTTTTTTTTTCTTTTCTGGAGGAAGTCGGGTCAGGGCAGGGGCTGCAAGCTGAGGCAGAGGGAGGGGCGCGGAAGCTTAAGTGGCACTCATTTATGTAGTGAAGTCCGCTCTGTTCCCGCACCTCACGTCGGTCGCGCTCGCACTAATCCACTGATAGTGGAGTGAGAGCCAACCTGTCAGCTTGTGTGGGGGATATCCCCCCTCCCTCTCCTTCGAACGCTGCAGCATGTGTGAACCCGTCCGCCCACTCTGTTCCCTCCCCTGCTTCCTCATTGGTCCTCATTGGTAGAGGGAGAGAGCCCATCAGCCAAGCCTCCAGCAGCTGCAAAGCATCGTGGGACATGTAGTCCCTATCGCCGGCGGCCCTCTCTTCGCTCAGCCTGTGTCCGCTCTCCCGAATCTCGCCAGCAGCATCTTCCCCGCTCCTGCAGCTGAATGTGCTCTCTCTCTTCTGCCAGGTCTGTGACAATTTCTGTGGGACTTGCAGAGGAGGGAGGCATGGGGGATGTTATGGGATGAGGGGGGACACAAGAAAGATGGAGCTGGGATGAGGGGGGCAAGAAGGATGGAGCTGGGATGAGGGGGAGACAAGAAGGATGGAGCTGGGATGAGGGGGAGACAAGAAGGATGGAGCTGGGATGAGGGGGAGACAAGAAGGATGGAGCTGGGATGAGGGGGAGACAAGGATGGAGCTGGGATGAGGGGGAGACAAGGATGGAGCTGGGATGAGGGGGAGACAAGAAGGATGGAGCTGGGATGAGGGGGAGACAAGGATGGAGCTGGGATGAGGGGGAGACAAGAAGGATGGAGCTGGGATGAGGGGGGGCGAGAAGGATGGAGCTGGGATTATATGCAACTGTAAACCTTTTTTATTTATATAAAGTGTTGGTGAACTTAAACTGTATTGCTATGCTGCGATACCTGTAGGCTTTGCGTGCTTGCGGGGGGGGGGGGGGGGTTGGGGGACCTCCATGTCCATTTTGCTTGGGGCCCCCAAACTCCTTCAACGGCCCTGCATGCGCAGTAGGGAACAGGGAAGTGAAGCTGCAAGGCTTTGTTTCCTGGTTCCCACATCGAAGATGGCGGCGGTAGCATCCCAGGACCAAGGGACGGTTCAGCCTCGGGTGCCGACATCGTTGGACTCCAGGACAGGTGAGTGTCCTTATTTAAAAAAAGTCAGCAGCTGCAGTATTTGTAGCTGCTGACTTAAAAAAAAAAAAAAAATGTTTTCGCGGGACTCCCTCTTTAACCACTTCACCCCCGGAAGATTTTACCCCCTTCCTTGCCAGAGCACTTTTTGCGATTCGGCACTGCGTCACCTTAACTGACAATTGCGCGATCGTGCGACGCTGCACCCAAACATTGACGTCCTTTTTTTCCCACAAATTGACGTCCTTTTTTTCCCACAAATAGAGCTTTTTGGTGGTATTTGATCACCTCTGCGGTTTTTATTTTTTGCACTATAAACAAAACAATTATGAAAAAAAAAAAAAAACACAATATTTTTTTTTACTTTTTTCTATAATAAATATCCCATTTAAAAAAAAAAATTTCCTCAGTTTAGGCCGATACGTATTTTTCTACATATTTTTGGTAAAAAAAATAATAAAAAAAAATAAATAAATTGCAATAAGCGTATATTGATTGGTTTGCGCAAAAGTTATAGCGTCTACAATATAGGGGATAGATTTATGGCACGTGCTGAAGTTGTTAAATGCTTGATATGTTAGTATAGATGATAAATGCCAGAAAAAGAATGACATTTTCAAAACTTGCTTTGGACTGACCATATGTGAGATTTTAGAAATATGGAATTCATGTATTAGTTGTATAAAGAGTTAAAGTACTATATTTTTCAATAAGAATGTATTCAGGTCTGTAATAATGAAAACTTATATAATATCAAGGAAAAAAAAAAAACACTGTAAAACCCCATACACACTATCAGATTTTCTGCTGATTGTTGTCTTCAGATTTACCAAAACGATGTAGTGCAAGGGCCGGCCTGATTGCATACAAATTGAAACTTTGACCGCATATTATATGGTTTTGGTAAATTTGAAGGAAAAAAATCTGCAGAAAATCTGATAGTGTGTATGGGGCTTAAGGGTGAACCTTGTGGACCCTGATGTAAGGGGGAACCTTGTGGACCCTGATGTAAGGGGGAACTTTGTGGACCCTGATGTAAGGGGGAACTTTGTGGACCCTGATGTAAGGGGGAACTTTGTGGACCCTGATGTAAGGGGGAACTTTGTGGACCCTGATGTAAGGGGGAACTTTGTGGACCCTGATGTAAGGGGGAACTTTGTGGACCCTGATGTAAGGGGGAACTTTGTGGACCCTGATGTAAGGGGGAACTTTGTGGACCCTGATGTAAGGGGGAACTTTGTGGACTCTGATGTAAGGGGGAACTTTGTGGACTCTCATGTAAAGTCTACTTCTGGTGAAAAGTTGGACTCTGCAGACCCTGATGTAAAAGGGAACTCTGACGTAACAGGGAATGCTACAGACCATGATGTAAGGGAGAGCTCTGATGTAAAGGGCAATTCTGCATACTGCTATATACTATGGAGCGTGTTGGGGGGGTCAGGGGCCCTCCATGGTTTCTTGCACCGGGGCCCTGAAGATTCTAGTTACGCCTCTGAAAGCAAAGAAAATTTCAAAGATCTTTGACATTCATCAAATCATCGAACATACTGAAAATTTTCATATGAATATTTAAATTTTTTTTATGAACATTCATTTGAAAATCTATTAGTGTACGTCCAGTTTAGGATTTCCAAGCTAGGAAAATGTTTAAAAAGTGTCACAATCTACCAGTTTCCATGTAAACTTCAGACAGTTTTACTTATATGTAAGCTTTCCTTTCTTAACCTCCCTGGCGGTGTTCCCGAGTTTGGCTCGGGTTCAGTTTTTTCTGCTAGGAGCGGTAACCCCGAGCCAGACTCGGGCTGCATTGCAGGATACAGAGGGGGAAGTTACTTACCTTTTCCCCTGGATCCTGCAATGTCTCCCCGCTGTGTGAGCGAGCCGTCCGCTCGATTCACACAGTGCCCGAAAGTCGCTGATCTCCGTTCCCTGCGACGTTCCGACGCACGGGAGTGGAGATCGGCGCCAAATTCAAAAAAGTTTAAAAACACAACACACATACAGTACTGTATTCTTACAGATTACAGTACTGTATACAAAAAATACACATCCCCTTTGTCCCTAGTGGTCTGCCCAGTGCCCTGCATGTCATTTTATATAATAACATTTTTTTTTTTCTGCCTGGAAACTGGAGATTGTCCATAGCAACCAAAAAGTGTCCCTTTATGTCAAAAGTGGTTTTAGACCAGCTAGAAAACAGCGATAATAAATTAGAATCACAATTTATCATCAAACAATAAATTTAATGACAGCGACTATTCTGCAACTGAGCAAATTCCAGTGTTTTTGATTTGATTACATTATTGAATCATTTTTATATATATTTTTATTATATTATAATTTATGATTTTGTGTTTCAAACTTTATCATCCCCGGGATGTCTACTAGACTCTGGTTCGGACAGATTTAAGTGAGTTATTCTTAAGGATTGCAGGCCTACAATATAAAAACGCCAAATTTCCATGCAAAATAATTGTACCGCTTTCAGCACTAAATTCCGGACAGAATCATACCGCCAGGGAGGTTAAAGGGGCGTTCCAGCAGCGATGTGTTTTTTTTTTTTTAAAAGTCAGCAGCTACAAACACTGCATCTGCTGACTTTTAATAAGTACACTTACCTGTCCAGCGAGCCCGCGATGTCGCCCCCCCCCCCCCCCGAGGGTCGGCTGCCGGCGCCTCCATCTTAAAGAAGGGAAACAGGCAGTGGAGCCTTGCTGCTTCACTGCCCGTTTCCTACTGCGAGTCGCGCAGCGCTTTGTGAATAGCCCCATTGTTTTCTGGGACAGGAGGATGAAGCGCCGCGGAAGAGGCAGATAAGGAAGACTGTCTAGCAACAGCGGTTTCAGGTAAGTTAACCACTTAAGGACCGCCTCCTGCACATTTAAGTCGGCAGAATGGCACGGCTGGGCACATCAACGTGCAGGTACGTTTCTCTTTAAGAGTCTTGACCGCGGGACCTGATCATCGCTGGTGTCCCGCGATCGGGTCACAGAGCTGAAGAGCGGGGAGAGGTCTGTGTAAACAAACCTCTCCCCCGTGATTCCTAGTGAGGCTGTCACTGATCATCTGTTCCCTGTCATCGGGAAAGCCGATCAGTGACGTCACATGCCAAGCCACGCCCCCTACAGTAAAAAAAACACACACACACACACACACACACACACACACACAGGTCACACTTAACCCCTTCACTGCCCCCTAGTGGTTAACCCCTTCACTGCCAGTGTCATTTACACAGGAATCAGTGCATTTAAATAGCACTGATTGCTGTATAAATGACAATGGTCCCAAAAATGTGTCAAAAATGTCTGATGTGTCCGCCATAATGTCGCAGTCACAATAAAAAAAAAAAAAAAAAACGCTGATCGCCACCATTACTAGTAAAAAAAAAAAAATTATTAATAAAAATGCTATAAAACTATCCCCTATTTTATAACCGCTATAACTTTTGCGCAAACCAATCAATCACTTATTGCAATTTTTTTTTTTAACAAAAATATGTAGAAGAATACGTATCGCCCTAAACTGAGAAAAAAAGATATGTTTTTTTATATATTTTTTGGGGGATATTTATTATAGCAAAAAGATATTGCATTTTTTTCAAAATTGTCGCTCTATTTTTGTTTATAGCGCAAAAAATAAAAACCGCAGGGGCGATCAAATATCACCAAAAGAAAGCTCTATTTGTGGGGAAAAAAAGGACGCCAATTTTGTTTGGGAGCCACGTCACACGACCGCGCAATTGTCAGTTAAAGCGACGCAGTGCCGAAACGCAAAAAGGGGCCTGGTCCCTTGGCTGCCAATTGGTCCGGGGCTTAAGTGGTTAAAAAAAATTTTTTTCAAATGTTTATTTATTTTTTTTTTTTTTTTTACGATTATTAATGCAATTTTTTTTTTTTTTTGGGTGGCCCTCCACTTTAAAATATACAAGGACACACACACTGGGGGAGATTTACTAAAACTGGAGCACTCAGAATCTGGTGCAGCTGTGCAGCTTGTTCAATTAAAGTTTAAGTCGGATTCTAACGTGTTTTCTTATAGATAAACATTCTGTAGAGTTGATAGAAATTAAGACTTACCTGTTCCATAGAGAACAGCAAGGATGATGATCACAATTACTAATATTGCCGCTCCGACTAAAACACGAAACAAAGGAACTGTGGTTGATCTGATTTTTTGTGGCAGACCTGGAGTTAAAAACAATACAAAGATCAGATATTAGAGGTACATAAATCTGATATTTATCATTATTGGTGTAGAAATCAGACAGAACATACTGGAGTCACAGATGAACACATCATATGGTTCCAATAGAAGAGCTCAGAGTGAATGGAGGTCAGTGTCCACTGCCTGTATGTTACATGGAGAAAATCAACCCGCATAAGCTGCTATGCGGCCTTAGGGATGGGGCACCGAGTGAACCACCCCCTCCTGAGGCCTGCAACCGCCACCTGGCTCCCCATCATGTTACTACCACTCCCTTCTTTTCCTCTAGGGCAAACTTTGACTCACGATGCTCTACAGCCAGGACACTGAACTTCTGCTAGCACTTGCAGGTCTGTATTTCCCCCAGCTTGTGACAGGACAATGAAAGAAGAAGAAGAAGCAGTAGGTCTATGAGCTCATCTCCCACTTAGCCTAGCATATATGTCTTGTCAGCACATGAGAACAACCAATTAGCTTATTGTGCTGCTTCTCCCTCTCCTAGTCTGAGCTCTGCTGTAAAGGGACAAGAGGCTGATGCCTTTCCAAATTCAGGTATTTACATTTGTACTCAGAGTCAATCTGTGGATAGTATGGGAAAGGAACAAAGAGCAAACGAGAACATTGACCTGTGGTGTGCCAGGGGTCATGTGGTCAGTATGCCTAAAAGGGGGCATACCCAAGTATGAAATTAAATGAAATGAAAGAAAAAGAAAAAGGGAATGGGTGGGTGGGACACGAGAGCCTCCGACCATGAGGGGAGGAGGCGAAGGAGGGCAGGCTTTATGCAGCCTGACTCCTCCTACAAACACAGGCTGACCTGCGGTCAGCCTTTTTCTTTGTACTCAGAGTCAATCTGTGGATAGTATGGGAAAGGAACAAAGAGCAAACGAGAACATTGACCTGTGGTGTGCCAGGGGTCATGTGGTCAGTATGCCTAAAAGGGGGCAAAAATAACCACAGTAGGATGAAAGCTTACTAACCGAATTGCCGTTCAATCTGCTGAAATTGACAAACGCTTATGACACCTCCAAAGTGGCTTGGGGACGTACCCAGAGAAAACAAGACAACCTCCACCTAACCAAATGCTAATGATCGGGACCCCCTGGCGCAAAGTCACGGAAGCCGCTCCTATCCTAAATGAATAGCCAAAGTATGCTTGAAGGTCCAGAACCTGATTTGCCCAAAAAGGGGACGGTAATGAAGTATGCATAGAGCTGCAGAGAGGGGAGCACTAGCAAGAGGCAGCCAGGGACCCCCTGGGTATATCAGAAGTGGCACTGACGGGCTGGTTTAAAACCAACACCGGGCCCACGCCTTGCCAGGCTCCAAGAATCCTGATCACGTGCCGCCTCCCGAATGCTGCGTCTTGCGAGCATGCAGATGTAAACGGACAAGACCGGGGTGCCAACCAGTTAATTGACCAAAAGTATGCGAGACCCTGGGCCAGAAGTGCAACTCCCCTGGCCTTAGGAACCATGAAGGTCAGATACAGCGCTGTCTTAAGCATCAAGCTGGTTCACAACAAAAAGGAGACCCTGTCGGATACGTCATGAAGAATTTAACAACCGATGGGAAGACTGCCGAGTACAGCCGGAGCAACTCTTCTGGATCCCTGAGGATGCTTGACTACAGTGCGCAGACAATGAAGAAAGGCCTGTCGGGGAATGCCAACAACATGAAATGCCGAGTCTCCACCAGATGCGCACCGATAGTGCTGAAGGCCGATACGAGTTGGAAGGGGCCAAAAAAAAAAAAAAAACAGAAAAGCAAAATAGCAACTGGATGTCGACCATCAGGACTAAGCAACCTAGACCGGAAGCCTGGAAACATCCTAAGCCATGTCACGAGCCTACCTGGTATACAAAACAAAGATTTTGTCGATCAAGGCTGTTACGTCGGTCCAAGGAAACCTGATCCATCACCAATGCTGGAAACCTGAAGAGAAGGCGTGCCGCCGGCATCTGTGTCCGAGACCTGGGCCTCATGATACCGGCCCAGGCACAGAGAGGGATCCGGAATCCCCTAAGCCCCAGAGCCAGCAGAAGCTGCAGGAGCTGCAATGGCTGACTTACCAATAGTTCCATACTATTGCCCAACTCCTGGCCGGACAGAGCTAGGACATGGAAGGTAACGTGAAATTGACACAGAAAAGACTGAGAACCTGCGACCGTAAAGTAACTGTGTGAAAGAACATGAGTAGCGCGATCAGACTAAGACGTGAGTAGCACACGGACCGAGGCTGCATGAAAACGCAACCTGCATAAGAAACGCCGGTCGCACGAGAACGTAAACCGATGAACAACGAGAGAAACCTGGGAAACAAGAGAAACATGAAACGTGAGTTGGCATAGAAACAAACAGTTGCATGAGAAACGTAAGTTGCATGAGAAACGTAAGTTGCATGAGAAACGTAAGTTGCATGAGAAGCGCAAGTTGCATGAGAAACGCAAGTTGCATGAGAAACGTAAGTTGCATGAGAAACGTAAGTTTGTACGAAATATGTGAGCAGTGCAAGAAAACAGATGAGGAGACTTGCCACTGAACAAGCCAATTAAAAAACGATCATCTCAATCTGTTTAACCCATAGACGTGATGGGAAACCCGCAGGGGAAGAACATGGACAACCCAGCTGTAAAAAATTACCAGAGAACATAACAATACCCCTGGTACCTAACAAGTGTAAGGATGTGGGTGCAGAAATGACAAGACCAATCAGCGCCGGAATGTGAACCTAATGACCACCCCCCCCCTGCCGTGTGCAGTAAGCGAGCCCGAGCAACCTGCCGCGCTAAGACAGGCAATTAAAAACGAACACTCAGGGCTAAGGTACCCACAGAACGTGGTGGGTAGTAGTAAAGGTGTAACGGTGAACGTGCATGTATGACGTATGGACTACAGGCGAGAAGATTGTGGGGCGACAATCAATTAAAAACGAAAACCTCAGCCCGTATGGATCTGTAGACGTGACAGATCCTGGATGTAAGCACTAGCTAACGGAAATGCCGCAACGAAAGGCAATGACATGAAAAGGCATATGACATGCACGAGAACACAACATGAGACACGCAAGAAACCAAGAGAACCGTAAGAAAACACATGAAGCAGTGCAAGAAGAGGGGAGCTGGCGGGCGGGCGGGTGACCGAACACCCCCCCCCTGCATGAGCACCGGAAGAAGCAGGAGGGAGGGCGGGCGGGTGACCGAACACCCCCCCTGCATGAGCACCGGAAGAAGCAGGAGGGAGGGTGGGCGGGTGACCGAACACCCCCCCTGCGGTCAGCCTTTTTCTTTACTCAGTGATGTATAAATGAATATAAATCTGCATTAGTTGGTGTCTTTTAAACAGTACCTAAGTTTAGGGAACTTAGTGTAAAAGGAAAATGTCAGAGACAAGTACATAGAAATGCCCCAAAGCAAAGGTTGGCATAGTGACATAAGTTAGTCAAAATAATCACACAATGCTTCTTTGTCCCCTGGGGTTTTCCCTACCATGGCAGCCAAATTGCTTTGTTTACTCTTTCAGTAAGTGCCAGAGCTTCGTTTTCTTGCTTAATAGAAACCTGCACTGAGTAAAGTAAATAGGTTGCATTGCTGACCTTCTAAAATACTGTTTTCCTGGCTCATTTAATACTTTTTGAGGCAAGCACGAAGCCAGTGATGTCATATCTGGTCTGCACACTTCTTCATTGCTCTGGATTAAAGACAAAAGGTCTGCCGAACAGCCAGGAACCTAGTATTTTTAGAAGGTGATTAGCATTGGCAGCCTCCACTCTGCCTTCTCTTTGTCTGCTCTGCTAAGACCAGAGAGTCTGAAGGTATACAGCTTCAGCTGTCTTGTCCCTTCAGAAAACCATTGTGCTCACTACATCCTAAGTCAAGGCTGCCCCTGTAATAAATGTTTACTTTTAAAACAGATATTTCATATAAAGAGTAAAAAGGTATACTACATCTGTTTAAAAAAAGAAAAAACAATCTTAAAAAATTATGTTTAATTAAAAACTGACCAAAAAACATTATTGGTTCTCTTTTAAGTGGTCCCACCATCAGATACAGTGGAACCTAGGATTGCAAGTAACGCGGTCAACGAGCGTTTCGCAATGCGAGCACTGTATTTTTAAAAATCGTAACTTAGTTTGCTAGTCTTGTCACACAACATGAGACACGCAAGAAACCAAGAGAACCGTAAGAAAACACAAGAACCGTAAGAAAAACACAAGAAACGTAAGAAAACACAAGAAAGCATAAGAAATGCAAGAAAACACGAGAAACGTACGAAAACATGAAACGTGAGAAAACATGGAAACATGGAAACGTAACCACCATGGAAGACATGAGAAATGTAAGAAAACCTGGGATAACGTGAGAAACGCAAGAAACATGAAACGTCGGAAACATGAGAACCGTAACTTGCCTGAGAACCGTGAATTGCATGAGAACCGTAAATTTGCCTGAGAACCAGAAATTGCCTGAGAACCAGAAATTGCATGAGCACCAGAAATTGCATGAGAACCAGAAATTGCATGAGCACCAGAAATTGCATGAGAACCAGAAATTGCATGAGCACCAGAAATTGCATGAGAACCCCCAGCATGCGACCGAGTTCAGCTCAAACACCCAAAGTTTGACATGACCCCACATCTGCGATCAGTCCCCGACAAGATGCCTCCTTCATGATAGGTCTACTTCAGCTCCTCCCATGGTCTAGCACCCAGCAATTCAAATGAGAAACGTAAAATCGCATGAGAACCTAAATGACTCAAAACTTACCTGAGAAATGTAACTCGCAGGAGAAACGTAAATCGTAAGAACACAAGTGCATGACCAAACTTACCTGAGAAACATAAAAATGCATGAGAAACGTGAAAAACGCATGAGAAACGTGAAAAACGCATGAGAAACGCAACATCGCATGAGAAACGTAACATCGCATGAGAAACGTAACATCGCATGAGAAACGTAACATCGCATGAGAAACGTAACATCGCATGAAAAACGTAAAATTGCACGAAAAACGTAAAATTGCATGAAAAACGTAAAAATTGCATGAGAAACGTGAAATGCAAGAGAAACCGTGCCGCCCCTGAAGAGACAATGAGATGAATTACCCTCTGACAACCCATACTTACCATGTGACAGGGTACTAGTAGTGTAGCCCCAATCAGGTGAAATGCCAGCACACCGCGGGCCGCCCTGCCTGCTAACCGTACTACCACGGACACCCCCCCATCCGCAGCCTTACATGGGGGGGGCGCAAAAGGGCTGTGTGATGGTTGCACCGTTGGAGTACTGACAGGCAAAGATGCTAACAACAGTAACAGCTTGCAACCACCAGGATGGCCCCCCCCCCGAGCCACCAAGCCCCCATGCGGACAGACTGCCCCCCCCGAGCCACCATGCCCCACGAGAACCGACTGCCCCCCCCCCCCCCGAGCCACCATGCCCCCATTGTGAACATGCACCTGCTCAGGGGACATGCTTCTACTTATAGTACCACACCAGCTTAGGGGCATGCTTGCACTAGTAGTCCCACACCAGCTTAGGGGGCATGCTTGCACTAGTGGTCCCACACCCGCTTAGGGGGCATGCTTGCACTAGTGGTCCCACACCAGCTCGGGGGCATGCTTGCCCTGTAGTCCCACACCAGCTCAGGGGCATGCTTGCACTTGTAGTCCCACACCAACTCAGGGAGCATGCTTGCACTTGTAGTCCCACACCAACTCAGGGAGCATGCTTGCACTTGTAGTCCCACACCAACTCAGGGAGCATGCTTGCACTTGTAGTCCCACACCAACTCAGGGAGCATGCTTGCACTTGTAGTCCCACACCAACTCAGGGAGCATGCTTGCACTTTTAGTCCCACACCAACTTAGGGAGCATGCTTGCACTTGTAGTCCCACACCAACTCAGGGAGCATGCTTGCACTTTTAGTCCCACACCAACTTAGGGAGCATGCTTGTACACCAGTAATACTTGCAAAGTTGCAAACACCCAACGCCCTCTGAGGCCCTCACCCCCCTCCCATACTGTATGGGAGAGGTGACAACATGCAGCGCACACCCCCCCTTCCCCTGACGCTGCATGCTATGGAGATAGAAGGACGGCGGACCCCCCCCCCCCCCCCTTCCCCCAGTGTGAGCACAGGTGAACTCAGGCGACCTGCTCCCCCGAAACGCTGAGTGGAGCAATGCCAAATGTGCAGGCGGCACCGGGAGAGTGACACCCCCCCTCCCGGCGAGAGCACCGCGAGAAGCGGGTGGACGCCCCCCCATGAAGCAGTGCAAGAAGAGGGGAGCTGGCGGGCGGGCGGGTGACCGAACACCCCCCCCCTGCATGAGCACCGGAAGAAGCAGGAGGGAGGGCGGGCGGGTGACCGAACACCCCCCTGCATGAGCACCGGAAGAAGCAGGAGGGAGGGTGGGCGGGTGACCGAACACCCCCCCTGCGGTCAGCCTTTTTCTTTACTCAGTGATGTATAAATGAATATAAATCTGCATTAGTTGGTGTCTTTTAAACAGTACCTAAGTTTAGGGAACTTAGTGTAAAAGGAAAATGTCAGAGACAAGTACATAGAAATGCCCCAAAGCAAAGGTTGGCATAGTGACATAAGTTAGTCAAAATAATCACACAATGCTTCTTTGTCCCCTGGGGTTTTCCCTACCATGGCAGCCAAATTGCTTTGTTTACTCTTTCAGTAAGTGCCAGAGCTTCGTTTTCTTGCTTAATAGAAACCTGCACTGAGTAAAGTAAATAGGTTGCATTGCTGACCTTCTAAAATACTGTTTTCCTGGCTCATTTAATACTTTTTGAGGCAAGCACGAAGCCAGTGATGTCATATCTGGTCTGCACACTTCTTCATTGCTCTGGATTAAAGACAAAAGGTCTGCCGAACAGCCAGGAACCTAGTATTTTTAGAAGGTGATTAGCATTGGCAGCCTCCACTCTGCCTTCTCTTTGTCTGCTCTGCTAAGACCAGAGAGTCTGAAGGTATACAGCTTCAGCTGTCTTGTCCCTTCAGAAAACCATTGTGCTCACTACATCCTAAGTCAAGGCTGCCCCTGTAATAAATGTTTACTTTTAAAACAGATATTTCATATAAAGAGTAAAAAGGTATACTACATCTGTTTAAAAAAAGAAAAAACAATCTTAAAAAATTATGTTTAATTAAAAACTGACCAAAAAACATTATTGGTTCTCTTTTAAGTGGTCCCACCATCAGATACAGTGGAACCTAGGATTGCAAGTAACGCGGTCAACGAGCGTTTCGCAATGCGAGCACTGTATTTTTAAAAATCGTAACTTAGTTTGCTAGTCTTGTCTCGCAAAACGAGCATGATTCAGGTCAAAGCGTTTGCAGTACCACGTTTGGCCTGAGGTGGGGGGGCACCGGAGCCGATCGTCGCTGTTCGTAAATGCACGGAAAGGCCCAAACGACAGCCCGGCTGACCTTGGCAAACCTCGGGAACGGAGTCTTTCCGAGGTCAGCCGAGGTGTCCTCGGGCCTTTTCAGCCATTGCGGAGGCTCTCCAGCGCCCCCCCCACCTCTGGCCACATGCGGTATTGCATGCCATTAAAGTCAATGCGGAACAAATTATTTTCGTTTCCATTGACTTCAATGGGGAAACTCGCTTTGATATGCGAGTACTTTGGATTAAGAGCATGGGCTAGCACAGAGGTAATACATTAAGAAAGAAACAACACATAATGTAATTTCAAACAAAATTCTTTATTATGGGATATATGGCAACGGTGTTATCCAGGGGGTTAAATATTCAAAATTAAATCAATATAAAATAATATCAAGCTATTCTGGCAAAAATTGAATAAATAAAATGATGTCCATCCAAAAATATTGGACGACTACTCCCCACCGGCTGAGGCCAGCAGGGAAACTGAGGGCCGAGCCCCACCGAGCCCCCCCCCCCCCCCCCCCCCACACCGTGGCTGATTCTATCAAACTCTGCAAACCCATATTAAATATGTCCAATCCTATCTCGGATAAGTGGACCATATCTTCTCGAAATAAACCAGGAATAAAGCCTTCCAATTCTACATGACGGGAGGATGTATCCCCAGAGGATAACAGAAAACTATGTAGAGTCCTATTAAGGCGCCTCCTGATTCTGTCGACATAAAATAGACCTCCAGAAGGAGACCATAAAAGCCGAGGAATCATTTCTGAGAATGCTAATGTTACCGAAGGGAACATTAATTTAATGGTACTGAGATCCTTCTTCATTTCACATAATAGCTCCCACTCCCCACTTTGCCCAAATCATTAGCCCCTAAATGAAGGACTAGGACCCTGGGGGAAGGCCATACTTCTGCTAGATGGACTAAATGATCTACTAAATTACGCCATCTTAAACCTCTAATACCGGACCATAAGATTATAAAGGAACCTGAATCCAGACCTAAATTGGCAGAGTAGGTCCTGGATACAGCATGTTTGGCCACCCAAAAAATTTAGGAATGACCTACAATCCAAATGACCGATTTAGGGGAATCTGAAAAAGAAAAATTATAGCGTTAGCATGTCAGGACGAACATATATCTTATATCTATCACTACCCCAATGGCCCACCTTCTTAAGTCCATCAGCAGAAAAACCTAAAGCATCGGCTGTAGTGGCTGCCCCAATTCGCAAAGAATGAGAAGAAAAACAAAACTTAGCCAAATTCAGACGTTTCAAGCAGGCAGCCACAACAGCCGAAAACTGGTACCTGGACAAGGAGGACAGGTCTTGGTGGATGAAAAAGAAGTCAACAGAAATTGGCCGCAACGCCATGTATTTGGAAACTAGCAAAACCGGGCAAATTGACGGATTACCCGATTCTGATAGAGAAATCCAATGACCAACTCCTGACGGTAAAGATTTTGAACAACAGAGAAAAAGGTTAACAGATTGAGCATCCAATATCACATGTCCCAAAAGAAGAAAAGATGATGAATTCCTGTTAGGGGCAGTAAATTTGCCAATTCTGAGGGCTCCAAAGAATGCAATAGCAAAAGCAGCCCGAAACAATGAAGCCTCAAATTCAGAAATGCAAACCTCACTCAATACCCCCATAAGATCGACTAGAAGAGAGACGGAAATAGGGCGCCTGCTATCATAAGTAGGCCTAGATCTTCTAAAACCTTTAAGAACTTGATTCACCTGACAGAAAGATGTTAGAGCTGGAACACCTGCGAATTTAAGGAAAAAGGAAACACCCGCTAGTACTCTGCTAACAGATGCTGGGCTCAGGTTGGCCTGCATCAAATAAGACACGAAGGATAACGCGACATATGAAGAAACCTCGAACGTATCTATACCGTAAAATTGACAAAAGGAACGCCACTTCGACAAAGAAAGGCGATAATCCAACCAAGTCTTTAACGATACCGAGTTCCTGAGGTTCCTGAGAATCAGCTCCAGATTAAGCCCCAGAGGAAATCTGGGCAAAGGGTTCCATATAGATCTGCCGCTGGAGCCAATTCCCGAAACTTTGTGAACTGTGAATGAGACAAAGCGTCAGCAATATTATTCTTACAACCCGCAATGTGCTCTGCTTTCAACCATATGTTAAAACGCATGCAATGTAAGACTAAAAGACGTAACAACTTAATTACCGGATCTGATTTTGAAGATAGGGAATTAACTGCATGAAGAACACCTTTATTATCCATATAAACCAACACCCTACGGTTAGCAAATTGTTCTTCCCAAACTACTAAGGAAACTATGACCGAGAATAGTTCCAGAAGGACCAAATTCTGTAGAATATCCTTCTGCAATCACCCTGTTCACCAATTCAGGTCCTATTTCGGTCTGAATTTTTGTCTGAATTCGGACCTAAAACGGACCAGAAGATGCACAGGACTACTGTGCAATTTGCTCCGCAGACCTCGCGGAGCTGTTTGAACCAGCTTCATTGAGAGTCGGTCAAAGGTTCCTGACATGGGAATTGGATGCAGGGAAACCGACATCCAATTTGCAATAGTGTTAACCCAGCCTTAGTTCAGACTTCGAGCTGAAGCTGAGATTATGTCATCAGTCTGCCGCAGGCAGTTGGAAGCATTTCCTCAGTCTCCTCTCCAGTGATCTGACAGCAACAGTGTAACCTTGTAGAAAGTCACAAGGTGAGAGGCTGCAGCAGGATCTGACTTGTGACAGGTATTGGGGACAAGAAATCCAGCGTTTTCCTACAAAGTGCTCAGGCTTATTCCAGCACTTGGATATTATTGCTGAGGCCTTTCGTCACTTCGGTGGTTCTGCCTGGTATACCTATGACGAGAATTCAAAATTGGCAGTCCACCCCTCATCGCATTTGGGGGTCTAAGGATGTTGGGTTGTGGTTGAATCTCATGCTACCACCGAAGCCACAATTCGCATCCCGGCCTGTCCCTAGCTTGCACACTTTTCGTAAAGGATTCTGTTTTTCCTTCACTGAAGGGTAGTGCAAATTTCTCAATAATTGTAGATACAAGCATGAATGCTCATACTGTTCAGGTACCCATGCATCAAGTAGATGCTTTCGTAAGGCTGCAGTAGCCAGTCTTCAACCTATGCCCGGGCACAATCATGGGAAGGGCATTGACCCCAGTGACCCCAGTGAACCTACAAAAAATGCTACCATGGTTAGAGCGTTATCCCGACCACAGGATGGCGGCTCTGCTAACTGAAGGTTTCAAAGATGTTTTTTTTGGTCCCCTATTTTACAGGTGTAGGCTGTATAATGGTGAACAATTTGAAATCCATTTACCTACAACCGTCGGTGGTTCAGGCCAAGATTGCTGCAGAATTGGCTGAAGGGAGGATTGCAGGTAGTACCTAAGAAGGAGGTCGGTTCCTCCACATTGTATGCCTCCTTGGCTGAAAATAATCTTTGTGACATTTTTGGTGATGACAAATGGCACCGATGACATGTGACACTGGCAGATGCACTGATAAAACGTGGCACTGATGTGGCAGGTGACACTGACAGGTGGCACTGATGTGGCAGATGACACTGCTGACAGATGAACTGAGGACAGGTGGCACTGTGACACCAATGGCACTGATGTGGCACTGTATGGGCACAATTTGGGCTCTGATTTCTGTGTTTGTACTGTAACTGGTGTTCAAAAAACCATTGGCACTCACAGATCTGCAGCTAGAAGCTCTCCCTCTTCACACGCGGTCTCTGTTTGAGGAGGGAGAACCGGCAATGAGAGATGATCGCATTTGTTTACATATGCGATCATCTCTCATTGGACACTCAGATCGAGTGCTAAATGGCCACTGTGATTGGCAGTTTAGCACGATCTGTTATTGGCTGTGTCCAAGGGAAACGGGCAACACAGAATTTCCCCGATGCCTGCCCACGGCAGCGCCCAAAGGGGAAGTAAACAGGAGGATGTCCAGGGACGCCCTCCCAGCAATTGAGCGCCGTGCTGTAGCCGTCTTTCGGCTATAGCGCAGACGCCTAGTGGTTACATTTTATATAGTCTCTGTATTTGTTGACATTTCAGGAATGTATCCATGCAGACATATTAAGTTACTGGAAGGTCCACTTTAAATGATCAGAAGAAACCTGTGTAAGTGTCTCGTTTTATATATACACACCTGCAATCAGGTTAATGGCTTCAACAGTTTTAACACAATAACAATAATTCAAATTGCATTTTTTTTCTCTATTGTTATAATGATTAATCTTACCTCAAACCATGGTGCCACATTCCAATAATAACTTCCTCTGGAGTAGGGGAGTGGGTATTGCACCATCACTGAAGATCTTCTTCTTGCCTCTTCTCTTCTTCTGTATCGCTTTACTCCTTTTTTTTATCCTCTACCCATTGTACATTTATATGTATAGTGTGCTTACATTGACTGAGGTCTATGAAACCCTGTTCCTTTAAAAAGGTTTTCCATGGAGTTGTTATACTGTTTCTTTGAATAGCCAGCCGCCTGCTCCTTTCACCCCCAATTCATCAGGAAATGCCATTTGCTCACTGTTCTAGTTTCAAAATCCTGATTGGGCATCATATGACGTCCTCAGGATTTTAAGCCGTTGCGCACCCCCCGGGGGCGCACATCGCGGTGATCCTTGTTGCGGGGTGTCAGCCTGACACCCCGCAACTATGATCTCGGTAAAGAGTCTCCGACTGAGACTCTTTACCACGTGATCAGCCGTGTCCAATCACGGCTGATCACAGTGTAAATAGGAAGAGTCAGTGACAGGGGGGTCTGTGCTGATCGATTATCAGCGCAGCCCCCCCCCCCCCCGAGGATGCCCACACTGGACCACCAGGGACGCCCCCAGACCACCAGGGATGCCCAGCACCAGGGATGCCAGTCAGTGCCCACAATGGGCATCACTGATTGGCATGCATTATTGTTTGGCACTGATTGGCAACCATCAGTACAAAACAAAAAAATACAATGCCGCCTATCAGTGCCCATCCATGCCGCCTATCAGTGCCCATCCATGCCGCCTATCAGTGCCCATCCATGCTCATCCGTGCCGCCCATCCATGCCGCCTATCTATGCCAATCCGTGCCAGCTATCAGTGCCAATTTGTGCCACCTATCAGTGCCCATCCGTGTCGCCCATCAGTGCCACCTCATCAGTCCCACTTCATTGGTGCCACCTCATCGGTGACCATCAGTGAAGGAGAAAACGTACTTATTTACAAAGTTTTGAAACTGAAACCAAAAAAAAAAAAAAAACGTTTTTTTTCAATATTTTCTGTCTTTTTTTATTTGTTTTGCAAAAAATAAAAAACCGCAGAGGTGATCAAATACCACCAAAAGAAAGCTCTATTTGTGGGGAAAAAAATGATAAAAATGTAATTTGGGTACAGTGTAGCATGACTGCGCAATTGTCATTCAAAGTGCGACAGCGCTGAAAGCTGAAAATTGGTCTGGGCAGGAAGGTGTTTAAGTGCCCCCCGGTATTGAAGTGGCTGTGCAATGTGCAATGTGTCTTCGAGGAGCTGTGACAGCTGCTGCTCTGAGTGCAGGGAAAAGGCGACTCTTACCCTCTTCTGCTGTCCAGCCATGGGAATTAGGTTGATGCTCTCCGATCCCCATTTTGTGCTGGGTGTGTGGCTTCGAAGTATTCCAGGGCAGTATGCTGTACAAACCCAGAACAGAGGATTATATTATAAAGGACTCCACCCCTAGGAGGTGCAGGACGAAGAAACGATACTACTAGAAATAGTATAGGAATCGAAACAAGAGCTCTTAAATTCCCCCCCCCCCCCCCCCCCCCCTCCCCTACACAATCACACATATTAACCACTTCACATCCTGCCCAATTCTGACATTTCTCTCCTACATGTAAAATTCATCATCTTTTTCCTAGAAAATTACATAGAACCCCCCAAACATTATATATGTTTTTTTTAGCAAAGACTCTAGAGAATACAATGGCGGTCATTGCTTTTTATCTCATACGGTATTTGCGCAGCGATTTTTCAAACACTTTTTTGAAACAAAAAAAACAGTTTCATGCTTTAAAAAAAAAAAAAAAAAAACATTAAAGTTAGCCCAATGTGAAAGATGAAGTTACGCCGAATAAATAGATACCCAACATGTCACGTTTCAAAATTGCACACGCTTGTGGAATGGCGCCACACTTCGGTACTTCATAAAAAAAATCCCCATAGGCGACGCTTTAAAATTTTTTACTGGTTACATGTTTTGAGTTACAGAGGAGGTCTAGACTAGAATTATTGCTCTCGCTCTAACGTTCGCGGCGATACCTCACATGTGTGGTTTGAACACCGTTTTCATATGTGGGCGGGACTTACGTATGTGTTCGCTTCTGCGTGCGAGCACACGGGGACAGGGGCGCACCTGCAGCGGACTCCAAGCGGACGCAAGTTTGACACTTAAAAAAATAATTTTGATCACTTTTATTCCTATTATAGGAATGTAAACATCCCTTGTAATAGGAATATGGCATGACAGGTCCTCTTTACAGTGAGATATGGAGGTCAATAAGACCCCACATCTCACCTCTAGGCTGGGAAGCCTGAAATCAGAAAAATAAATGAAACGATCTCGGCTTCCCAGCTGAGGCGGCGCCATTTGTTTGAATGCAGAGGCCGGGCGCGACGTCATAACATCGCGCCTGGCCTCCGAATGATCATAGAGACTCCAGGGACCGTCTGGTCCACCGGAAATCTCTATGGTCACCATCCGGAAGATCCCTTCTCCAACTCACCGATGGAAGCAGAGAGTCGGTAGAAGCACCGGAGCGCAGCGGGAGGGGGGGGGGGGTGGGCGTCCCCTCTCGTCGCCCTTAAGAGCGATCAAGCGGCAGAACATATGATCATTCTTATGGTATAGGGCCGGGATATGCAATTAACGGACCTCCAGCTGTTGCAGAACTACAAGTCCCATGAGGCATAGCGAGACTCTGACAGCTACAAGCATGACACCCAGAGGCAGAGGCATGATGGGACTTGTAGTTTTGCAACAGCTGGAGGTCTGCTAATTGCATATCCCTGGTGTAGGGGATCGCCGACTGAAAAAGCTGATATCTGAATGATGCCTGTAGCTGCACCCGTCATTCAGATATACCCGCTCAAAGTCAAGGACGTCATATGACGTCCTCCCATTCCCGGCCGTCTAGGGGGCGCGCACGTGCACCCGCGGTGTCGCTCGGGACCCGATACGTGTGCCCAGCGGCCGCAAAGTCCGCCAGGCACCCACGATTGCCCGGGAACACAGCAGGACCGTGGATCTGTGTGTGTAAACGCACAGCTCCACGTCCTGTCACTGGAGAGGAGACCGATCATGTGATCCCAGTACGGAGGAACACCGATCGGTCTCCTCCCCTTGTGAGTCCCCTCCCCCCACAGTTAGAATCACTCCCAGGGAACATACATGAACCCCTCCCTAGCCCCCTAGTGTTAACCCCTTCCCTGCCAGTCACATTTACACAGTAATCAGTGCAATTTTATAGCAACGATCGCTGTGTAAATGTGAATGGTCCCAAAAATGTGTCAAAAGTGTCCGCCGCAATGTCACAGTCACGAAAAAAAAAAAAAAAAATTAATAAAATTGCAGATCGCCGCCATTACTAGTAAAAAAAAAAAAAATGCAATAAATCTATCCCCTATTTTGTAGACACTATAACTTTTGCGCAAACCAATCAATATACGCTTATTGCGATTTTATTTTTTTTACCAAAAATATGTAGAAGAATACGTATCGGCCTAAACTGAGGAAAATTATTATTTAAAAAAAAAACAGGGAATTTTATTATAGCAAAAAGTTAAAAATATTGTGTTTTTTTCAAAATTGTCGCTCTTTTGTTTATAGCGCAAAAAAATTAAAACCGCAGAGGTGATCAAATACCACCAAAAGAAAGCTCTATTTGTCGGAAAAAAGGACGTCAATTTTGTTTGGGTGTAACGTCGCACGACCGCGCAAATGTCAGTTAAAGCGACGCAGTGCCGAATCGCAAAAAGTGCTCTGGTAAGGAAGGGGGTAAAATCCTCCGGGGCTGAAGTGATTAAAGAGAAAAAAAAATAATAAAAAAATAAATAAAAAAAAAACATTCCCCTTTGGCTGATCTATGTACATTGCAGGTGTTGCAACAAACTTTGTTGCCTTTTGTTATTGGGGGAGATTTACTAAAACTGGAGAGTGCAAAATCTGGTGCAGCTCTGCACGGGAGCCAATCAGCTTCCAACTTCAGCTTGTTCAATTAGTCCCGGTTCACACATGAGCAATGCGAGAACCCATGCGATTCCAGTGCAGGTTCCCGCATCGCATGTCACTTGCCGAACCTGGGAGTCCGTTGCAGGTGACACCCCCAGATCGGATCGCAGATCGCAGTGCGAACTGTCAGATGGTGCCGGAATCAGATCGCATAGGTGTGAACACTCATGCGATATGATTCCAGTCCAACAAAAAGGGTCCTGCACCATTTTGGTGCGAATGGGATGCGATTTCAGCCAAACTGTTTGTATGGCTGAATTCACATCGCACAGATATTGCAGCAATGCGGTGCGAATCACATGCGATGTCTGTCATGAACCCAGCCTTAGAGCGGTTGTAAACCATTTTTTTATTTTTTTTTACCCCGAAAGGCAAAGGCATAATGTGCTAGTAGGCATCGCATCGCAGATTTTGCGGTCTCCAGTTTTAGTAAATCAACCCCACTGTGTCTATGTGTTTGGGAGAAGCTTTATAATTATCAATCAGCTACTGCACTTGTAGGGCTCTGATGAGGTTTCCCTTTGGGAGTATTTTACGAAAAAGGCAATTTTAGATGCAGGGGAGCCTTATATCCGACTTGTATCTTAGTGCAGACTTCTGGGAAAATCAGTGAGCCAATCACACAAGCAGGGAAGTACATTTCTGTGGAGGGGGGGGGGGGGGGGGGGGTGTTCCGTATACCATCTGTATATAGAACACCTCCAGGTAGCCATATTGCCATTTACACAAAAGATATAATACAGCGGCTGATTGAAAAGGAAAGGTAATTTTTAATAACTTTCATTTACAATATGACTTGTGTCACAATTGTATATGCAATATTATTGTTAAAGCGGAGCTACCCTTTAAGGCCCTATTCGTGCTTTGTGTTTTGGAAATGGGCAATTTTTTTTTTTTTTTTTTTTGTACTTTTTTTTTTTTTTTAACCACTTGACCACTGGGCACTTAAACACCCTTAATAACCAGACCAGTTTTCAGCTTTCGGTGCTCTCACATTTTGAATGACAATTACTCAGTCATACAACACTGTACCCATATGAAATTTTTGTCCTTTTTTTTTCACACAAATAGAGCTTTCTTTTGGTGGTATTTAATCACCGTTGGGGTTTTTTTTTTTTTTTTTTTTGCGCTAAAAAAAAAAAAATTCTGTAAAAAAAAAATGAATTTTCTTCGTTTCTCTTATAAAATTTAGCAAATTTGTAATTTTTCTTGATAAATTTTGGCCAAAATTTATACTGCTACATATCTTTGGTAAAAATAAGTACAATTTCGGGTATATTATTTGGTCTTTGTGAAAACTATAGAGTCCACAAGCTATGGTGCCAATCACTGAAAATTGATCACACCTGAAGTACTGACGGCCCATCTCATTTCTTGAGTCCCCAACATGCCATAAAAGTACAAATACCCCCAAATGACCCCTTTTTGGAAAGAAGACATTCCAAGGTATTTAGAAAGAGGCATGGTGAGCTTTTTGAAGTTGTAATTTTTTCCCACAATTCTTTGCAAAATCAAGATTTTTTTTTTTTTCACAAAATTGTCATATTAGCAGGTTATTTCTCACACACAGCATATGCATACCACAAATTACACCCCAAAACACATTCTGCTATTACTCCTGAGGACGGCGATACCACATGTGTGAGACTTTTACACAGCGTGGCCACATACAGAGGCCCAACATGCAGGGAGCACCATCAGGTGTTCTGGAGCACCCAGGACAACTCTGACATTTCTCTCCTACATGTAAAAATCATCATTTATTTGCTAGAAAATTACACAGAACCCCAAAACATTATATATGTTTTTTTAGCAAAGACCCTAGAGAATACAATGGCGGTTGTTGCGTTTTTTTGGAAAAAAAAATGTTTTGTGCTTTACAAAAAACAAAACTGTAAATTTAGCCCAATGTTTTTGCATAATGTGAAAGATGAAATTACGCCGAGTAAATAGATACCCAACATGTCACCCTTCAAAATTGCACGCGCTCGTGGAATGGCGCCAAACTTCGCTACTTAAAAATCCCCATAGGTGGCACTTTAAAATTTTTTACTGTTTACATGTTTTGAGTTACAGAGGAGGTCTAGGGCCAAAATTATTGTTCTCACTTTAACGTTCGCGGCGATACCTCACATGTGTGGTTTGAACACCGTTTTCATATGTGGGCGGGACTTATGTATGCGTTCACTTCTGCATGCGAGCACATGGGGACAGGGGAGCCTTAAAAAAATATATATATTTTTTATTGTTCATTTTACTTTGACACTTTTTTTCCCCCCCAAAAATTTTTTTGATCACTTTTATTCCTATTACAAGGAATGTAAACATCCCTTGTAATAGGAATATGGCATGACAGGTCCTCTTTACAGTGACATATGGGGTCAATAAGACCCCACATCTCATCTCTAGGCTGGAAAGCCTGAAATAAAAAAAAATGATCCTGGCTTCGATCGTAGCGAGTATTGCAGGGTATCCCAGAATATTGCAGGGTATCGCAGGATATCGCAGGGTATGGCAGAGTATGGCAGAGTATGGCAGAGTATCGCAGAATATCGCAGAGTATTGTTGGGTATTGCAGGGTATTGCTGTGTACTGCTGGGTATCCATCCATCCATCCATGCTCAGCCATCCCTCCATACCCTGCAATACACTGCAGGCTATTGCTGTGTATTGCAGGGTATGGAGGGATGGCTGAGCATGGATGGATGGATCGGTGGTGACTGCAGAGCAGGCTGTGGGCACTACAGATCCCGCCCACAGCACTGCTGCCACCGATCCCTCCCCCTCTCCTCTCACACTACTGATCGGTACAGAGAGAGGAGAGAGCAACCGGCGTCATCAAATGACGCCGGTTTGCTTACATGTGATCACTCCGTCATTTGACGGAGCGATCACGTGGTAAACGGGCCAAAGAAGATCTTGCACCATTTTTGGGTGCAGAACTTGGTGCCTTTTTTACCATGTGTTTTAGCACGTTTTTCCGCGCACAAAAAAAAAACAAAAAAAAAAAAAACACGCATTTCTATTTCTATTATTACATTGTAATATAAAAATGAAATCATTCAACTCACCATAATGCAGAATCAGTGGGACCCCTGAGCATGTCACCTGCCACCAGATGCCATAAGGTGCCCCCAGCAGAGTCCGTCCTTGCATCAGGTGCCCCCAGCAGAGTCCGTCCTTGCATCAGGTGCCCCCAGCAGAGTCCGTCCTTGCATCAGGTGCCCCCAGCAGAGTCCGTCCTTGCATCAGGTGCCCCCAGCAGAGTCCGTCCTTGCATCAGGTGCCCCCAGCAGAGTCTGTCCTTGCATCAGGTGCCCCCAGCAGAGTCCGTCCTTGCATCAGGTGCCCCCAGCAGAGTTCTTCCTTGCATCAGGTGCCCCAGCAGAGTCCTTCCTTGCATCAGGTGCCCCCAGCAGAGTCCATCCTTGCATCAGGTGCCCACAGCAGAGTCCATTGTTACATCAGGTGCCCCCAGCAGAGTCCATCCTTACATCAGGTTCCCCCAGCAGAGTCCATCCTTGCTTTAGGTGCCCCCAGCAGAGTCCATCCTTGCTTTAGGTGCCCCCAGCAGAGTCCATCCTTACATCAGGTTCCCCCAGCAGAGTCCATCCTTGCTTTAGGTGCCCCCAGCAGAGTCCATCCTTGCTTTAGGTGCCCCCAGCAGAGTCCATCTTTGCATCAGGTGCCCCCAGCAGAGTCCATCCTAGCATCAGGTGCCCCCAGCAGAGTCCAACCTAGCATCAGGTGCCCCCAGCAGTGGAGCCCCTTCATACATCTGGTGTCCCCAACAGTGGAGCCCCTCCTTTACATCCATGTCCCTAGTGCCGCAGAGCCCTCCTTTACATTCGTGTCCCCAATGCAGCAGAGCCCTCCTTTACATCTGTGTTGTGCAGCAGAGCCCTCCTTTATATCCGTGTCCCCATTTCAGCAGAGCCCTCCTTGTCCCCAGCATTGGCGATCATCTCCTTCATGTGCAGCGGCAGCTACACAGTTCCCACTGTGTTTAGTGGAGAGGCCTCTGATCGATCCGTGCAGCCAATAGGATTCCGTGTACAAGAGAATAATTGTACACTGAAGAGAGAAGACTATTGGCTGTCCCTCCTCTCTCCACTGAACACAAGGGGAAACGTACTGGCGGAAGCGACGGCGGCCATTTTTTTGTAGCCCGTCGGCCATCTTTTCCCTAAAACATTACCAATTTTCCCAGGAAATCGGGACTCTTGGCAAGTATGCCCATGAGCTGCATTTATCCCAGTGGGCCTCTGTGCACGGTCTGCATGGGCAGGAAGGGGGTGTAAGTGCCCGGTTTTGACGTGGTTAAAGAGGAGGTCCACCTGCACAAAAAATATTAAAAGCCAGCAGCTACAAATACTGCAGCTGCTGACTTTTAATAAATGGACACTTACCTGTCCCAGGGTCCAGCGATGTCGGCAGAAGATGACGAGCGACCGCTCGTCTCTCGCTGCCCCGCCGCCATCCTCTGTCAGGGAATCAGGAAGTGAATCGTTGCGGCTTCACTGCCCGGTTCCCTACTGGGCATGTGCGAGTCGCGCTGCGCGTCTTTATTGGTCCCCGTTGTGTCCTGGGAACTGTTTGTTTGCCAAGACACAACGGGGGGGGGGGGGGGCGGCAGCTGCGGATAGGGGCAGCTGCGGCTAGCTAGTGCCAGAAGTGGGTGCAGATACCTGTATTATACAGGTATCTGCACCCCCCTCCCCCCTGAAAGGTGCCAATTGTGGCACAGGAGGGGGGGAGGAATCCGATAAGTGGAAGTTCCACTTTAGGGCGGAGCTCCGCTTTAAGTGCCAGTGACTCCAACAATGTAATTATGTAGTAGCAAATTATAGGCTTAGGTATTATCATGATGCCAAAATAAGTCAGGTCAACAAGCAATACTTAAAGCAAAATACCCAGATAGTTATTCATGAGAAATAAAAGCCTGTAAACAAGAGTAATAATACCCACCAATCACACCATCGGTGACTCTGATCTTTGCTCTCTTGTAGAGCCACAGCAGGTGAAGAATCATCATCCCCCTCTTCTGTCAGCCCCGGCAGTCCCCATTGTGCACTATGGTTCCACTCACTGGCAGATGTCACTACAATCAGGGGCGGATCCAGGGCTCCGTTGCCCCCCCCCCCCACCCAGAAAATATTACCGATTGACTCCGATTGACATCAGCAGCAGCGGCACACGAGAGAGAGACCCTGTTGTCTTCATGCTGCTCTGGAGCCTGGAGAAGATGGAGGGAGGAGGTGGGTGGAGCCGCACCGCTGGCTTGGCCTCTAGTGTTCGCTGAACTGGTTGCTAGCGCATGTGCCGCCTGGCGTCTAGCAACCAGTGACATCAGTCACTTCCGAGCCACTACTGAGGAGGAGGGGAGCCCCAGCATTCAGAGCGGAGCCTTCTTCCTCCTCCGCGCCTAGTGTGAATGTTGGCTCCACCCACCTCCTCCCTCCATCTTTTCCAGGCTCCAGCGCAGCGTGAAGACAGGATGAAGCAGTGGATTTGTGTCACTGTGTGATGCTGCTGCCTGCAATCTCGGAATCCGGATCCCACTCATCTCTATTGCTTCTCCATGGGAGCCCCTCCCCCCATCAGAGCGTGTGTATGAATAAAAGTCAGTACAAAAATGATTGATGATGTTAAATCGCAGAATACAGGCTGTATGCCATTATTTATGAAAAAAAAAAAAATGCTGCCCTTTTAGTATTGACATTTTTGTCTTTCTGTTCAATTTTAAGCACTTCACCCCCGGAAGATGACCAGGCCACTTTTTGCGATATAAAGCTGCGTTACTTTAACTGACAATTGCGCAGTCATGTGACGCTGCACCCAAACAAAATTGACGCCCTTTTTTTCCCCCCAAATATAGAGCTTTCTTTTGGTGATATTTGATCACTTCTGTGTTTTTTATTTTTTGCGCAATAAACAGCACCTTATTTTCTGGCAGTGCCCCTCCCGAGACTAGACTCTGGATCCGCCCCCGACTACAATTCTGTAGGGACTCAGCAATGATGCAGAGGTCGGCAGATGGAACCACAATGCACCAGCAGGTATCCAACACCCAGGGATATTTTAATGCTAATACCTCTTGATCCAGTGTAGAGCTTTAGGAGAGTAAAGATCAGAGTCACCAGTGAAAAAAAATAAAATGACTCGATGAACTACCGTATATATACCCGAGTATAGGCCGACCCGAATATAAGCCGAGGCACCTGATTTTACCACAAAAAAAATGAAAAAAAAAAACGTATTGACTCGAGTATAAGCCTAGGGTGAGAAATGCGCAGCTACTGTAAGTGGAAAAGACGGTCAACAATGCCCATTTGCAGCCTCACTGTGCCCATTTACAGCCATAGGTCCCCCGAACTTCAAACTTGGTAGTTAATGGCTCCTAGATGCCCCCTAGCTGCAGCCAACATTTGGGGTCTCTGGACCCAAAGGGTCCTGAAATAACATTGCTGCAGATGGACACAGTTGACCGATTTTGGGGCCCCGTAATTTTGGGCCACTTGGTGCTAGGAACCCCAAATTTGGGATGCAAACTCACAACATATGGCACTACAAAATATCCAAGATGGGGTTCCTATTACCAAGTGACGCCGAGATACGGGGCCCCAAAGTCGGTTCAGAAAATGTCAAGCACTTTTCTGCAGCAGAGAATGACATTTTCTGAACCGACTTTGGGGCCCCGTATCTCATGGCCACTTAGCGCTAGAACCCCATTGGATATGTTGTAGTGTTGGTTCCACTTGGTTTGCACACCAAATTTGGGGTTCCTAGCACTAAGAGGCCCCGACATACGGGGCCCCAAAGTCGGGTCGGAAAATTTCATTTTCTGCTGCAGAAAAGTGCTTGACTCGAGTATAAGCCGAGGGGGGCACTTTCAGCACAAAGAAATGTGCTGAAAAACTCAGCTTATACTCGAGTATATACGGTACTCTGTCTTTTTCTGATATGACTTTTCTATGTTTCTATGTTTTTCTATCTTTACAGGGGGTCCCCGAGTTACGAACTCGTTAGGGACTGCCCGCCTGTTCGGAAGTCGGAAATGCCTGCAAGTCGGCCGCGCATGCGGAGACCGACAAATACGGACATTTCCGATGTTCCGTCTAATGCCGTTCTGCGCATGCGCGGCAAATTACGGACATTTCCGATGTTTGCCGTCATTTTCCGAGGCTCCGTATGGCCGCGCATGTGCAGAGCGGCCAGAGGACGGCGGAAAATGGTGGAGGGTCCCGGCAGCGCCCCGTTCGTAAGTAGGGGTTGTTCGTAGGTCGGGCGTTCGTAAGTCGGGGACCCCCTGTATTCTCCATTTGCAGGTTTATTATTTTTTTTAATTACTGCTGGTATAAATAACTGACCTCTATCTTTGTTATTTTCCCAGTGTCCTATGTGCACCATTGCACAGTGCTTGCTGTTGTATGTCACAGCAACCCCTCCTGTTTCTGTTCCTCATACCATGTCTACATAATAGGCATGTGTGCTTTCCACAGGGGAAAAACCAGATAAGCCTGTCTGGGCTTGGCTGTTTTATTTGACTAAACTTATTTGAATAAAAACAGCCCTTTGATCAAGGCTTTTTACTTTCCAGTTTGCAATCTTCAAAGCAGTTACATGAATGCAGCACCCCCATTAACATGAATGCAGCACCCCCATTAACATGAATGCAGCACTCCCATTAACATGAAAGCATTGCCATGAATGCAGCACCCCCATTAACATGAATGCATTGCCATGAATGCAGCACCCCCATTAACATGAATGCATTGCCATGAATGCAGCACCCCCATTGACATGAATGCATTGCCATGAATGCAGCACCCCCATTGCCATTGCCATGAATGCAGCACCCCCATTGCCATGAATGCAGCACCCCCATTGCCATCAGTGCAGCCTGATCGATGCCCATCTGCAGCCTCGGAGGGGACAGGGAGGGGGGCGGGACGAGCGCCAAAAGATTACATACAGGAGAATCTCCTGTTTTCTCAGTGGCCTCTTTAATACAAAGTCCCGCCTCCTATGATGGACAGAACAGTCGTCCAATGGCAGCGCAGGAGATGGGACTTCCTATTACAGAGTCCGCCGTGTAAACAGGAAATTCTCCTGTGCGTACAGCACTTGTCCCGCCCCCCTCACCGTCCCCTCCAAGGCAGCCAGCATATATATCTTTTGTGACCCCCCAGGGCTCTGGGATTTGTTGGGGGCCACAAAAGATATACAAGTCCAAATTACCAGGCGGGCCGTTCGAAACCGGAACGCGGGCTGCAATTGGTCCGCGGGCCGGACTTTGGACATGCCTGCTTTAAGGAATTGCAGCTTACCAATCATTAGATGTGGTGGCTGCATTTGATTTATTTTTTAGCCTTTTTTCCTCCTCTGATTTTACCTGGTGATCTGGTCAGTAGCACACCTCCTGTAATAAAGGCGTATTACAGGAGGTGTGTTAAAAGGCAAATAGTCTGTGCACTCTGCAAGTGCTGTTGCTCCAGGAGCCCCTGTGCTCCTTCATCCAGAGTAGGGGCCCTCTAATACAGGAGGTCAGAAAAAAAAATGGAGGTTTAAATATCTACTTAGTATAGCCACATCCCTAGGGTACATAGAAAGGCATAGTTCGCCCCTCTATAATGGGACTTTCTTATGCCTTTAGAGGGGAAAACTATGCCTTTCTATGTACCCTAGGGATGTGGCTATACTAAGTAGATATTTGAACCTCCATTTTTTTTCTCACCTCCTGTATTAGAGCGCCCCTACTCTGGATGAAGGAGCACAGGGACCCCTGGAGCAACAGCACTTGCAGAGTGCACAGACTATTTGCCTTTAGTAAATCAACCCCAAAGTCTTTTAAACATCCAAGTGGGCTTTAGAGGGATACAGAAGCTCCAGCTAACTTGCAGAAAAAGTGGTGACCTCCCTCCCTTCGCCTCATTATTTTAACCACTTGCCGCCCGCCCTATAGGCAAATGACGTCCGCAAAGTGGTTTCAAAATCCTGATTGGGCGTCATATGACGTCCTCAGGATTTTAAGCCGTTGCGCGCCCCCCGGGGGCGCACATCGCGGCGATCGTTGTTGCGGGGTGTCAGCCTGACACCCCGCAACTATGATCTCGGTAAAGAGTCTCCGACTGAGACTCTTTACCACGTGATCAGCCGTGTCCAATCACGGCTGATCACAGTGTAAATAGGAAGAGTCAGTGACAGGGGGGGGGGTCTGTGCCGATCGATTATCAGCGCAGCCCCCCTCCCCGCCCCCCCCCGAGGATGCCCACACTGGACCACCAGGGACGCCCCCAGACCACCAGGGATGCCCAGCACCAGGGATGCCAGTCGGTGCCCACAATGGGCATCACTGATTGGCATGCATTATTGTTTGGCACTGATTGGCAACCATCAGTACAAAACAAAAAAATACAATGCCGCCTATCAGTGCCCATCCATGCCGCCTATCAGTGCCCATCTATGCCGCCTATCAGTGCCCATCCATGCCGCCTATCAGTGCCCATCCATGCCGCCTATCAGTGCCGCCCATCCATGCCGCCTATCTATGCCAATCCGTGCCAGCTATCAGTGCCAATTTGTGCCACCTATCAGTGCCCATCCGTGTCGCCCATCAGTGCCACCTCATCAGTCCCACTTCATTGGTGCCACCTCATCGGTGACCATCAGTGAAGGAGAAAACGTACTTATTTACAAAGTTTTGAAACTGAAACAAAAAAAAAAAAAAAACGTTTTTTTTTTTTCAATATTTTCGGTCTTTTTTTATTTGTTTTGCAAAAAATAAAAAACCGCAGAGGTGATCTAATACCACCAAAAGAAAGCTCTATTTGTGGGGAAAAAAATTATAAAAATGTCATTTGGGTACAGTGTAGCATGACTGCGCAATTGTCATTCAAAATGTGACAGCGATGAAAGCTGAAAATTGGTCTGGGCAGGAAGGTGTTTAAGTGCCCCCCGGGTATTGAAGTGGCTGGGCAATGTGCAATGTGTCTTAGAGGAGCTGTGACAGCTGCTGCTCTGAGTGCAGGGAAAGGGCGACTCTTACCCTCTTCTGCTGTCCAGCCATGGGAATTAGGTTGATGCTCTCCGATCCCCATTTTGTGCTGGGTGTGAGGCTTCGAAGTATTCCAGGGCAGTATGCTGTACAAACCCAGAACAGAGGATTATATTATAAAGGACTCCACCCCTAGAAGGGGCGGGACGAAGAAACGATACTACTAGAAATAGTATAGGAATCGAAACAAGAGCTCTTAAATTCCCCCCCCCCCCTCCCTCCCTCCCCTACACAATCACACATATTAACCACTTCACATCCTGCCCAATTCTGACATTTCTCTCCTACATGTAAAATTCATCACCTTTTTCCTAGAAAATTACATAGAACCCCCCAAACATTATATATGTTTTTTTTTAGCAAAGACTCTAGAGAATACAATGGCGGTCATTGCTTTTTATCTCATACGGTATTTGCGCAGCGATTTTTCAAACACTTTTTTGAAACAAAAAAAACAGTTTCATGCTTTAAAAAAAACAAAAAAAAAACATTAAAGTTAGCCCAATGTGAAAGATGAAGTTACGCCGAATAAATAGATACCCAACATGTCACGTTTCAAAATTGCACACGCTTGTGGAATGGCGCCACACTTCGGTACTTCATAAAAAAAATCCCCATAGGCGACGCTTTAAAAATTTTTTTACAGGTTACATGTTTTGAGTTACAGAGGAGGTCTAGACCAGAATTATTGCTCTCGCTCTAACGTTCGCGGCGATACCTCACATGTGTGGTTTGAACACCGTTTTCATATTTGGGCGGGACTTACGTATGTGTTCGCTTCTGCGTGCGAGCACACGGGGACAGGGGCGCACCTGCAGCGGACTCCAAGCGGACGCAAGTTTGACACTTAAAAAAATAATTTTGATCACTTTTATTCCTATTATAGGAATGTAAACATCCCTTGTAATAGGAATATGGCATGACAGGTCCTCTTTACAGTGAGATATGGGGTCAATAAGACCACATCTCACCTCTAGGCTGGGAAGCCTGAAATCAGAAAAATAAATTAAACGATCTCGGCTTCCCAGCTGAGGCAGCGCCATTTGTTTGAATGCAGAGGCCGGGCGCGACGTCATAACATCGCGCCTGGCCTCCGAATGATCATAGAGACTCCAGGGACCGTCTGGTCCACCGGAAATCTCTATGGTCACCATCCGGAAGATCCCTTCTCCAACTCACCGATGGAAGCAGAGAGTCGGTAGAAGCACCGGAGCGCAGCGGGAGGGGGGGGGGCGTCCCCTCTCATCGCCCTTAAGAGCGATCAAGCGGCGGAACATATGATCATTCTTATGGTGTAGGGCAGGGATATGCAATTAACGGACCTCCAGCTGTTGCAGAACTACAAGTCCCATGAGGCATAGCGAGACTCTGACAGCTACAAGCATGACACCCAGAGGCAGAGGCATGATGGGACTTGTAGTTTTGCAACAGCTGGAGGTCTGCTAATTGCATATCCCTGGTGTAGGGGATCGCCGACTGAAAAAGCTGATATCCGAATGATGCCTGTAGCTGCACCCATCATTCGGATATACCCGCTCAAAGTCAAGGACGTCATATGACGTCCTCCCATTCCCGGCCGTCTAGGGGGCGCGCACGTGCACCCGCGGTGTCGCTCGGGACCCGATACGTGTGCCCAGCGGCCGCAAATTCCGCCAGGCACCCACGATTGCCCGGGAACACAGCAGGACCATGGATCTGTGTGTGTAAACGCACAGCTCCACGTCCTGTCACTGGAGAGGAGACCGATCATGTGATCCCAGTACGGAGGAACACCGATCGGTCTCCTCCCCTTGTGAGTCCCCTCCCCCCACAGTTAGAATCACTCCCAGGGAACATACATGAACCCCTCCCTAGCCCCCTAGTGTTAACCCCTTCCCTGCCAGTCACATTTACACAGTAATCAGTGCAATTTCATAGCAACGATCGCTGTGTAAATGTGAATGGTCCCAAAAATGTGTCAAAAGTGTCCGCCGCAATGTCAGTCACGAAAAAAAAAAAAAAAAAAAATTAATAAAATTGCAGATCGCCGCCATTACTAGTAAAAAAAAAAAAAAAAAAAATGCAATAAATCTATCCCCTATTTTGTAGACACTATAACTTTTGCGCAAACCAATCAATATACGCTTATTGCGATTTTATTTTTTTTACCAAAAATATGTAGAAGAATACGTATCGGCCTAAACTGAGGAAAATTATTATTTTTAAAAAAAACGGGGATATTTATTATAGCAAAAAGTGAAAAATATTGTGTTTTTTTCAAAATTGTCGCTCTTTTGTTTATAGCGCAAAAAAATAAAAACCGCAGGGGCGATCAAATACCACCAAAAGAAAGCTCTATTTGTGGGAAAAAAGAATGTCAATTTTGTTTGGGTGCAACTTTGCACGACCGCGCAAATGTCAGTTAAAGCGACGCAGTGCCGAATCGTAAAAAAAAAGTGCTCTGGTCAGGAAGGGGGTAAAATCCTCCGGGGCTGAAGTGGTTAAAGAGAAAAAATAAAAATAAAAAAAAAATAAAAAAAAAACATTCCCCTTTGGCTGATCTATGTACATTGCAGGTGTTGCAACAAACTTTGTTGCCTTTTGTTATTGGGGGAAATTTACTAAAACTGGAGAGTGCAAAATCTGGTGCAGCTCTGCACGGGAGCCAATCAGCTTCCAACTTCAGCTTGTTCAATTAGTCCCGGTTCACACATAAGCAATGCGAGAACCCATGTGATTCCAGTGCAGGTTCCCGCATCGCATGTCACTTGCCGAACCTAGGAGTCCGCTGCAGGTGACACCCCCAGATCGGATCGCAGATCGCAGTGCGAACTGTCAGATGGTGCCGGAATCAGATCGCATAGGTGTGAACACTCATGCGATATGATTCCAGTCCAGACCAACAAAAAGGGTCCTGCACCATTTTGGTGCGAATGGAATGCGATTTCAGCCAAACTGTTTGTATGGCTGAATTCACATCGCACAGATATTGCATCAATGCGGTGCGAATCACATGCGATGTCTGTCATGAACCCAGCCTTAAGCCCCATACACACGCGCGGATTATCCGAGGACCAGGTCCGTCGGATCATGTCCGTCGTACTTTGTCTGATGTTGGTGTTGCCTACGACGGGACTACGTAGAGGCTAGTAGCCAATAGCTTTGGTCTTGTAACGTGATCTGAGCATGCGTAGCACTTTGTCCGTCGGAATTCGCTACACACGATCGGATTTGGTGTGATCGGACTTTGTTGTCAAAAAATCTATCCAGCAGGAGATAGGACTTTGTCCGTCGGACAATCCGATGGAAACTGTCCGATGGTACCTACACACGGTCGGAATTTCCAACAACATTGTCCGATAGGACAGAATCCATCGGAAAATCCGACCGTGTGTATGGGGCTTTAGAGCGGTTGTAAACCATTTTTTATTTTTTTTACCTGAAAGGCAAAGGCATAATGTGCTAGTAGCACATTATGTGAAACTTACCTCAAAACAAAACCTTCCAGCAATGCAATGGCATCGCTGGAGACAGCTTCCATTTTCCCCCGTCTTGCTTCTGGTTTCCCGGACTATAGCTCTGTGACTGGCCGGAGCCGCGACGACGTCACTCCCGCGCCAATCACGGCACAGGGGGCCGTTCCTTCAGAGTGCATGCGCCAGTGATGTCACTGGCTGTATGTACAGTAAATATTTCCTAAGCGGCGCACGTTTACTCTAATTATAGGTAAGCCGGATTATAGGCTTACCTATAGGTAAAATTTAAAGATGGAAGTTTACTTGTATTTTAAGCTTTAAAATAAAACACAGGAGCTGTTTGGTTGTCTGTGTCCATGTGTTTGGGAGAAGCTTTATAATTATCAATCAGCTGCTGCACTTGCAGGGCTCTAATGAGGTTTCCCTTTGGGAGTATTTTATGAAAAAGGCAATTTTAGATGCAGGGGATGCCTTATATCCGACTTGTATCTTAGTGCAGACTTCTGGGAAAATCAGTGAGCCAATCACACAAGCAGGGAATTACATTTCTGTGGAGGGGGGGGGGGGGGGTGTTCCGTATACCATCTGTGTATAGAACACCTCCAGGTAGCCATATTGCCATTTACACAAAAGATATAATACAGCGGCTGATTGAAAAGGAAAGGTAATTTTTAATAACTTTCATTTACAATATGACTTGTGTCAAAATTGTATATGCAATATTATTGTTAAAGCGGAGCTACCCTTTAAGGCCCTATTCGTGCTTTGTGTTTTGGAAATGGGCAATTTTTTTTATTTTTTTTTACACTTTTTTTTTTTTTTTTTTTTAAGCACATTTTTTAACCTACAACATAGGGCAGTCTATTTATTTGAATGGGCTGCCCTACATGGAACAAACACGCCAAAGAAGTTCTTGCACCATTTTTGGGTGCAGAACTTGGTGCCTTTACCATGTGTTTAACCGCTTCAGCACTGGGCCATTTTTTACGCCTCCTTACCAGAGCACTTTTTGCGATTCGGCACTGCGTCGCTTTAACTAACAATTGCGCGGTCGTGCGACGTTACACCCAAACAAAATTGACGTCCTTTTTTCCCCACAAATAGAGCTTTCTTTTGGTGGTATTTGATCACCTCTGCGGTTTTTATTTTTTGCGCTATAAACAAAAGAAGAGCGACAATTTGGAAAAAAAAACACAATATTTTTTACTTTTTACTTTTAATAAATATCCCATTTTTTTTTTTAAAAAACGTTTTTTTTCCTCAGTTTAGGCCGATACGTATTCTTCTACATATTTTTGATAAAAAAAAAAAAAAAATCGCAATAAGCGTATATTGATCGGTTTGCGCAAAAGTTATAGCGTCTACAAAATAGGGGATAGATTTATTGAATTTTTTTTTTTATTTTTTTACTAGTAATGGCGGCGATCTGCGATTTTTTTTTCGTAAATGCGACATTGCGGCGGACACTTCGGACACTTTTGACACATTTTTGGAACCATTCACATTTACACAGCGATCGTTGCTATAAAATTGCATTGATTACTGTGTAAATGTGACTGGCAGGGAAGGGGTTAACACTAGAGGGCGCTGTAGGGGTTAATGTGTTCCCTATAGGAGTGATTCTAACTGTGGGGGGAGGGGACTCAAGGGGAGAAGACCGATCATGTGTTCCTCCGTACTGGGATCACATGATCGGTCTCCTCTCCGCTGATAGGACGTGGAGCTGTGTGTTTACACACACAGCTCCACGGTCCCGCCCGGTCCCGTTGTTTTAACGGGCAATCGCGGGTGCCCGGCGGACATCGCGGCCGCCGGGCACTCGCACCGGGTCCCGAGCGATGCCGCGGGCGCGCGCCCCCCAGGCGGCCGGGAATCCGAGGACGTCATATGACGCCCACCCAGGATGGTAGATCCACCTTGTGGGAGTCATATGACAGCGGGCGGTGTTGGAGTGGTTAAGCACAAAAAAAAAAAAAACACGCATTTCTATTTCTATTATTACATTGTAATATAAAATGAAATAATTCAACTCACCATAATGCAGAATCAGTGGGACCTCTGAGCGTGTCACTTGCCATCAGATGCCATAAGGTGCCCCCAGCAGAGTCCGTCCTTACATCAGGTGCCCCCAGCAGTGGAGCCCCTTCATACATCTGGTGTCCCCAGGCAGTGGAGTCCCTCCTTTACATTCATGTCCCCAGTGCAGCAGAGCCCTCCTTTATATCCGTGTCCCCATTTCAGCAGAGCCCTCCTTTACATCCGTGTCCCCATTTCAGCAGAGCCCTCCTTGTCCCCAGCATTGGCAAATCATCATCGTCATGTGCAGCGGCAGCTACACAGTTCCCAGTGTGTTTAGTGCAGTGATGTCCAGTTCATGAACGAATCGTTCTTTTGAATCGATTCTTTTCAGTGAACTGGATGAATCGATTCATCTGACTGAACTGATTCGTTTGAAACAGTTCACTGTGGACTCAATACATAGCACAGCAGAGCAGGCCTGGTAATATGATCCTAGAGTGAGAGAGCTCAGCCCCTCCCTGCAACCAATCAGCCCAATCACAGCACACTGACACTCAGAACTGTTTTAAGTTTGTGTATCCAGTTCTTGAGTCAGAAGTACTCAGTACACCGAGTTAAAGAATCATACGAGTTACTGAGTTAACAATGGAAGAAGGGGGGGGGGGGCGCGGGGCCTGTGGGACTTTAAATGAGGTCTATGACAAAAAAGCCAAGGTTACCTCCATCCCTGATTCTAATAAGAAATTAAGTAAGGGGCTGGGACTTTGAATGAAACATGCACTTGAGAAATAGATAGTTGTTCGTAACAGATTAATTCCATATGTTTAATAATTGATAATAACAACAAGACTCACACCACCGTGAGTCCAAAAGTTCATATCATAGAAAATACATATAGAGTCCATATATATATGTACATACACATAAATGCAGGGCACAATAGCACATGATAATTCCATGCAGGTAACTAACAAAGATAATAATATGATAATACATGAAAATCTAGTCTGATATAGAGTGGGCACATTATTGCCCCAATCTTGGTGTTTACTGTAAATGAAAGATGCATAAGTGTAGCATCTATAGCTCGACGCGTTTCGTGGTTGATGACCACTCATCAGGAGCAATTATGGACAAAGCCTATAAAATATAAATACAAAAAATAGATCAGACCGATTACATAAATAGAACATTAAATTTGCAAGAGGGAGGGAATGTGGCCTACACCTGTACTTACACAGCTAAACATGGGTCTCAGGTATGGCAGGATCACCAACAGTGGACTGGGGTCAAACCGGCATGGGAGCTGAGGCGACATATAGAGGCATGGCATCTGGGAACACAGAATTGGTATGCTGTAACCACCACCAAATCCTTGATGGTGATATGGAATGAATAGTGCCCAAGGTCTAGGGGAAAAAAAATGAATAGAAACTATGAAAGAGTGAACCAGTGTTGGATGACTGTGAATGCCTATCTTAAAATCCATGGAGGTATGGGATTGAACTACCCAAACCGCATGGAGATAGGCTTGTGATAAGGCTGAGTGTGTGTAGAAACCGTGTGAGATAAAAGGTTATTAAAATACAGTGTCAAATAAAGCATTATGCTGGACAAAATGGTGAAATAAGCATTAAAAAATTGAAAAGTATGTTGGTGTATGGTTATTGAGTGAAGTTGAGGTGTAAGGAATACTGAAAAATTGAGATTAAAAGGGGAGTGTGGTGCCGTCTGCCATACTGAAAAATTGAAAGGGGAGTATAGTGCCGTCTGCCAAGGGGATTACCTGTTATCAAGATGTGAGGAGCTTGTGTGCGTGTGATGGATGAGCAAAAGTAAAAAGGGGCCAATTCTGTTTCTAAGATGAGGAGTCATAAACTCCACTCCAGCCAATAATATGCCACCAACGTCACATGGGCTGGCGGGAGGGGGAGAGAGAACACCAGCAGCCGGGCGGAACTTGCCCAACGTTTGGCGCCAAAATCCCCCGCCGCACAGCCATGGATGGATCTACACAAGGCGCCGGCGTCATGACGTCGACCCGGTCAACGTCATGCGTCGGGCGCTCGGTACGTGACGTCGATGCGCAGCGTGGTAACCGCCCGGACCCTTGGCCAATAGACAAAGAGGGAGGGGGCGGATCCAAGGTGCGCATCGCAGCTCCCAAATTGCCAGAAGGACCACCAGCCCACCAAGGAAATGACGGCCATCTTCCCAAGAAAAACTGCACCCGGCAGAACTGTGTACATGATAATTTAGGAATGTCAGTAGTTACGAATATACAGAATATGTTACATAGACGGGGAAAACCTAACCTATGTATGAACCCCCATTATCATAGGGTTATAAAACATACAGAGGAAACCTATCTGGCACAAAACTAAGTGTGCCAGGGTGGACCGTCTAAGTGTGCATGCCTCCATCCCTGATATTGATATAACAATGGAAGAAGGGGGGGGGGGGGGGCGCGGGGCCTGTGGGACTTTAAATGAGGTCTATGACAAAAAAGCCAAGGTTAACTCCATCCCTGATTCTAATAAGAAATTAAGTAAGGGGCTGGGACTTTGAATGAAACATGCACTTGAGAAATAGATAGTTGTTCGTAACAGATTAATTCCATATGTTTAATAATTGATAATAACAACAAGACTCACACCACCGTGAGTCCAAAAGTTCATTTCATAGAAAATACATATAGAGTCCATATATATATGTACATACACATAAATGCAGGGCACAATAGCACATGATAATTTTCATGTATTATCATATTATTATCTTTGTTAGTTACCTGCATGGAATTATCATGTGCTATTGTGCCCTGCATTTATGTGTATGTACATATATATATGGACTCTATATGTATTTTCTATGAAATGAACTTTTGGACTCACGGTGGTGTGAGTCTTGTTGTTATTATCAATTATTAAACATATGGAATTAATCTGTTACGAACAACTATCTATTTCTCAAGTGCATGTTTCATTCAAAGTCCCAGCCCCTTACTTAATTTCTTACGAGTTACTGAGTTAAAGAATCATATGAGTTGTTAGAACTCAGTACACTGAAAGAATCGTGAGTCCCCACTAGTAGAACAATACACTACATCAATTTTAAGGTAGCAGCAGTGATAAGGTGGTACAGACAGCCTGAGGCCCTTTCACACTTGTGTGACTTGGGACTGCAAAGTTGCATGACAGGTGGTACCCGATGTTTTCCAATTAGAACCATTCATATCTGTGCAACTGCGAGTCGCAGCGGCTTCAAAGTAGTCCCTGCACTACTTTGGTCCCACTCTGATGTGACTTGAGGTCCATAGACCTCCAGAATACAGGTATTGCTTTAAGTCGCATCAAAATTGTGGCAGAATCGTGCAACTTTCAGGCTGCGATACCCTGAAAAGCCTGAAAGTCGCACAATTCTGCTGCAATTTTTTGCCACAAATTTGCAGCGACTTGAAGCAATGCCTATGTATTCTGGAGGTCTATGGACCTCAAGTCACATCAGAGTGGGACCAAAGTAGTGCAGGCACTACTTTGAAGTCGCTGTGACTTGAAGTCGCACAGATATGAATGGTTCTCATTGGAAATCCTCAGGTACCACCTGTCATGCAACTTTGCAGTCCCAAATCGCAGGACAAGTTGCACAAGTGGAAACGGAGCCTAAATGAAAAGCAGGCATTTGTGCATGTTAACTGCATTCTGATAGGCCAACTTCACAGTTAACATTGCTAGTCATCAAATTTGTGGAAACCTAGGCTCAGGGCCGGTTCACACTGCTGTGTGGTGCAAAATCGCATGTGATGTCCGTGCAATGCGATTTCATCCATACAGATAGTATGGCTGAAATCGTATCGCATTCGGACTAAACTCACACAGCACCTTTTTTGGTCAGCATCAGAATCGGATCGCATGGGTGTTTACACCTATGCGAGCCGATTTATGTCCGAACTGACAGTTCGCAGTGCGACATGCAAGCTGAAATGGGGGTGTCGTTAAATTGTATGACACTCCCCAGCAGCTTGCATATGTCAGTGTGAACTGCCGTGCGAGTCAGGTGCGATGCGGGAACCTGCAGTGGAATCGCAGGGTTCCTGCATCGCACAAGTGTGAACCCAGCCTAACACAGCTCTTTGTGTGTCACCAAAATTCATGATGCCGACTAATCTGACAAATTGTGCTCTGCCCCAATTAACTAAATAAAAGTAAACGTCCCCAGGACCTGCCAACCTTCTCATTTAATATGGTTGAATCAGAGCTTCGGTTCACTTGCTTGTCAGCCGACTCAACAAGTGAACCGAAGAACCGAAGAATCGATTCATTGAATCGGTTCATTTCAGTGAGTAGTTCGAAATGAACCGATTCACTTTAAACATCCGGACTTCCCATCACTAGTTTAGTGGAGAGGCCTCTGATCGATCCGTGCAGCCAATAGGCTTCCGTGTACAAGAGAATAATTGTACACTGAAGAGAGAAGACTATTGGCTGTCCCTCCTCTCTCCACTGAACACAAGGGGAAACGTACTGGCGGAAGCGACGGCGGCCATTTTTTTGTAGCCCGTCGGCCGTCTTTTCCCTAAAACATTACCAATTTTCCCAGGAAATCGGGACTCTTGGCAAGTATGCCCATGAGCTGCATTTATCCCTGTGGGCCTCTGTGCACGGTCTGCAGGCTATTGGGCAGTGGGCACCATAAAGATAGCAGAGTGGCAGCTGGATGCAGAACATGGGAATGTACCAGCACCCGGAACTGAAAGAGAGACTGTACTATGGGATAGAAGGCAGCATGCAATATACATTTTTTTTTTATATAATAAATTAAATTCCAGACAAGTTATGTAATATTTAATAAAATTTTTATTGGATGATATAGGCCGCGGCTGTTTTATTGGTATAAACAACTATTATATTATATAACTTTTATTAAAATATAATAAAAACATCTTATAATCTCATCTTACCAAATATAGCCTAGTCACTACAGCTCAGGCTGAATGATATTGAAATATTCTAAATAACAAAAATGAATTCACCCCATACAGGAGAAAAGTGGAACCACATAAGGCCCCTTTCACACTTGTGCGACTTCAAAGTCGCACGATTTTGCCGCGATTTCAAGGAATGCCTGTGTAAATGGCATCAAAATCGGACCAAAGTAGTGCAGGGACTACTTTTAAGTCGGAATGACTTGAAGTTGTACTAATATGAATGGCTGTCATTGGAAATCATGGGGAACGGCCTGTCACGCTACTTTGCAGTCCCAAATCGTAGGACAAGTCGTATAAGTGTGAAAGGGGCCTAAAAAGCCACGACAAGGGAGTGGGGGGTGGGGAGCTGTATTCTTCAGTTCTTCTTTCCAACTGTCAAACCCCTTTATAAACGGCTTTATTTATAACGGTACCTTGTTTTTTAACCACTTTAATACCAGGCACTTACGCCCCTTCCTGCCCAGGACAATTTTCAGCTTTCAGCGCTGTTGCACTTTGAATGACAATTGCGCGGTCATGCAACACTGTACCCAAACTAAATTTGTATAATTTTCTTCCCACAAATAGAGCTTTCTTTTGGTGGTATTTGATCACCTCTGCGGTTTTTATTTTTTGCTAAACAAACTAAAAAAGACCAACATTTTTGAAAAAAAATGATATTTTTTTAGTTTCTTTCATAAAATGTTGTTTTCCCCTTCACTGGCGGGCACTGATGAGGCGGCACTGATGAGTTGGCACTGATGAGTTGGCACTGATAAAGTGGCACTGATGGGCACTGATGAGGAGGCACTGATATGTAGAATTGATGGGCACTGATATGCAGCCCTGATGGGCACCAATAGGCGGCACTGATATGCAGCACTGATAGATGGCACTGATGGGCACTGATAGGTGGCACTGATGGGTACTGACAGGCGGCACTGATGGGCACTGACAGGCGGCTGTGATGGGCACTGACAGGCGGCTGTGATGGGCACTGACAGGAGGCACTGATTGGCACTGATAGGCAGTACTGATTTGCACTGACAGGTGGCACTGATGATGAGATACTGATATGTAGTGACAGGTGTTACTGCTGGGCAGTGATTGGCACTGGCTAACTTTATTGTTGGGGCACTGATTGGGTGGTGATTTGGACATTTGAGGGGTCTTTGCTGATAATCAATGTGCTGATTATCAGCACAGACCCCCCCCCCCCCTCTGTCAGCACAAACCGAAGAATGCCGTTTCACGGCATTTCCTGGTTCACGCGATGACCAGCTGTGATTGGTCACAGCTGATCACGTGGTAAGAAGCCTCCGACAGAGGCTTCTTATCACGATCGGAGATGCAGGGTGTCAGACTGACACCCCCCACTCGCGATGCGTGCCCCCACGGGCATGCGCCGGCATGTTATCCTGAAGTACGTCATATGACGCCCAGTCAGGATAACAGAACCACTTCCCGGACGTCAATTTGCTATTGACCGGGCGGGAAGTGGTTAAAGATCATTTATTGGTGGATAAATTTAAGCAGGCCTATGCTGCGAGCTAGGCCTGTTTGTTTTGATCTAGGGGCAGGGGGAGTGGTTTAGTGTAGCAGTAGGTGACTGACATGTACTTCAGCACTTGGGCGCCTCCTCTGTTTCCAGGGAGAATGTTCTGGAAAAGGGAGCAGGGCTGAGTGCTGGAGTGACATGGGGTACATGTGAGGAGCTCTGACCAATCCCCAACTAGGATTGGCAGGGGTGAAGGCCTCCTACATATACCCATGGTCAGCCTGCTGGAGGAGGAGTGGTCAGCTGGGTGAACTGAAGGATGGAGTGCTAGACTGTCGTGCAGGAGGGTCACCACTATCTGGGGGGGGGGGGGGTACCTCAGGCAGGGAGGGAGGGAGGGAGCCTCTTCTTACACAGTCATGGAGAGGTGTCCTGGAACAGGAGCTGGAGAAGACAGTTGGTACGCACGTCCGGTAGTAAGTCCTTGAGGAAGGATCCAGGGCAGGTGTCGGTGAGTGAGAGCACAGTGGAGAGATCTGGAAGAGACATGCCAGGGGAGCTGGATGTAGAGCCAGAGGAAGAGACTGTGGAGTTTGTGTCAAATCGATGCAGCCATGAGGGTGGGCAGGATTTGCAGGCCGGACTTGCTGGGATCAGTAGTCATCACCATCAATTAATCTTCTCAAGTAAACAATCATGGCCATAAAAGGGTACTGCAGGCTCTGGTCTATTCAGGATCATCAACTAAAATAACTAGGACTTATTCAGAGTGGGGCCTAGTTTTATGAAGATGGCATGACAGGTGTACTAAGACTGTGACAGAAAGTAGTGTGCTGGAGGAAGAAGTGTCCTGAAGTAAAAGTCTGCAAGGAGTGTGCAGGGGCGGGAAATGTTCTGCGGTAAAGACTGTCTAGTTTGGGGTCAGCCATCTTGTCCATTTTGAGAAGTGTGACGCATTTAATATAATTCAAGAATGCCAATTCATCCTATGGGCAGCTCATGTCCCTTTTCCCCAACCAAGTTCAATCCCCTAATAAAATAACAAACACAAGCAAAAGACTTTTCATTGACTAAAGGAGTGTGTCTAGTGGATGTCTGGCAGCAAGGTGATATGTGTGGATGTTGTAGCTCGTAGCAACCAACCGCTACATATATATAAGTATATTTTTCCTAGCGTTTCAAAGTGAACCTATAGCAAAAATGTTTTAACATTTTTGGATAGAGTTGGGATAGGATTAGAGTTTCTTTTACTGTGATTGGAGGCTTTATTGGAGAGATTCTTTTACTTCCTGTATGGTAATAAAAAGGTGAGGAAGTGTAGGGAAATTTCTCTAACAAAGCTCCAGATAACAATAAATCCTGACAGGGATCATGCAGCCCCAGACCATGACACTCCCACCACCATGCTCGACTGTAGACAAGACACACTTGTCTTTGTACTCCTCACCTGGTTGCCGCCACACACACTTGTCACCATCTGAACCAAAGAAGTTCATCTTGGTCTCTTGCGGCCCCCCACCCCAAAGCACCTTGTCCCCATGTTGATGAGGATAAGGGCCTCTTCCCGACAACCCTGGCCATTGGTTGTCAGGGTCTGTGGGCAGGGGGCTTATCGGAATCCGGGAGCCCCCTTTAATAAAGGGGCCCCCAGATCCCGGGCCCCCCTGTGTGAATGAGTATGGGGTTATCGTATGACGTCACAGTCCCGGGGCATGCTGGGACTGTGACGTCATAAGGGGCAGGGATCACCGGGTGACATCACCCGGTGACCACGCCCCATGCCTATATAAGTCGTTGCACACCTCTCACATGGCATTACAGCGGGAAAGAGCGTTGTGTCAACATCGGAAGAAGAGAACAGGGAAGAAGACGATGGAAAAGACCGGGCCAACGCTAGTAAAAGAGCGGCAAAAGATAGCGGAGGAGCCCGGCAGAAGAACCGGAGAGCAGGAGAAGAGAGTGGAGGAGTCGGAAGAGACCCCCAAAGTCGGAAGAAGACCCCCGGAGCTGCCTAATAAATTACTTTAAAAACCTGTCTAGTGTGTTTTTTTATTGACTTTTTTTTTCCCTCAGGTGAATGGGTAGAGGTACGATGTACCCCATACTCATTCACATAGGGTGGGGGGCAGGGATCTGGGGGCCCCCTTTCTAAAGGGGGCTCCCGGATTCCGATAAGCCTCTTATCTGCAGACCCCGTCCGCCCCCCAGCCCCAAAGTACCCACCCCCCAATGTTGAGGGCATGTGGCCTGGTACGGTTCAGGGGGGGTGCGCTCGCTTGTCCCCACCCCCTTTCCTGACCACGGGGTGCGTGCTCGGATAGGGGTCTGGTATGAATTTTGGGGGACCCCACAAAGTTTTTCCAGCGTAGGGGTTCCCCTTAAAATCCATACCAGACCTAAGGGCCTAGTTTGCCCTTGGAGGGGAACCCATGCCGGTTTTTATTATTAGAGAAGCGACATTGGCACTTCTTTCTCGCGCTCGCTGCAGTAGGAAAATATGTTTTTCCTATTGCAGCCAGCGCAAGATGTACAGTACCCTGTTGTCGAGAACCAGCGCGATGGGATCGAGCTGGAAACACATTCTCCCGGGCAGGTAATGTAATTTCTTTTCCTGTAAAGTCGCTTCAATATAGATGGAGATCCGACTTGGAGGCGACTTCCATTGAATTCTATGGGTACAAGTTGCCTAGAAGTCAGATTGAAGTAGTACAGGAACCTTTTCTGAAGCCGGAGCGACTGCAGTAGTGTGCATTAAGACGGATCCATTCACTTACATTGATTTTTTCATGTAGCGCGACTTGAGACGACTAGGGGCTACATGAAGTTGGATCCAAAGTCGCCCCTGTGTGAATGGACTCTTATGCCGCATACACCCGAGCGGACTTTTCAACGGACTAGGTCCGACGGTCTTTCCAATGGACTTTTGGCAGAGTTCCGACGGAATTTCCGAATGAACGGACTTGGCCATACACAATCACACTAAAGTCCGACGGATTCTAACGTGATGACGTATGACACGACTAGAATAAGGAAGTTCGTAGCCAGTAGTCAATAGCTGCCCTAGCGTCATTGTTTGTCCGTCGGACTAGCATACAGATGAGCGGATTTCACGATAGGAACTGGAAAAATTTGAAACATGTTCTATTTCTAAAGTTGTCAGATTTTTGGACAAAAATTTTGCTGTCAAAGTCCAGTCCTTTGTACGCGGCATTAGGGTCTGAAAGCTTCTGCCTTCGGATCCAAAGTAAATGACCAAGATTTCAAACAAAGACTACATCAGACGGACATACAAATCATCCTGGAAACATGGACCCGAGCACAGGATGAACCATTAGTACCTACTGGTTTTAGGGAATTCTCTGTCCCAGCACAGAAGGATAAAAACATCAAACAGGGTCGGTGTTCACTAGGAATACTAGTCTGGTATAAGGAGGAGCTACATGAGAATATAGGGATGGTCCCAATGTTCGAATCGAACGTAAGTTCGACTCGAACATCAGGTGTCCATTTGTTTGCAAACAAACCGAACATATGGGGCGTTCGCAGCAAATTCAAGTGCTGCGGAGCACCCCATAATGCACTGCGAGATCGCAGTGCATTGACGTCTGCTGATTGGCCAAAGCATGTACCTGACCTGCATGCTTTGGCCAATCACAGCGCAATTTGCTGTGAGAGCCATGTTTGGCCAAAGGCAGGGTGCCTTTGTCCAATTATGGCTCAGGGGGCTAAGTCCACGCCCCACACTATATAAGGCTGCTTACATGGCGGCCCTGTGTAGTGTGTTTGAGTGGAGAAGATTGAGAGAACTTGAGCTAGATTAAGCAGGTTAGTTAGTTGTGTGCAGGCAGTTAACTAGAAAAACTAGCTGTATGTAGCAACATAAGAAGATTATTTTTATGAAGAAGAGACTGTCACCTCATCTCGCCCAGAAAGTGGGTTTACACTGTTGAAGCTAAAGGCCAAAAAATAAACCATTAAATAAGCAAAAAAGAGAAAAAGATAGGGAAGAGATTGATAGAGTATATAAATGGTCTATCGCATCCCAATTAAATGAATACAGAAAACATTGTAGGCCTAGTGTGCATGTACACAGCCAATACCCCTAGGGGATGCTTATTGTCAAGATAGACAGCGAAAAAGGTATATGCAGTTGAAAATATATTGTGTTTTATTAATTGAAGCTATGCATCAATATCCAAAATTGTGTAATACAGAATGTTCAGTCAGGAGGAACATACAGGCAGCATATACAGTTTAACCATATCAAAACATGAACATATAATGTTGAGGCAGGGAAAACTTGCAATATGTGTATAGTTTAGGAAAACGCCGACATGTTTCGGACTTTGGTCCTTTTTCAAAGGCAGTTTAATATCCTGTTCTTTCACATCTATAATGTGTGAATAAGTAAATATTAGTACATAAAATATGACAATTATGCTTGTTTGATCTACCATATAGATCGACATGATAGTATATTATTGTAGGTATGGTACTCACATGCAACATTTGAGGGACTTCCCAGATAAAGTGAGAGGCCAGATTATGGGCTCATGTAGTCGGTATATGCACTGATATAGTGCCTGTGCAGAGTAAAAGCAAGAAAAGATACTGCCGTGTGGCTGAGCAACAAGCTGGGAAAGACCCAGGTAACTGCAAGGTCTCTGACAAGCAACAGGCTGACGGCCCGTAGCTTGTGGGTGTATGGCCAGTCGGTATATAAATCTAAGATAAATTAGAAAGTAGAGGGTATAAATGAAAAGTAACAGGACATGGGAACCATGTAGCTGTATCAAAAAAAGTAAGTGGCATATATATATATATATATTACCTGACTGTCAGAATGTCTGAGATGTGTTGTCATCAAGGAACGCCAGCAAATGGACGGCATGTATAGAGCCTCCATTGCAGGAAGTTTATAAGGAGTATAAGGATTGCTACCAGCTGTGTGTTCGCGCCACAGGGGGTGCGTCAAGTGTTGCTGGATTGTAAATGGCTATGGAGGTGAAGGGGAGCAGCCAATCAAGCTGCATGTATTCCCCTGTGAGACCTTTGACGGGATGGCGCTGGGCGCGGGCACGCCCATAGTTGGCGGGGCCGCGTCCATCGTTGTGACCTCACCGACAGGAAACAGGAAGGCGCCTAAGATTGCAGGCACCTATGGGGAGCAAAGACGGCGTGTGCGCGCGAGAGAATCGGGCGCATGCGCACCGTCTTACCCGCGCCGGGCAGTGTACCTGGGTGATCGCAGCCAGTGCTTGTTGTATATAAAAAGAGGTAATAATATTTAAATCATCAAGTAACCAATCTAATTAAGAATAATTGGATCAAAATACATAGGTTTGGAATTAAATGAGTCATGCATGTGAGTCCAAATCCACAATGTTGTTGCCACCATCTGTAGGGACAATACAGAAAAAATGGAACATAGTTATATTTGGGTACATATACAGGGCAAGAATAGGGGCAAAATTGCATAACATATCATTTGAATAAAGTTTTCGTTGAAGAATGAAGTACATATTTGTAGGTATGCTGGATGTTTCTATGTAGGAAGTTATAAGTCCAATTCACAGACTCCAGATTGGAATCCTTCAAGGTATGGCTTAAAGTTAAAGGCCTCGTTTAGGCCAGGGGGTGAGGTGGCATTGAGGTGGAAAATCCATCTCAATTCGCTCTGTAATAGAGCTTTATTGTAGTCACCACCTCGGTTAGGAGGTGGGATATGGTCGAGGGCTTTAAACAGAATTTTTGGAGTAGAGTCATGATGCACAAGTCTGCAGTGTCGCCCCAAGGGAAGATCAGGGTCTTTTTGGTTGACGCTGCAGATATGGCCATATATGCGTTTCCAAAAAGGTAATTTGGTCTTTCCTACATAAAAACATCCGCATTCACATTCAAGTAAGTAGACTATGCCAATGGAACTACAGTTAACATAGTGTTGAGGAAAAAAATGTTGACCATTGGGCAGAGTATTATACATGTTGGATTTATGGAGATATTTACAATACCCACAATTCCCACATGGAAAAGTGCCCTTCAATTGGTTTTGGGGTTTGACAGTAGCAATGTATTCACTTCTAATGAGTTTATCTCGGAGAGATGGAGCTCGTCTGTATGTAACTAGGGGACGTATGGGGACAAAGGGTGAAAGGGATTTGTCAGTGGCCAGTATGTGCTAGTGTCGAGAGAGTATTTGAGTAATTTGAGTAATTTGATTGTGCTGTTGACAGTAATTAGTTATAATTCTCAGAGAGGTGTTATTTTCTTTGGGGGTAGGGGTAGACAGTAATGTAATGTGTGATTTGGATTTAGCTTTTTTGTAAGCATCTTTTAAAACACCGTTCGTGTATCCCCGTGCTCGAAGTCTTCTGCGTAAGACGGAGGCCTTGTGTTCAAAGGACACAGCACAATCAAATTACGCAAATACTCTCTCGACACTGGCACATACTGCAGCGTCAACCAAAAAGACCCTGATCTTCCCTTGGGGCGACACTGCAGACTTGTGCATCATGACTCTACTCCAAAAATTCTGTTTAAATCCCTCGACCATATCCCACCTCCTAACCGAGGTGGTGACTACAATAAAGCTCTATTACAGAGCGAATTGAGATGGATTTTCCACCTCAATGCCACCTCACCCCCTGGCCTAAACGAGGCCTTTAACTTTAAGCCATACCTTGAAGGATTCCAATCTGGAGTCTGTGAATTGGACTTATAACTTCCTACATAGAAACATCCAGCATACCTACAAATATGTACTTCATTCTACAACGAAAACTTTATTCAAATGATATGTTATGCAATTTTGCCCCTATTCTTGCCCTGTATATGTACCCAAATATAACTATGTTCCATTTTTTCTGTATTGTCCCTACAGATGGTGGCAACAACATTGTGGATTTGGACTCACATGCATGACTCATTTAATTCCAAACCTATGTATTTTGATCCAATTATTCTTAATTAGATTGGTTACTTGATGATTTAAATATTATTACCTCTTTTTATATACAACAAGCACTGGCTGCGATCACCCAGGTACACTGCCCGGCGTGGGAAAGACGGTGCGCATGCGCCTGATTCTCTCGCGCGCACGCGCCATCTTTGCTCCCCATAGGTGCCTGCAATCTTAGGCGCCTTCCTGTTTGCGCTCCACTCTGGAGCGCAGACGGACCTGGGGAACTTTCGCTCGCGTCGGTGACGTCACGACGCTGGACGCGGCCCCGCCTACTATGGGCGTGCCCGCGCCCAGCGCCATCCCGTCAGAGGTCTCACAGGGGAATACATGCAGCTTGATTGGCTGCTCCCCTTCGCCTCCATAGCCAATTACAATCCAGCAACACTTGACGCACCCCCTGTGGCGCGAACACACAGCTGGTAGCAATCCTTATACTCCTTATAAACTTCCTGCAATGGAGGCTCTATACATGCCGTCCATTTGCTGGCGTTTCTTGATGACAACACATCTCAGATATTCTGACAGTCAGGTAATATATATATATATGCCACTTACTTTTTTTGATACAGCTACATGGTTCCCATGTCCTGTTACTTTTCATTTATACCCTCTACTTTCTAATTTATCTTAGATTTATATACCGACTGGCCATACGCCCACAAGCTACGGCCGTCAGCCTGTTCCTTGTCAGAGACCTTGCAGTTACCTGGGTCTTTCCCAGCTTGTTGCTCAGCCACACGGCAGTATCTTTTCTTGCTTTTACTCTGCACAGGCACTATATCAGTGCATATACCGACTACATGAGCCCATAATCTGGCCTCTCACTTTATCTGGGAAGTCCCTCAAATGTTGCATGTGAGTACCATACCTACAATAATATACTATCATGTCGATCTATATGGTAGATCAAACAAGCATAATTGTCATATTTTATGTACTAATATTTACTTATTCACACATTATAGATGTGAAAGAACAGGATATTAAACTGCCTTTGAAAAAGGACCAAAGTCCGAAACATGTCGGCGTTTTCCTAAACTATACACATATTGCAAGTTTTCCCTGCCTCAACATTATATGTTCATGTTTTGATATGGTTAAACTGTATATGCTGCCTGTATGTTCCTCCTGACTGAACATTCTGTATTACACAATTTTGGATATTGATGCATAGCTTCAATTAATAAAACACAATATATTTTGAACTGCATATACCTTTTTCGCTGTCTATCTTGACAATAAGCATCCCCTAGGGGTATTGGCTGTGTACATGCACACTAGGCCTACAATGTTTTCATTAACCGCTTCCCGACCGCCTCATGTACATATACGTGAGCAGAATGGCACGGGCAGGCAAAATCCCGTACCTGTACGTGATTTTTTTAAAGCCTGCCCGTGGGTCCCGTGTGCGCCGCCAGCGGTGCGCTCGCGACCCGGTCGGGAGCTCGGTGACCCCGGCCGCGGGACCAGCGGACCCGATCGCCGCTGGTGTCCCGCGATCGGGTCACGGAGCTGAAGAACGGGGAGAGGTCTGTGTAAACAAACCTCTCCCCGCGCTTCCTACACTGACTGTCATTGATTGGCTGTTCCCGGTCATCGGGAAAGCCGATCAATGACGTCAGACGTCAGCCCCGCCCCTGAATGTAAAAAAACACACACACGTCACAGCCCATAACCCCTCCCCTCCCCCTAGTGGTTAACCCCTTCACTACAACTGTCATTTATACAGGAATCAATGCATTTTATGCATAAATGACAATGGTCCCAAAAATGTCCGATGTGTCCGCCATAATGTCGCAGTCACAATAAAAATCGCTGATCGCCGCCATTACTAGTAAAAAAAAAATATTAATAAAAATGCTATAAAACTATCCCCTATTTTGTAAACGCTATAACTTTTGCGCAAACCAATCAATAATCGCTAATTGCGATTTTTTTTACCAAAAATATGTAGAAGAATACGCATCGGCCGAAACTGAGGAAAAAAATGTTTTTTTATATATTTTTTGGGGATATTTATTATAGCAAAAAGCAAAAAATATTGAATTTTTTTCAAAATTGTCGCTCTATTTTTGTTAATAGCGCAAAAAATAAAAACCGCAGGGGCGATCAAATACCACCAAAAGAAAGAAAAAAGGACGCCAATTTTGTTTTGGAGCCACGTCGCACGACCGCGCAATTGTCAGTTAAAACAACGCAGTGCCGAATCGCAAAAAGGGGCCTGGTCCTTTGGCTGCCAATTGGTCCGGGCTGAAGTGGTTAAATAAGCAAGGAGACACCTAAAACAAACCCAAGCAGTAAATAAAAACAAAAAACTTATTTCAGTTTAAAATAAAAATGTCCTCATCGGGAAAGGCCGCAACAGATGGCTTGACAGCGCAAACGCCTTATCTGCGATGAAGAGGAAGGGGAGTCCTTCCACATTCTCCTCTGGAGGTGGCAAGCCCAGACTGCCACTCTGGAGACACCAGTAGAACTCCATCTGTGCGATGACTCCACCATCCGGCCATTTTTCCCCACGTCCACATACATGAAGTCATATGTCGCTGACACCACCGCCAACATCACGATACTATTTTACCCCTTGTAATTATAATAGTAGGACCCCGAGTTGGGGGTAGGACGATGCAGACGTGTTTCCCATCAATTGCCCCTCCACAGTTGGGAAAGTCCCAACGGCTGGCAAAGTGGGAGGCCACAGTCTGCCATTCCTGTGGCGTTGAAGGAAACTGTGGAGTCAAACCTGAAAAAAAAAGTTAGTTATTTTGCACATAAACATTGCAAGCAGATTAAAAAAAAAAAAAACATTTTGGGCTAAGATCAGTATAACATTTTTGGAAAACAGTATTTAAAACCAAAAGTAGCATGTCCCCTTAGCAAATTCCTCATTCTTTGAGGCAGGCCCTTGCACTACATGCTTTGGTGAATTAATCCATAAATCTGACCACTAAAGATGTAGGTATAGTGTGTATGGGTTTGGCAAAGTCAGCAGATAGAGAATTGGTATCAGCTGACCTAGCAGTTGGGGGAGGGGGGTTCCCTAATGAGTTTGGCCCACCAACAAAAAAACCTCTGGCACTCTGCATGAATTTAAACACACACATAACATTTGTAGAGATTTTAGGGGGTGTTTAGGGGAAACCAATACTATGGAGCTGACAAAATACATTGCTAAGGGACTAGGCCATAGGTATACAGTGGTGTGAAAAAGTGTTTGCCCCTTTCCTCATTTCCTGTTCCTTTGCATGTTTGTCACACTTAAGTGTTTCGGAACATCAAACCAATTTAAACAATAGTCAAGGACAACACAAGTAAACACAAAATGCAATTTGTAAATGAAGGTGTTTATTATTAAAGGTGAAAAAAAAATCCAAACCATCATGGCCCTGTGTGAAAAAGTGATTGCCCCCTAAACCTAATAACTGGTTGGGCCACCCTTAGCAGCAACAACTGCAACCAAGCGTTTGCGATAACGTGCAATGAGGCTTTTACAGCGTCCTGGAGGAATTTTGGCCCACTCATCTTTGCAGAATTGTCCTAATTCAGTTACATTAGAGGGTTTTCGAGCATGAACGGCCTTTTTAAGGTCATACCACAACATCTCAATAGGATTCAGGTCAGGACTTTGGCTAGGCCACTCCAAAGTCTTCATTTTGTTTTTCTTCAGCCATTCGGTGGTGGACTTGCTGGTGTGTTTAGGATCATTGTCCTGCTGCAGAACCCAAGTTCGTTTCAGCTTGAGTACACGAACAGATGGTCGGACATTCTCCTTCAGGATCTCTTGGTAGACAGCAGAATTCATAGTTCCTTTTATCACAGCAAGTCTTCCAGGTCCTGAAGCAGCAAAACAGCCCCAGACCATCACACTACCACCACCATATTTTATTGTTGGTATAATGTTCTTTTTCTGAAATGCAGTGTTCCTTCTACGCCAGATATACTTGGACACACACCTTCCAAAGAGTTCCACTTTTGTCTCATCGGTCCACAGAATGTTGTCCCAAAAGTCTTGGGGATCATCAAGATTTGTTGTGGAGAAATTGAGACGAGCTTTGATGTTCTTTTTGCTCAGCAGTGGTTTTCTCCTTGGAACTCTGCCATGCAGGCCATTTTTGCCCAGTCTTTTCCTGATGGTGGAGGCATGAACGCTGACCTTAACTGAGGCAAGTGAGGCCTGCAGTTCCTTGGACGTTGTTGTGGGGTCTTTTGTGACCTCTTGGATGAGTCGTCGCTGCGCTCTTGGGGTAATTTTGGGCGGCCGGCCACTCCTGGGAAGGTTCACCACTGTTCCTTGTCTTCGCCATTTGTGGATAATGGCTCTCACTGTGGTTCGCTGGATTCCCAAAGCTTTGGAAATGGCTTTATAACCCTTTCCAGACTGATAGATCTCAATTACTTTCTTTCTCAATTGTTCCTGAATTTCTTTGGGTCTCGGCATGATGTGTAGCTTTTAAGGATCTTCTGGTGGACCTTACTGTGTCAAGCAGCTCCTATTTAAGTGATGCCTTGATTGTGAACAGGTGTGGCAATAATCAGGCCTGGGTGTGGCTAGAGAAATTGAACTCAGGTGTGGACAACCACAGTTATAGTATGTTTTAACAAGGGGGGCAATCACTTTTTCACACAGGGCCATGATGGTTTGGATTTTTTTTCACCTTTAATAATAAACACCTTCATTTACAAATTGCATTTTGTGTTTACTTGTGTTGTCCTTGACTATTGTTTAAATTGGTTTGATGTTCCGAAACACTTAAGTGTGACAAACATGCAAAGGAACAGGAAATGAGGAAGGGGGCAAACACTTTTTCACACCACTGTATATGGGGGTACCTGACGCTATATAAAAACCTGACGGGGAACCTAAATAACGAAATAACTAACTGGCTAACCAGCGTCACCAGTGACATTTATACGGTGATCACTGGTGAAAGGGTTAACTCTAGGGGCAATCAGGGGGTTAAAACCTTTATTTAGGTTGTAATATGGGGGTACCTGACCTATAAACCTATTTATGAACCTATATAAACATGGCGGTTAACCTAAAAAAAAACTGGTTACCTAGCGACACTAATGCAGCGATCAGAAAAACGATCGCTTAGTGACACTGGCAAAAGGGGGTGAAGGGGTTAACTAGGGGCAATCAGGGGGTTAAACCTTTATTGGGGGGGGTAGGGGGCTACCTTAGCCCTAAAGGGGCCTAAAACTAACTGCCCTGACAGTTATTACAGTCACACTGACACTAAATGCAGTGATCAGTAAATAAATGATCACTGCAATTAGTGACACTGTGACTGGGGGGGCAGGGGGGTGATCTGGGGGGTGATCTGGGGGTGACAGGGGGGTGGAATATGTGCCTATGTGTACTGGTGTCAGTGTACTGTTGTGCACTAACCTTTACACGTTCACAGCTCGGCGTCCCGGTCAAATAGACCGGCGCACCGAGCGTGACATCACTTCCGCCTTCCTGTCTATACAATAGACAGGAAGGGGAAGCTTTTCATTCGCCAGGAGCGATCGCGAGGGGGTGGCCAGAAACCACTGGCCGTCCCCTCGTCCCGGATCGCTCCTGAAGCGATGCCGACCGTCCCCGCCGGCGGAGGGGGTTCCGATCGGACACCCCACCCGCCGGAAGAATGTCACGTACAGGTACGTGATTTTGCCTGTACGTGCCATTCTGCTGACGTATATCTACATGGGGCGGTCGGCAAGTGGTTAATGGCACCCCAAATCTTATCCAATGCACATGCCTGGCGGGCACATACTGCAATGAATAAACAGAAAAGTCACTGCTACTCCCCATACACCACACAGATAGCAGAGCTCCCAGGTGCTCGATCCACAGTCGATGGCTGAGTAGAGTCATGTAGAAATAATGATCCGCACTCTGGTCGTTGCTCTTAAAATTTCTTCATTTTATTGAATAGCCACAGTGAACAAACGCTGATTAAAACAGTTGACGCGTTTCAGCCTATAAGGCCTTAGTCATAACCACCATGACTAAGGCCTTATAGGCTGAAATGCATCAACTGATTTAATCTGTGTTTGTTTACTGTGGCTATTTAATAAAGTTAAGACATTTTAAGAGCAACAACCGGAGTGCGGATCATTTTTTCTACATATTGCAATGAACAGTAATTGAGTACTGTGCTGCATCATACAAAATGCTGCTTGTCTGGTTTTTGTACAAAGAACAATACTTGTATGCCAGTAACTCACTAGTATTTATACACTGTTTGGCTCCTTAGAGATTAGCCAAAACAGTGTCCCATGTTTTTGCTGACCGACCTTTTATAGGCGCAATCCAAGTAACTCAGACTAGGCATAAGAGCATAGGCGTGTGCAGGGAGTGTGCCAGGTGTGCCTGGGCACACTCTAATCGCCTTGTGCAGTGCCAATTCCCCCGGCTGCTGGGCCCCATGTACCACCCCCCACATCGCTTCCGGTTTCCCTCCTCTCCTCTCCCGCCAGCTAATGCGGAGGTTGTGTCAGGATGGAGAGTGGGGGAAGGGGCTGGTAAATATGTAATTTACTACCCTCTTCATTTTCTGAATGAATACAGTGAGTGATCAGTACTGATTGCTCCTGTGTCTATTCATAACTGAAGCATAGTGACCTGTATCTGAGAATGAACAGGAATCTGCTTACCACAGAGCACCTTCCATTCATTCACTGAGGCTGCAGAGAGGGGTACTGGGGAATCTCTGTCCTCTGTCTCAAAAGTGAGGCATCAGGAGTCTGTTTAGACCCCTGCTATTTCACCAAAGTCCCCCGTAAAGGCTCCTAAAACAACTAGTAAAAAAATATATATATATAAAAAAAAATAATAAAAAAAAAAAAAACTACTGACACTGACCACTGCCCTACTGATACTGTCTACTGCTCTACTGGCATTGTTCATGTTTTATTACATTTTAAAATGTTTTAATACATTAATTTATAATACTGTGTGTCTGTGTTTGTATGTATGCATGTAAACTTTGGGGTGCACACCCTAATGCAATAGGCTGCGCACACCTATGCATAAGGGACTATTTGGGGGTAGATACCCCAAAGTAAGGATGTTACAATAGGACCATGCAGCTTATTCACTGGATCTTTATTACAAAAATATAAGGTTACAAGAAAATCTCGGTTAAAAAACTCCACCGTCACCTCCACCTCAGTTGTGTTTAAAAAGACAACGTTGTCTGAGGTGGCGCAGCTGCGTCCACATGTTGCACATGCACACAGATAGTCACACACACCCCTTTCAAAAATCTATCGTATGTTGCCAAAGGATGAGGAGACAGTTGCCAGTGAATTATTCATCAATAGATCCATATACTGTATCTTACAAAAGTGAGTAAACCCCTCACATTTTTGTAAATGTTTTATTCTATCTTTTCATGTGACAACACTGAAGAAATGACACTTGTCTACAATGTAAAGTAGGGAGTGTACAGCTTGTATAACAGTGTAAATTTGCTGTCCCCTCAAAATAACTCAACACACAGCCATTAATGTCTAAACCGCTGGCAACTAAAGTGAGTACACCCCTAAGTGAAAATGTCCAAATTGGGCCCAAAGTGTCAATATTTTGTGTGGCCACCATTATTTTCCAGTGCTGCCTTAACCCTCTTGGGCATGGAGGTCACCAGAGCTTCACAGGTTGCCACTGGAGTCCTCTTCCCCTCCTCCATGATGACATCACGGATCTGGTGGATGTTAGAGACCTTGCACTCCTCTACCTTCCATTTGAGGATGCCCCACAGATGCTCAATAGTGTTTAGGTCTTGACCATTGTATAACAGATGTGTCTTACTTATTGCTACCCTCACCATACCTCCAACTGCTGCGTGCCCCTTAACTTAACCCCATATAATGAGACCACACCCATCTGGAGTAAACATTGGCCGTAGCAGACAATTTTCTTTATTATAAAATATTCAAATAATTAACATAACTTAACGTAACTGAATAAAGTAGTAAGGTACTTCCTCCATTAAACTCCTCCCATTGGTCTATGCAGGAAAAACCCACCAATCATACTACCAGATCCATTACGCACCTTAAAACTAGAATAGGCCTCAAGCTGACATTCTAGCTCAGAGGCAAAACCACTGACCGCAGTGCACCCGATAACCAACTTCCAACTACTGTTAGCTGGACCACCAACCATGGGTACCATACCACCGATAGGTCCCGAACTCTTCCATATCTGGGGTTAATCCTTCATCCACAAAGACCAACAACATGCTGCTGCCACAACATCTGCTGCTCTGGAAATGTAAATCAAAGCCATTAATAAAACAACAAACCCCCCAAGATAAGGGAGGGAGGGTGGGAAGCTCGCTCCTCCTTGCAGACTGAGCTGGGGAGGAACCACCCCCTCTGTAACTCTATTTAAATCCTTCTTTGCTCTGGAAGGTCTAGCTCTGCTTCTGGCTATCGCCTCTCTGTCATTTGCCCAGAATATGGCGAAATGGACTGGAGAACTTATATAGTGAACTTTCTCTATTACTGTTATTTCTGCAAGATTTTAGCTCTTGCCCTTGGCTCTACTATTCTGCGTAGATGCCATAGAGAATGTGATTAATCAGAATCTCCAGAATCTCCTTACTTTCTGTGTATATGTGCCAAATTTTGGCTCACAGCTTGGTAGGATGACTCTGCTTGTAATGGTGCCTTTTGCATATGCACTTTGAAGGCAAGAGCCTCTTTGGAAAATATCTAAAGCCCCATACACACTATGAGATTTTCTGCTGATTTTTTCCTTCAGATTTACCAAAACCATATAATATGGGGTCAAACCTTAGGAGTTTCAATTTGTATGCAATCAGGCAGGCCCTTGCACTACATGGTTTTGGTAAATCTGAAGACAAAAATCAGCAGAAAATCTGATAGTGTTTATGTGGCTTTAAGTGCATTGAGACAGCTACATAGGGAAGGGGGTTCCTACGCATTATCCACATACACACCCCTTTTTTAAGTTCAGTTTTCTCCACTCAGGGACACTAGGACTCTCTACTTCACTACATTGAGAGGTCAGCTCCACTCCCTAAAGTATTTTTACTTCCTTTTGCCATAACACTTGCCAACTTCTTGGCTTTCAACTCTCAGATTCTGCTTCAAGCTCTGAAATATCCAGGGGTCAAGTCCTGGGGAAAAAAGTGTGGGAACTCCCACCCAAGATCCACTCGCCCACCAACAAAAAAAAAATGATCTGCTTCAAGCTCTAATATATCATTTGCTTACCATATCAGGATTGTGAATTACCAAGTTGTCCATTATAAAAGCTGACAAACCATTCTGCCTTGCCTCCAAAAACCTGCCCTTTTGTACCAGTCAACTTCCATTCACTGGCTTAGTCTTGAAAAAAGTTGCATTCCTCCCAGTTCTTAATGCTTCCCTTTTGCAATTTTTTCTCCTCACTGGAACTCTTCACTCAGAGGACTGCTCAACAGTCTTTTGCCCAGTGATCTCACATATCTATAGCTCTATGATATACACCAGTTACACACTTCCAACCTGGTAACATGCTGATCGCTTCACCCAAACTCTGCAATATATCACATGGGGTAGATCTCAGTAGTTCTCATCTAGTGTGATGATAGGAAACTCCATGTTAAAATGCATTCCCCTTCCTCACCCTGCAACTTCTTCTGTTTGATTTTCCAAACATTTAGTCCTTAGCATCCTGCAGGTATTGGTTTGGCTTTGTATATTCTCTTCCTAACACCTCGGCCCTAACACTACTTGCACGCTCTTTTTCCAAGGAGTTTTTTTTTGTTGGTCACTGTGCCTTTGGTGATCCTCTTGTCCATGCAGAGCGCCTCTCCTTGTGCTCTTGGGTTTACCCTCTTGAAAGGTCCTTTGCAATGGATCCTTCTCTATTGCCACTGCCAACCAAAGTATTTTTTTACAGGAGCTAGCTTTTATTTTTCTTCTGCTACATAGGGACAAAGTATCTTGGAAGACAGTTCTTATTTCCTTCCCTTGTGCTCTTTATATCATCTTTTGTGGGAATTTCATTCCCCTATCTATGTCCTGCCTTGAAGGCATGGCAAACATTTTTCACTTTGCCTTATGGGTAGGGTCACAACTGTCATCTTCAAATATTACCCCCTTTTCTGTTTTCCCACAAGGCAGTCCCTCTATCACATTTCTCCTTCCTCTTCCATCCCTCTGGGTGATTATTTTGCTCTTTTTTCTAGAGACTCTGCCCTCAATGGATAAGTTCCTCCTTCCCTACCATTCCCCCAAAGGTGTTGAAGTTCTTGAGCTTTTTCAGTATCAATCATTTGTTTTTTCCCAGGATGTGGGGCTACCACCTAATCTTCTGTTCACGTTTGGGAAATAGTGACTGTTTGGGCTTCAACTCTTGCATGCTGCAAGCTGCTTCTGCTGTCAACTGTCTGTTCATGTCTACTAAAAAAATTGGAGTGGAAGGGGTTATATCACATGTGTAAAACACAAGGCATGCAGGACAAATGCAGCCAACCAGGTCATTTCATGTGGCCTCCGCACTCAGAGCTTCTTTTTTCAGCTGGCTGAACTGCAATACAAGGACAGCTTTCCTTTCTGCAGCTCTCACAGATCCCTGCCTGCCCTGCACTCATGGCGGGGACAAGGGAGATGCAGGTGTATTGTGGGATGGGGCATCATGTGGTAAGCTCCACTGTGATCCCCAATTGTGTACAGGTGCCAACCAATGATCTTCCTGCAAGTGAGAGAGAGGGGCAGAGCTGCCTATACTGCCGGGAGGTACAAGAGCTTGGTCGAGTAGGTGAGATGCACAGAAGTTTTTTTTTGGAGTGGGGAGATGAGGGCTGTGTAGGGAGATGTGTGCAGGGGTGGGAGAGAGTTTTGCAGAGGTCAAGGAGGGGTGGAAGTGAGATGTGGACAGTCTGTGAAAGAGAGCAGAATCATGCACACTACATAGCACACCCCTAAACCCTGCACTCTGTATGTAGTACACTCCTCAACCCTGCACTCTGTACACAGCACACCCCTGAACCCTGCATTATGTAGACAGAACACCCCTGAACTCTGCACTCTGTACACAGCGCACCCCTAAAACTGTGCTCTGTACATTCACATCCCTGAACACCACACAATGTACTCCTGATAAATATTGCCCCTTTAAAATACTCCCACAATGCAATTTGGCCACACCCACTGTTTGATGCAGTTCGGCAGAGAGGCGTGGTTGAGGTCCTGCACCTATTATCTGAGAAGAAAAGCCATGGATAATCATATATAGTCTTACAAATACAGCAACTATAATGCTGATGCATCCCACAATGACGTTGGGTGGTCTTAGCAAAGCTTTTGCCTCAATACAGTATTTATTTACAACTTTTAAATTTAATGTGAATTGGTTTTATAAATATTTTCCTTAGGTTTAGGGCTAAATTTGTTTTTTAAAAAGAAAAGGTAATAATATATTTTTATCAAGTAAATATGGAATATTGCTTGTGATTATGTAATACTTTATTAAGCCAGCAGGTGGCAGTCTAGTACATTTTTATTGCTCTTTCTTGACCACGTGTTGAAATAAGCCTGATGTTTACAGGGATAAAAGGTCAAGGTGAAGTTTAGGCACAAAACTGGAGTCAGAGCAACAGAGCAATGACTCATTGCTTAGCACATAGCTCAAGCTGAGGTTTTGCAGAGTCAGCTTTGTTTTACTCAACACTTATCTGGCAGCTCAATCTGAGGTTTGGATGAGTCAGCAATGTGACTCATCACTTAGCACATAGCTCAAGCTGAGGTTTTGCAGAGTCAGCTGTGACTTATGCAACTCTTGTCTGGCAGCTCAATCTGAGGTTTGGATGAGTCAGCAATGTGACTCATCACTTAGCACATAGCTCAAGCTGAGGTTTTGCAGAGTCAGCTTTGCTTTACTCAACTTATCTGGCAGCTCAATCTGAGGTTTGGATGAGTCAGCAATGTGACTCATCACTTAGCACATAGCTCAAGCTGAGGTTTTGCAGAGTCAGCTGTGACTTATGCAACTCTTGTCTGGTAGCTCAATCTGAGGTTTGGATGAGTCAGCTGTGACTTACGCAACTCTTATCTCGCAGCTCAAGCTGAGGTTTTGCAGAGTCAGCTGTGACTTATGCAACTCTTGTCTGGTAGCTCAATCTGAGGTTTGGATGAGTCAGCAATGTGACTCATCGCTTAGCACACAGCTCAAGCTGAGGTTTTGCAGAGTCAGCTGTGACTTATGCAACTCTTATCTCGCAGCTCAAGCTGAGGTTTTGCAGAGTCAGCTGTGACTTATGCAACTCTTGTCTGGTAGCTCAATCTGAGGTTTGGATGAGTCAGCAATGTGACTCATCGCTTAGCACACAGCTCAAGCTGAGGTTTTGCAGAGTCAGCTGTGACTTATGCAACTCTTATCTCGCAGCTCAAGCTGAGGTTTTGCAGAGTCAGCTGTGACTTATGCAACTCTTGTCTGGTAGCTCAATCTGAGGTTTGGATGAGTCAGCAATGTGACTCATCGCTTAGCACATAGCTCAAGCTGAGGTTTTACAGAGTCAGCTGTGATTTACGCAACTCTTATCTCGCAGCTCAAGCTGAGGTTTTGAGGAAATACAACTGTGTCTGAAAGGAAGCTACTGCTGAAGATTCAATAAGACAATGGGAACTGCAAAGCAAGCAGCATCTGCTCTGCTGTCCTTTTAGATAACTCAGAGTTCTGTGTGAATTCTTTGTCATTTATTAAATGTTTATTTGTAAAACAAGGATATATATATATATATATATATATATATATATAAAAAAAAAATATATATATATATATATATATATATATATATATATACACACACACACACACACACACACAAACTATATATATATATATATATATATATATATATATATATATAGTCAAGGAAAAAATACGGGACACATACTCCGATGCAATCCATTTACTGGTTAATCTTTGAAAACTACAAACATGCAATGCCAGTACGCTACTGTACAGTTACGAGCATCATTGCTCTTCATCAGGCTTATCAGCCTGATAAACTGTCATGGTACTACTTACAGTGAGCCCACAGGTGAGCGGGTGACACGGGATACCCCAGGGCGTGGAGTCTATGGGCCAGCCAAACTCTATCGCCAGGCAGGAACTTAAGAGCCGGATGGCGATGACGACGGAGCTGCTGTTTTATGCCTGGAAGCAGCTAGATGAAAATTCTCAGAGACTTCTTTCCAGATTGAGCTGAAGGTCCTTTGAGTTTCAGCTGCTGCTGATACAAGAGGAGAAATGGGAACAGGAGCCGTAAACAGTGAAGAAGGGAGATTTTCCAGAACTGGCATTAGAGTAATGGTTTAAGGCAAACTCTGTCCAGGGCAAAAGGTCCACCCAGTCATCTTGGTGGGCTGAGATGAAGGTACGGAGAAAACGTTCTACATTTTGATTGACACGTTTGCCCATTGGACTGGGGATGAAAGGCAGATGAAAAATCCAATTTAATCCCAAAGGAGCTGGCCAAGGCTCTCCAAAACGAAGCAGTAAATTGAACTCATCTGTCAGAGATGATATGTGAAGGCATCCCATGAAGACGAAAGATCTCCTTAATGAAATTTGTGGCAAGACTGGGAGCAGAAGTTAGGCCTGGAAGAAGAATCAAGTGACACATTTTGGAGAACCGATCCACCACTACCCAGATGACTGTAGAACCTGTTGAGGGGGGCAGATCAGAGATAAAATCCATGGAAATACAACACCAAGGTATATCGGGAACTGGTAAGGGCAAAAGCAACCCAGCAGGGGCGGACGTGGAAGATTTGTATAGTACACAAACTGTACAAGCTTGAACGTATTCCTTGACATCCTTACCAAGAGAAGGCCACCAGTAATGACGCTGAAGAAGGTCACAAGTACAAGGTATGCCAGGATGTCCAGAGAACTTGGAGTCATGTGCCCAAGCAAGGAGTTTGGGACGAAGTGCGGGAACTACAAAAGTTTTAACTGGAGGAGGCTGCGTAGACCGGAGCTGAGTAGTGGCTAGAATACAATGCAGAGGGATGATGGGACCAGGATCTAGGTGATTCTCAGAATTGTTGACATCAAACGACCTGGACAAGGCATCGGCTCAAAGGTTTTTGGCACCTGGACGAAGAGTAATGTTAAAGTTGAAGCGGGCGAAAAAGAGGACCCAGCGAGCTTGGCGTGGGGCGTTTTGCGGATTGTAAATACTGCAGATTTTTATGATCAGTATAGATGGTAATACAATGGGGAGAACCCTCTAGAAGAATGTGCCATTCAAGAATGTGCCATTCTTGAAGAGCTAGTTTAATAGCGAGTAGCTCACGGTCCCCAATGGTATAGTTCTTCTCCGCATCAAAAAACTTCTTGGAAAAGAATCCGCAAGGCTGAGACTTGCCCTTCTGAGCTTGGAGTAGGACGGCACAGACTCCTACTGAAGAGGCATCAACCTCCAAAGAAAAGCGTTTTGTAATTTCCGGACGTAGGACAATAGGGGCCGAGAGGAAGGCAGCCTTGAGTTTGAGGAAAGCATCAATGGCTTCAGGGGACCAGAGCCGGGCATTGACACCCTTGCGGGTGAGAGATGTAATAGAGGCCACCATGGTGGAGTAGTTACGGATGAATTGGCAATAGTAATTGGTGAAGCCCAAAAAGCGTTGAGTGGCTTTAAGACCAGAGGGCTGGGACCACTCAAAGATGGCCCGAAGTTTGGCTGGGTCCATGAGGAGGCCCTGTGATGAGATTATGTAGCCCAGAAATGGAACTTGTGTTTGTTCAAATAGCCATTTCTCCAATTTTGCATATAGACAATTGTCCCGTAGATGCTGTAGCACAGCTTTCAAATAAAGACGATGGGTAAGTATGTCTGGTGAGAAAATAAGAATATCATCCAGATATACAATAACACAGACATACAGAAGGTCGCGGAAGATCTCATTAACCAAATTTTGAAAGACCGCTGGGGCATTGCATAAGCCAAAGGGCATCACAAGATATTCATAATGTCCGTCCCTGGTGTTAAAGGCGGTCATCAGTTTGTCTCCTTCCTGGATTCTTATTAAATTGTAGGCCCCTCTAAGATCCAGTTTGGTAAAAACATGAGAACCTCGCAGTCTGTCAAAGAGTTCCGAAATTAAAGGAAGAGGATATCGGTTCTTCACCGTGATGGCATTAAGGCCCCTGTAGTTGATGCATGGACGGAGTGAACCATCTTTTTTTGCTACAAAGAAGAACCCGGCTCCGGCAGCTGAGTTTGATTTCCTGATGAAACCCTTTTGGAAGGTTTTCCCGAATGTATTCAGACATGGCTTGTGTCTCAGGGATAGATAGAGGGTAGACTCGGCCTCGGGGAGGAGAGGTACCAGGAAACAGCTCAATGGAGCAGTCATAGTCTCTGTGAGGAGTAAGGCGATCAGCGGACTTTTTGCAGAAAACATCTCGAAAAGACTGATATTGGGAAGGCAACAGGGGAGTTGTGGAGGTCTCAGCCGGAGGAATGGAAGGAGGAGGTAGCACCTTGGAAATACATTGTTGCTGACACGGAGGACCCCAAGCCAATACTTGTCCAGAATTCCAGTCAAGATGCGGGGAGTGTTTCTGCAACCATGGAAGGCCCAGGATGATGGGACTGGAGGATTTAGGCAGAATTAGGAAAGAGATCTCCTCAGCATGCAAAACCCCAATGCATAAAACAATAAGGGGGGTGGGTCTCATAGGCAAGAAGGAGTCTTCTACTGCGGTCACGGAAAGGGGTATAGCCAAGACAAGAAAGGCAATGCCCAACTCAGAAGCTAAAGATTGTTCAATGAAATTCCTGACAGCACCAGAGTCCACGTAAGCAGAGAGTTGATAGGCATTTTAAAAGATGTCTTTTATTGCCACAATAAAGGCACAAGCCCAATCCCATGCATCGGTCACGTTCCTCGGGAGTGAGGCGCGTTCACCCAAGCTGCATAGGTTTTTCCAACGTGTGAGAGGTTGAAGAAGGAGTGGGCTCCACAGGTCTTTGGACTACCTGCGCTAGACAGCCAGCAGGGGGGTGACTGGTTCTGGATTTCTCCAGGGCCCGCTTTTGGAAACGAATGTCTATTTGAATGCTCCATGCGATTAAATCATCCAATGTTGTAGGAATGGTGCGTCCAGCGAGTTCATCCTTGACACGCTCAGATAGGCCTTGCCAGAAGGTAGCAGTAAGGCCTCATTATTCCATTTGAGTTCATCGACCAGTGTACGGAATTGAACTGCGTATTGGCCGCCTGTCATTCCTTGCGGACAAAGACGAAGGAGGGCCCCAGCAGCCGAATACACGCTGTCGGGCTCATATAAAGTTTTCCGGAATGCATCCAAAAAGAGCTGGAGGACAGATGTGATAGAGTGGTGTGATTCCCAGAGTGGGGAGGCCCAAGCTAGAGCATCACCGGAGAGGAGAGAGATGATATATGCGACTTTGGTGCGATCAGTAGGAAAATGGTGGCTGGAAAGTTCAAAGGAGGCAGATGCAGGCAGGGATTGCCAGGTGTAGCAGGTAACACGGGAGCAGCTGAAGCAGAAGCATGAACGGGAGAAGCTGAAGTTGCAGTGAGTTGCAGATGATCCAGACGGGAGGCAAGATCCTGAAGAACCAGCATTATTTGCACTTGATATGCTTGCTGGGAGTTAAGTCTCTGAACTAGATGTTGCATTTGACCCTTGGTCAGAGACTGATTCTCAGAGGCGCTCACGGCTTGAGCAAACTGTCACGGTACTACTTACAGTGAGCCCACAGGCAAGCAGGTGACACAGGATCCCCCAGGGCGTGGAGTCTAAGGGCCAGCCGGTATTCTGCCAGGGACCCCCTCACAAGGGTTTGGGCTTAGCTGCATGCTGACCCCAGGTCACGACCCCCGGGTTCACCCTGCCCGCTAGGGAAGTACCAGAAGACACTGTCAGACAAGGATGGATGGATGAAGCAAAGGAGAGCCGGATAGCGAGCAAAGGTCAGGGCGGGCTGCAGACAACGTAATTAGAACAAGCCGAGTCGGTAACACAAGAGATTAGTTCACGAGAGGTCAGGTTAAGGCTTAAGGTTACACGAAGGGAGCTCAGAAACAAATGTTGCTCAAGCAACCAGAAATGGTCTGAGAGGGATTTAAATAGAGTATATATATTTTTTTATTATAAATAACACATTGGTTAAATATTAAATTAACCCAAATTCCCATGATAGAATTTCATATGTTGGGGTTCTGGAATTAATGATTTTTTTTTAGGAAGTAGCAGGAAAGAATTATATATTAAGCAACAGGTGAAGCCTTTAAGAAGTCATATCATCTGTGACGCAGCGCGTCGGGAGGAGTCGATGACTTTACTGAGTCGGTGTCTCAACCAGCTGGTTGTAGCAGTGGGGAGGAGAGTTGTGTCTCTCTCTGATTTAAAACAAATCAAAAAACTGGTATGATCAACAAATGTGCCCCTTTCCCTTCTCACACCACCACTGCGCACAGATAAACTAAGAAAACTATATATAATAAACTGAGCAGCTACTTAAAAAAAATATAAAATATAAGTGATTTTAAATGAATAAAATAGCAGCGCTGATATTCAAAATTAAAGCGGTTCTGCACACATTTCATTTAGTAAATCTCTTTGCCTTCCAAATCAGGCAAAGGGTACTAAATGAAATGTGTTTTTTTTTTTCACTTACCTTGTAATCGATGACTTCCTGTCCTCTGTCTCTGCGGGGGTGGGCGGGGTCTCTGCGTCGATCGTCGTCACACCGCACTGTCTCCTGGGATCTGGTGTCATTGATCCCAGGAGTCTGTGCGGGCATCTTCCGAAATCTCGCGAGATTTTGGCCACATCTTCCGAAATCTCGCGAGATTTCGGACACATCTTCCGAAATCTCGCGAGATGTCGGCAGATGTGCCGAACATCTCGCGAGATTTCGGAGAACGTGAGCTGCACTTTGCCGTTACTGCGCACGCGCGAGCTCGGCGCAGTAACGGCGGTGCATGCTGGGCCATCTAAAGTGCCTGTGGGGTTTCACATGCCCACAGGCAAGATGGCCCCCAGCAGAAAAGCAGCATATAAAGAATTTTATCCGAGGAAAACCGGCTGCGATCGAGATGGAAGATGGAACAGGTGAGTCCCCCAATTTAGCTATTAATCCTAGGCATATTCCCCAAAAAAAAAAAAAAAAAAACACAGTGCAGAACCGCTTTAAATGAATAAATCTAAACAATCATCCTGTAAAAACAGTGATTAAAAATAATAATAATAATGATTAATACTAGTGATTAAAAATAATCATGATTAATACTAGTGTCCATGATAAACGGAACAAGTCCAAACTTAAATCCTGTGAACTGTTAATTAAAACATCCAAGTGATTGTATTTTAAAGTGACAGAAATCTTGAAGTGAACAAAAATCTTGAAGTGACTTGAAGTAATCTTCCACCACACCACCTGTGTTCAGTGCCACCGCACCCTTAAGAAATGCACTCACCAATAGCATATGCCTTGCACTCTCATGCTAGGCAAATTCGCTTAATAACCCCACACGGGTATCAGATGAATCCAAAAGCGTTAAGTAATTGCACTCCACATGAAAAGAAAAAAAGTGCTTCCAATAGTGAAGTAAAGTAAAACTATTTATTTAAAACAGCACACGAAATCTTCAAATATTGCACTCACATCCTTTACAGAAAACAAAGGCACTTCAGCATAGACTTTCAAAGAAGTGGGGAACCTGCAGTGGTGACACAATGTAGTACGGTCTCGGCGGACCCGGAATTAACCAATAAGTTTCACCCTCCACTTTGGTTTCTCTCCTTTCCGCTCCACTCCTTTCCACTCAGAAAAAAACACTGCACACTCAGTAGCCGGTAATTCCGAACGTTTAGCTGCTCCTCATGGTTGCCATGTAACCACTTTCCACACATGTTTCGTCGAAGTGACTTAATCATTGGAACCCCAATGATTAAGTCACTTTGACGAAACATGTCTGGGCGTGGTTACATGGCAACCATGAGGAGCATCTAAGCGTTCTGACTTACCGGCTACTGGGTGTGCAGTGTTTTTTTCTGAGTGAACACTGAACCACCCCTCCGCCAATCAGGAGGCACAGGTCTAATACCGGTCACCTGATTGGCTGAAGGCACAGGCGATCCTATTGGCCAGCTAGCAGAAGTGAAGAAGAGACTTTTCCTCTGTAGTGCTGGCCAGTGGTGAAATTATAGGGTCGCCGAGATTGCCATGGCGACCGGCCCCTTTGCTGCAGGGGGCCCTTGAGGCCCCCCTGTACTCTTTGATAGGAGGGGAGGCTGAGAGCAGCTCCCCGATCGTTAGCCGAACTGTAATGTCACTGTGCAGGGAGCTCGTCCTCCCACACCTAAAGTGAAAGCAGTGTGTGCTGTGCTGTGCTCTTTGTCTCCTCCTACAGTGCAGTACCCGGCAGGAAGAAGGTAAATGTCTGACGTTTTTTTTTATAAGACTATCTACTGTATGTGTGTTTATATGTGTGTGCATGCATGCATGTGTGTGTGTGGGGGGGTGCATGCATGCATGTGTGTGTGGGGGGGGTGCATGCATGTGTGTGTGGGGGGGTGCATGCATGTGTGTGTGGGGGTGTGCATGCATGCATTTGTGGGGGGGGTGCATGCATGTGTGTGGGGGTGTGCATGCATGCATGCATGTGTGTGTGTGGGGGGGGGGGGTGCATGCATGTGTGTGTGGGGGGGGGTGCATGCATATGTGTGGGTGTGCGAGCGGGCGGTGGGGATTCACAGTGGCAGCATTTGGCACACCGGCAGCATTTGATGGGCACAGTGGTGGCATTTGATGGCACAGCGGCAGAGTTTGATGGGCACAGTGGCAGCATTTGATGCTACAGTGGTGGCGTTTGATGGTACAGTGGCTGCAATTGATAGGCACAGTGGCAGCATTTGATGGGCACAGTGGCGACATTTGATGGTACAGTGGCAGCAATTGATAGGCACAGTGGCAGCATTTGATGGGCACAGTGGCGACATTTGATGGTACAGTGGCTGCAATTGATGTTTTTATTTCTGATTTTTTTTTCTGTTTGCTTGCATCCCCCTAAAAATTTTGAGCACCAGCTGTCACTGGTTTATATGTGCATATATATATATATATATATATATATATATATATATATATAGTGTGTGTGTGTGTGTGTTTTTTATATAAAAATTAAGCGACATTTGATGGTACAGTGGCAGCAATTGATAGGCACAGTGGCAGCATTTGATGGGCACAGTGGCGACATTTGATGGTACAGTGGCTGCAATTGATGTTTTTATTTCTGATTTTTTTTTTCTGTTTTCTTGCGCCCCCTAAAAACTTTGAGCACCAGCTGTCACTGGTTTATATGTGCATATATATATATATATATATATATATATATATATATATATATATAGTGTGTGTGTGTGTGTGTGTGTGTTTTTTATATAAAAATTAAGAAATTGGTTCCTTTATATTCAGCCACCCACTTGTGACTGTTCCAACATCAGACTCGGAGTAAAGAGCTTTGTCCGGAGGTCGGGGGGGGGGGCCCTCCATGGTTTCTTGCATCGGGGGCCCTGAGGGTCCTAGTTACGCCACTGGTGCTGGCTAACACTGTACCCCCAATGTTGTACTCTCTCAGGAGATTATTTATCCCTGGGTGCATTATTTTACATTTAGAAACATTGAAATGCAGACTCCACTACACTCCACTACACCACTAGTGACCGGCCTCTGTTCCGAGTGAACCCCATTTACAACCACACTCTGGTATCTATCCTTTAGCCAACTGCATATCCACTGAACCACCCAAGGGTTAAGTCCTAGCTTGTACAACTTTTGGATTAGATCATTATGTGTAACTGTATCAAATGCCTTGCTGAAATCATGATATGCTATGCCAGAACCACCCTGGTCCAAAACATTAGTAATATAGTAAAAAAAAATTCAGTCAGATTACTCTGACATGATCTGCCCTCAGTAGCCTCAGCTGCTTTTGGTCCAGCGAGTTGTGTATTTTTAAGTGATCAACGATCCTTCTTTTCAGGAGTGACTCCATTAACTTGACTACAACCAGTGTTAAACTCACTGGCCTGTATTTGCCAGCTTCTACCTTGCTGCCCTTCTTGTTAATACCCTGTTTCCCCCGAATATAAGACCTAGCGTGATTGTCAGTGAAGGCTGAAATATAAGCCCAACCCCCCAAATAAGCCCTAGTTAAAGTCCTTGTAGGTCTTATTTTCAGGGTAGGGCTTATTTTCGGGGGAAACAGGGTAGGGCTTATTTGGGGGGTAGGGCTTATATTGCAGCCATCACCGACAGTCACTCTAGGTCTTATTTTGTGGGGAAACAGAGTGGGTACAATATTAGCTGTCCGCCAGTCATAGGGAACTTCTCCTATTAGAAGAGATTGATTAAAAAGATCCGTTAACCTCCTTGGCGATGTTCCCGAGTCTGGTTCGGGTTGAGATTTTTGTACCAGGAGCGGTAACCCCGAGCCAGACTCGGGCTGCATTGCAGGATACAGGGGGAAGTTACTTACCTTTTCCCCTGGATCCTGCGATGTCTCCCCGCTGTGTGTGCGAGCCGTCCGCTCGCTCGATTCACACAGTGCCCGAGTGCCGCTGATCTCCGTTCCCTGCGACGTTCTGACGAAAATTCAAAAAAGTTTAAAAACACACAATACACATACAGTACACTGTAATCTTACAGATTACAGTACTGTATACAAAAAATACACATCCCCTTTGTCCCTAGTGGTCTGCCCAGTGCCCTGCATGTCATTTTATATAATAAAAATATTTTTTTCTGCCTGGAAACTGGAGATTGTCCATAGCAACCAAAAAGTGTCCCTTTATGTCAAAAGTGGTTTTAGACCATCTAGAAAACAGCGATAAAAAATTAGAATCACAATTTATCATCAAACAATAAATTTAATGACAGCGACTATTCTGCAACTGAGCAAATTTCAGTGTTTTTGATTTGATTACATTATTGAATCATTTTTATATATATTTTTATTATATTATAACAGCAGTGTACAGCTTGTATAACAGTGTACATTTGCTGTCCCCTCAAAATAACTCAACACACATCCATTAATGTCTAAACTGCTGGCAACAAAAGTGAGTACACCCCTGAGTAGAAATGTCCAAATTGGGCCCGAAGTGTCAATATTTTTTGTGGTCACCATTATTTTCCTGCACTGCCTTAACCCTCTTGGGCATGGAGTTCACCAGAGCTTCACAGGTTGGCACTCCAGAGTCCTCTTCCCCTCCTCCATGATGACATCACAGAGCTGGTGAATGTTAGAGACCTTCCTCTCCTCCACCTACCGTTTTAAGATGCCCCACAGATGCTCAATAGGGTTTAGGTCTGGAGACATGCTTGGCCAGTCCATCAGCTTTACCCTCAGCTTCTTTAGCAAGGCAGTGGTTGTCCTGGAGTTGTGTTTGGGGTGGTTATCATGTTGGAATACTGCCCTGCGGCCCAGTCTCTGAAGGGAGGGGATCATGCTCTGCTTCAGTATGTCACAGTACATGTTGGCATTCATGGTTCCCTCAATGATCTGTAGCTCCTGTCACGTACCGGGTACGGCGGGGAACAGGAGGTGGATCCCCTATGCCAATGGGGCGATAGCACGGGTTGTATTGGAGGACCGGTTCTAATGTTGCTACTGGTTTTCACCAGAGCCCGCCGCAAGGCGGGATGGACTTGTAGCGGCGGTAGCAACCAGGTCGTGTCTTCCAATAGCAACTCGACCCCACTGACAGCTGAGACAGGTGCGGTACACAAGGATTAGGCAGAGGCAAGGTCAAACGTAGCAAAGGGTCAAGGCAGGTGGCAAAGGTTCGTAGTCGGGGGCAACAGCAAGGGTCTGGATACACAGTAGGAACAAAACACACAACGCTTTCACTGGGCACTAAGGCAACTCAAGATCCGGCCAGGACAGGTAGGGGAAGTGGGTTTATGAAGTGTTTTGGGTGTAACAGTAATTTGGGCCAGGCACCAATTACTTGTGCGCTGGCCCTTTAAGAACATCAGTAGTGTGCACGCGCGCGCCTGGGGAGCGGGGGCGCGCGCGCCGGAGAAGGCAGGAGGAGAGAGGCAAGGAGAGTGGAATGCGATCCCCGGGCGGACCGAGGCCGCCATGACGATCGCATCCTGAAACCCGAGCGGCGCCTGCGGTCAGCGGAGCCGACCGGGGTGCTGCAGAGCCGAGGACGCCGTGGGCGCTCCGGGATGGAGGAGGCACCCGGAGAGCTCGGCGTTACAGCTCCCCAGTGCCGGCAGCACTCATGCAGCCCCAGACCATGACACTCCCACCACCATGCTTGACTGTAGACAAGACACACTTGTCTTTGTACTCCTCACCTGGTTGCCCCCACACACGCTTGACACCATCTGAACCAAATAAGTTCATTTGGTCTCATCAGACCACAGGACATGGTTCCAGTAATCCATGTCCTTAGTCTGCTTGTCTTCAGCAAACTGTTTGCGGGTTTTCTTGTGCATCATCTTTAGAAGAGCCTTCCTTCTGGGACGACAGCCATCCAGACCAATTTGATGCAGTGTGCGGCGTATGGTCTGAGCACTGACAGGCTGACCCCCCACCCTTTCAACCTCTGCAGCAATGCTGGCAGCACTCATAAGTCTATTTCCCAAAGACAACCTCTGGATATGACACTGAGCACGTGCACTCAACTTCTATGGTCGACCATGGCGAGGCCTGTTCTGAGTGGAACCTGTCCTGGTAAACCGCTGTATGGTCTTGGCCACTGTGCTGCAGCTCAGTTTCAGAGTCTTGGCAAACTTCTTAAAGCCTAGGCCAGTGATGGCGAACCTTGGCACCCCAGATGTTTTGGAACTACATTTCCATGATGCTCAACTACACTACAGAATGCATGAGCATCATGGGAAATGTAGTTCCAAAACATCTGGGGTGCCAATGTGCGCCATCACTGGCCTAGCCAATCTTTATGTAGAGCAAAAATTAGTTTTTTCCAGATCCTTTAGATAATTATTTGCCATGAGGTGCCATCTTGAACTTCCACTGACCAGTATGAGAGAGTGAGAGCGATAACACCAAATTTAACACACCTGCTCCCAATTTACACCTGAGACCTTGTAACACTAATGCCCCGTACACACGGTCGGATTTTCCGATGGAAAAAGTCAGACCGGATTATGTTGTCGGAAAATCCGACCGTGTGTGGGCTCTAGCGGGCTTTTTCCGTCTGAATTTCTGACAGAAAAAGTTTCAGAGCAGGATCTCAAAATTTCCGACAACAAAATCCGATCAGACTTTTTCCGATCGTGTGTAGGGAATTCCGACGGACAAAGTGCCACGCATGCTCAGATCAAATTATGAGACCAAAGCTATTGGCTACTAGCCTCTACGTAGTTCCGTCGTACGCAATGAACGTCACCACGTTCAGGACGATCGGATTTTACAACAACTTTGTCCGACCGTGTGTACGGGGGCTAACAAGTCACATGACACCGGGGGGGGGATCGCTAATTGGGCCCAATTTGGACATTTTCACTTATGGGTGTACTCACTTTTGTTGCCAGCGGTTTAGACATTAATGGCTGTGTGTTGAGTTATTTTGAGGGGACAGCAAATTTACACTGTTATACAAGCTGTACACTCACTACTTTACATTGTAGGCAAGTGTAATTTCTTCAGTGTTGTCACATGAAAAGATAGAAGAAAATATTTACAAAAATGTGATGGGTGTACTTACTTTTGTGAGATACTATCTATGGCAACTCCACCTCCCTTCTACCCTACTCTGTCGCTCCTGTATAGTGTATACCTTGGTATTGTTGTTTTCCAGTCATTTGAATCCTTGAATCACGTCTCTGTAATTGCAACAAGGTCCAAGTTGTCCCTAGACATAGGAGCTGTCAGCTCACAAAGCTTGTTGCCTAAACTGCGAGCATTAGTGCATATGGAAAGAGAATAATAAAATAGTGCTGCATATGGAAAGAGAATAATAAAATAGTGCTGCATATGGAAAGAGAATAATAAAATAGTGCTGCATATGGAAAGAGAATAATAAAATAGTGCTGCATATGGAAAGAGAATAATAAAATAGTGCTGCATATGGAAAGAGAATAATAAAATAGTGCTGCATATGGAAAGAGAATAATAAAATAGTGCTGTGCAAATAAAATTAAATTAAATGAAATAAATAAATAAAACAGTCCATTAAAATCCGAAATGGTGAAGGTGAAGAAAGAAGCGAGCATCAATACAGGCTGATAGGTCTGACGAAATCAGTGATCCCTCCACCACATATAAAGATGGCCTCTCACCTCCGATATTCGACCTGAGACAGGTCACAAAGCTATATGCATATAACCAGGGCTCACAGATCCTCCGTTTCTCCCATTAAGCAGAATTAAGGATGAGCTCAGGCGTGTTCGCATGGTCCACGTGCAGAGCCCGCCAGGAAGTCGGCAAAGCGCTGCGCTAATCACAGGCAGTGAGACATTGCCCCGATGCGCGGCTGCAGAGATCAGGCAATGTCTCACTGCCTGTGATTAGCGCAGCGCTGCGCCGACTCCTGGCGGGCTCTGCACGTGGACCATGCGAACACGCCTGAGCTCATCCCTAAGCAGAATACACTCAATCCATTGGTAAGTACCTGTGGTTGGACTCTCTGCTGGAAGGTGGTTCCAAGCATACACAACTAGTGTAGGTTTCCAATGCCTACACTAGTTGCCTACACTAATTTAAAAAAAAATCATTAAAAAAAAAAAAAAAAAAATCATTTTTGAAAAAAAAAAAAAAAATCATTTAAAAAAAAAAAAATAATTTTTGAAAAAAAAAAATGTCATTCTTGAAAAATAAAAATAATTTTATAAAAAAAAAAAATCAATCATTTTAGAAAAAAAAAAAGAAAATTAGGAAAATTAGGAAATTTGAAAAAAAAAATAAAAAAATTTTAGAAAAAAAAACATTTTGGAAAAAGAAATCATAAAAAAAAAAAAAAAGAAAAAAGAAAAATGGAGAAATGTTCAAAACTAGAGTGGGAGGTGACAAAAGCTGACAACCCCCATAATCAGCCAAAACATTATGACCCCCCATGATCAGCCAAAACATTATGTTTGAAAAAAGAAAGGAAAGGTAGGACTTTGAATGAGAAGGATGACTTTGTGGAGGCAAATTGAGTTTGAAAAAAATATACATTTTATTACTGGAAGTAACATGTTAAATATGGTAAAATGAAAACCACATATACAATAAGTAATAACTCCATCCACACGTAACATACAGGTGTGGGATAGGCAAGGGAGTTGACATACATGTAATATTTCTAAAGTAATTGATTGTAGTCTTGTATTAGATAAATTCATATATATACACAGCACTAGCAGCGGGAGTAAAGATAATAAATAGTAGGACCGTAATAGATAAATACATAAGTATCGAAATTGATAAACTACTGCAGGTAAAAATCAATGTGTCCATTACAGGCACAGGTCAGCATCGCTTGTGCCCGACGCGTTTCGTGTAGAGACACTCTTCAGGGGCAGATGCTTAAGTATGTCTGCAGAGTATGAAAAATATAAGATATGGCAAAACATTATGTCCCCTCCATTAAAATAAATAATAATAATTAAAAAAAATAATTTAATATATATATATAAAAAAAAAAAAAATTGAAAAAAGAATGTACAAATAAATAAAAAAACAATATATAAAAAAAATAATTTATGAATAAAAAAAAAAATCATTTGAAAAAATTCAAAAAACTAAAAAAAATCATTTAAAAAATAAATAACCATTTTTGAAAAATAAAAAAAAAGTTTAGTTACTCAAGCCACTCCACCCAGTTACTCCGCCCACTCCAGTAGGTGGAAGCAAGAACACGTCACACAATTTCCCCAGAAATTGTAGCTTTTCTAGTTTCGTTTAATTTTATTTTATTTGCGCAGCACTGTTTTATTATTGTGTTACTTTAAGGAATTGCTTGAATTTTGCCTTGAGTGCCTGCTTGCAATATTTAGTATTAATAGGTATATTAGCGCTGATTATCATTTTCTTTTTACATTAGTGCATATGGCATGACAAACACTACTGTCAACTTATTTCTTTTTATCACCAGAAACCTGAAAACTGAAGTGACTTCTCCATCAGCCTAGCTGATAACAGCACAAGCCATCATTTCAATATTCAGTGGTTTTGCGGTGACAGCGCTGTTCTCGCTTACTGAATGCCAGAAATGAGTCACTTCTTTATTTGGCTTCCTGTTTTGTTGCGATAGTTTCCATCCATTTATGACAGCAGTACACATATACATGGCGACAGAGTATTAAGGCCCACACACAACCTATATGCATTGCTGAATCAATATAACAGTCTGATAGCTTGTATTTTAATACGATTTTAGGGCCAGTTTGCACCATATACAGTCCAGTGCGTTTTTTTCTGCATCAAAAATGCATGAATAGTAGTGTAGCGGCCATAACCCTCGATGGGGTGGCCTTGACTTTTGGGCTTACTGGTTACCTCCGCTTGGCTTGTCGGTGAATGTCCAGGGGTTCCCAGGGTTAGTACCCAACAACTTTGGATGCTGACACAATAAAAGTCCTTTTGAAGGTTTTTATTCTTGCAGTGGTAACATCCAACATAACACAGTCTCTGATGGGAACAGAGGGCAAGGGTGAGGAAACTCAGGCACCCTGAACTGCTGACATCCACAAATGTCTTTAATAAACCCAGAGAGTAGCCACTCGCAGCTGGGTGCTTCAAAGTCAGATATGCCTCTAGCCAGAGGTATGGCAGCCAACAATGTGATCCGGAAACTTGTTAAAAGTCTCTGAAACAGAATAAACTTGCAACCGAAGGTGAATAGGAACTTCTCCCACAGTACCTGGAACTTTCTCTGTCTCCTTGGCAGCACTGTGGAAGTGTGGATTCTGTAGTGTCCATACAACTCAGCAACCAGGCTCCTCTTGAGACACCAGCTTGTTGGCCCTCCTCCGAAGAGTCCTCCCCCGGTAACCTATACGAGCTGTGGTGCCCCTCCTGTAATGAGAGCACACCGGGACGCCTTGAATCCTCCTTCAGTTACTGGGCCTCGGGCTAACCGGCTCCGAGACTCGGGAACAGACGGATCCCCACCCCAGACCATGCAGGTCTACGGGACTAGTCAGACTGACCATGTTTGCGGGACGGCAAGCGCTCCCAGGCCCGGGACCCCTCGCAGGGCTACCCTGGTCCAGAACCAAGAAGCAGGACTGCGGCCGAACCCCGAACACGTGACTTCAGCACCTTAAGTACCCCTCCCCAGACTACACAGCAGGGCCAGACGCGCCCACTGATTGGCTCCGGGAAAGATTGGTACCTAAGACGTCCAACCAGGCTTGGTTCTAGGCCTGTCATGGGTACCTCACTGCACCCGTGATCAGGCAGAACCCTAGTACAGCCCAACCAAACTGATGCCAAAGTTAAAGCGGTTCTGCACCCATTTCATTTAGTAAATCTCTTTGCCTTCCAAATCACGCAAAGAGTACTAAATGAAATGATTTTTTTTTTTTTTTTTTTTTTTTTACTTACCTTGTAATTGATGACTTCCGGTCTTCTCTCTCTTCGGGGTGGGCGGGGTCTCTGCGTCGATCGTCGTCAGGCCGCACTGTCTCCTGGGATCTGGTGTCATTGTTCCCAGGAGTCAGTGCGGACATCTTCCGAAATCTCACGAGATTTCGGCCACATCTTCCGAAATCTCGTGAGATGTCGGCAGATGTGCCGTTACTGCGCACGCGCGAGTAACGGCGGTGCATGCTGGGCCATCTAAAGTGCCTGTGGGGGTTTCACATGCCCACAGGCAAGATGGACCCCAGCACAAAAGAAGAAGATGAAGAACTTAATCGGACGAAAACCGGCGGCGATCGCGATGGAAGATGGAACAGGTAAGTCCCCCAATTGAGCTATATGCCCTTGGCATATAGCCCAAAAAAAAAAAAAAACGGGTGCAGAACCGCTTTAACCTGTACAATTAACCCTCAGAACCCCATTACTGTTCTGAGGGGAAAAACTAAATTTACACATATAGCGCACACTTGTGACAGTGTGACTAGGGTTGCCACCTTTTCTTCATGCCAAACCCGAACACTTTAGAGATGCACAGCAATTTTGTATGTAGTATACACTATAGGATTGGAAAAGACTTTAAACACCTTATAGTAATGTGGTGCGCTACACACGCCAAGACGAACAGTGGGTGTGGCCAAATTCAGTTAACAGAGGGCAACAGATTTGTGTGTGACTATCTCTGTTACCTGGGAAGCCACAGGTCAATCTGAATAACGTGTCTGGGTTTCAGGCGGTCTGAAACCCAGACACATACGTCAAAACCTGGACTGTTCTGGTGAATCCCAGAGATAGGTGGCAACCCTACATGGTGCTGCAACTTCCTTGGGTCACTCTAATATCCATGGGTTACTTAGTTTATTAGGGCACTTTAAAGTTCATGGGTCACTCTAATATTCATGGGGTACTCTGCCTATGGGGCATTCTAACCTCCATGGGGTGCGTCTATAGAGTGCTCTAGCATCCATGGCTTAATCTGTCTATTGGGTTATTGTAGCATCCATGTGGTGCTCCAAAGGTTATGGGGAGCTCTAACCTCCATGGGTTGCTTTGTCTAAGTGTCACTCTAGCATCCCTGGGCTGCTCTAACATCTATGGGCCACTCTTATTTCCATGAGTTGCTCTAATGTCCATGGAACACGCTAACCTTTGCTTTGTCTATTGGGTGCTCTGACATCTATTGGTAACTCTAGCATCCATGGGTGCTCTAATGTTTATGGGGTGCTGTCAGGGCTGAAGTCCTGCGGGAACGCATGGGAACGGAGTTCCTGTACTTTTTCCACAACAGGAACTCAGTTCCCGTTAGCAGCCGTGTCCTGCAAGACTTTGAAGTATGCAAGCTGTGTGGCAGGTGCTACACCGGCAGCTGCCAACACAGCTTGCAATAGTAAGTGCCGCACACCTGACCATTCAGGCATTGCCAGTAGGGGGCCCCATGACAGCTTCCACTTCGATCTACCTGTCAATCACAGCTAGCTGACAGGTAGATCAGGTCCCTGCTGCTAAGAGATTGTATTTAGTCAGATCTCACGTGATGCGTTCCTCCCCGCCGGCCCCTCCTCGTCTCCCCCCCAGTCTCCTGCATACTTGCGAGTGGATCTTGGGTGGTAGTTCCCACACTTTTTTCCCCAGGACTTGACCCCTGGGTGCTGTAACATCTATGGGGTGTTTTAATGCTTATGTGCAGCCCTAAGTCAGTCTTTAGCTGGATAACCAGCCATTCCTACCAGCTGTTTTCACTTTTTGCACAATGCATCGCTGATTATGCAAATATTTATCCAATGGCGTTTATAAAGATTAATCGTGCTGCGCTACCCCTTAACCATGTGTAGAAACAGATATTTTAAATAGATTATATAAAAAAGTAGTAATTGAATCCACAATCCCGATGCTGCAAATCTATAAATACCATTAAACATATACACCAAAAAATTACCACATATGTTAAAATATAAATGAACATGTTGAATACATATACCATTGTTGTAAATTACATAAAGAACATCCAAAATAATTAAATCCACAATCTCAGTGCAGTAAATCATCAATAATACGTAAAGTGCATGCTACAAAATTGTGGCTTGTATTTGTAGAATGCAGCTTGATTATTATTGATGATTTACTGCACTGAGATTGTGGATTTAATTATTTCGGATGTTCTTTATGTAATTTACAACAATGGTATATGTATTCAACATGTTCATTTATATTTTAACATACCGTAATTTTGTGGGCGTTTCCATTGACCTGCTGTTCCAGGGCCTTCAAAATTGTGATAGATTGTCATCAAAAGAGATGTGAAATTTATGCTCGTAGAACGCCTGGAGGTGCTACTTGGATGTTGGGCCTCTGTATGTGGCCAGGCTGTGTAAAAGTCACACACATGTGGTATCACTTTACTCAGGAGGAGTAGCAGAATGTATTTTGGGGTGTCATTGCAAGTATGCATGTGCTGTGTGAGAGAAATAACTTGTTATTATGACAAGATAAATATATACACTGCACTTTCAAATATACTCTTCACATTATATATATGAAGTACAAATATGCATGTGAATCACACCCCGTGTTACATCCAGTAACCAGTGTTGGTCATCTTACTTTAAAAAGTAATTAGTTACGTTACAAATTACTTCTCCCAAAAAAGTAATTGAGTTAGTAACTCAGTTACTACATTGGAAAAGTAATTAGTTACTCAGAAAAGAAACTGTGATTTTTTTTTTTTTATATTCTTAGGGGCGGGTCTAGTATTACTGTAAGCAAGGGGCGCGTTCCCCCCTGCACGTCTATTTCCCCTCTGCACCCCCCTGCACGTCTGTTCCCCCCCAACAAATATATCTGTTTCCCCTCTGTACCCCACTACACATCTGTCCCCCCCACACACGTATATCTGTTCCCCCTCTGTACCCCACTACACGTCTGTTCCCCCCCCACACGTATATCTGTTCCCCCTCTGTACCCCACTACACGTCTGTTCCCCCCCCACACACATATATCTGTTCCCCCTCTGTACATCTGTCCCCCCCAAACTCACGGATCGGATCGTTGCTTGGATCAGAGTCACGGATCGGATCATTTTTCGGATCAGCAAATAATAATTGAATTTGCAAAAACCTGTGAAAATTCCACCATTATAAAGCCCCCACTGTAATATCCACAATCTCACCCACTGTAATATCCACGTCATCTCCTCAACTGTAAATATTGGCTGAGTATGGCTGGGTACGGCTGAGCATGGCTGGGTACGGCTGGGTATAGCCGAGTATGGCTGGGTATTACCGTGTATTGCAGAGTATGGCTGGGTATTACCGAGTATTGCAGAGTATGGCAGAGTATTGGCAGGGTGTTGCAGAGTATTGGCAGGGTGTTGCAGAGTATTGGCAGGGTGTTGCAGGGTGTTGCAGAGTATTGGCAGGGTGTTGCAGAGTATTGGCTGGGTATTACCGAGTATTGCAGAGTATTGCAGAGTATGGCTGGGTATTACCGAGTATTGCAGAGTATGGCTGGGTATTACCGAGTATTGCAGAGTATTGCAGAGTATGGCTGGGTATTACGGGGTATTGCAGTGTATGGCTGGGTATGGCAGAGTATGGATGGGTATTACGGGGTATTGCAGAGTATGGCAGAGTATGGCTGGGTATGGCAGGGTGTTGCAGAGTATTGGCAGGGTGTTGCAGAGTATTGGCAGGGTGTTGCAGAGTATTGGCAGGGTGTTGCAGAGTATTGTCAGGGTGTTTCAGAGTATTGGCAGAGTGTTGGCAGAGTATTGGCAGAGTGTTGCAGAGTGTTGGCAGAGTGTTGCAGAGTGTTGGCAGAGTGTTGGCAGAGTGTTGGCAGAGTATTGGCAGAGTGTTGGCAGAGTGTTGGCAGAGTATTGGCAGAGTATTGCAGAGTATTACCTGGGTATTGCAGGGTGTTTCAGAGTATTGTCAGGGTATTGGCTGGTATTGCAGAGTATTGGCAGAGTATGTGCTGGCATCCGATCTCTCCCCTCCACTGTACAGATCTGTACACAGAGGGGAGAGAGGAACCGGCGTCATCTTGACGCCGGTTTGTTTACAAGTGATCGCTCCGTCATTTGACGGAGCAATCACATTGTAAACGGCCGACGGGTGCACCAAGATGGCCGCCGCTCCGGAGCTAGGCCGAAGCCGCGGCCTTTCCTAAGGCCGAGGCCCCAGTAATGGGAACGGCGTTACCGTGAGGGGAAGAGTAATCAGTTAGATTACTCGTTACCCTCTAAAGTAATGCCATCTACTTTAATCGCGTTTCTTACATCACTGCCAGTAACTAGTGACTGTAAAAAGTGACAATAGTGCTACAAATAGTTAAGAATACTTAAAAATTAACATATAAATGAAAATAAATAATCACACTAGTACAAAGTGCCGTAACGTGCATCCATATGGTGATTGGTTGTATCAAAATTACTGTTCATAAAATCATATAGTGTTCATAAAATCATATAGTGGACTCAATCCACTAAAACATATAGATGAATAAAAAGTGCTTCTATGTGCATAAGTGTCAAGCAAGCCGCAGTGATCACACTCAGGTGCTCCCCCCTGGATGGTGTAATAAGGTTTTAACAGTTTATTAATCACATAAAAACCCCATAAATATATTATATATCCCCCTGAAGTAGATACGGAAGTTCCCTGTATCGATACGCGTTGGGGAGGGGACAGGACGGACGTTCAGCAGGTGACCTGTCAGGAAAGAATCCCATACCATCCCAATACCAATCAGGTATCTTTACATGCTGTTTGCTGTTTGCCTGATGTAGAGTGGCACACCGAAGCGCCTGTACTATGCAAGTACCCCATGGGGGGGGGGGGGGTTTATGTGATTAATAAACTGTTAAAACCTTATTACACCATTCAGTCCTTTTTTCCTCAACCGAGGTATAGTGCTGACGGGTCCAGGAGTCAGGTTGAAACTGCAGAGCCGCAGACGTGGTTCACAGGCGTGTATTGACTAAGCTTAAGTGCAAAGTCACACGCTCAGAGGTGAGCGTTTAATACCTAGGGGGGAGTCTGATCACTGCGGCTTGCTTTGGATTAGCTACTAGACATGTGCAATTTGTTTCGTTTTTCGTTTTTTTTCGTTATTTTCGTTCATTCGTTATCGTACGAATAAACGAACGATTCACTACAAATTTTAACGAATAACGAATCGTTCGAATCGAACGAATCCGAAAACAATGAAAATCTGAAAGAAAACAAATCAGAAACAACGAATGTACGAAAGAAGAAAATCTGAAAAACGAAAACAGGAACAACGAAAATCAAAATGAATGAAAAAATTAGTACATTCGTAACTTTTTTTTTTGTTGAATTGGTAATTTTCCGTGTCCCTTACAATGGCGCTGCTTAATGTGCCTCGAATGGATTGAGCGAAAAAATTAGTTACATTCGTAACTTTTTTTTTCGATTCGTAATTTTCCGTGTCTCTTAAAATGTAATAATAGCATACACATTACATAAAATTATGAATTATGCTCCGATTACGAATCTACGAATGTTACGAATGTTAAGAATGTACGAATAAATATGAATGCGTCCGAATTTCGAATAAACGAAAATTAAACTAACGGAAAAAAAAAAAAAAAAAAGAAAATCAACGAAAAAATAACTCTTACGAAAATACGAATCGTTACGAATACGAACACCGACGACTTACGAATTTACGAATCGTTACGAATCAACGGAAACTAAAAAAACGAAACGAAAATAAACAATTTTTTTTTGTTGTGCACATGTCTATTAGCTACACAGCAGTTCACAAATCGCATGGACTTTAGAAGCACTTTCGAATTGAACTAATTGGATGACACATATGCACACAGAAGCACTTTTTATATATTTTAGTGGATTGAGTCCACTATATGATTTCATGAACAGTAATTTTGATACAAACAATCACCATATGGATGCACGTTACGGAACTTTGTACTAGTGTGATTATTTATTTTCATTTATATGTTAATTTTTAAGTATTCTTAACTATTTGTTGCACTATTGTCACTTTTTACAGTCACTAGTTACTGGATGTAACACGGGGTGTGATTCACATGCATATTTGCACTTTGGTTATCACATATATATAATGTGAAGAGTATATTTGAAAGCGTAGCGTATATATTTTTTTCTGCTTTTATCTGCATGTTTTTATAAGATAGGTTTTTAACGCTTGCAGCTGTTTCACGGTGCCATTTAGGCAATTTATAATCAGAGGAGGCTCACAGGATCTTTTATATATACAGTACTTTTGTTATTATGACAATTTTGTTAAAAAAAAAAAAGTTTCTTAATTTTATCAAAACTTCAAAAAACTCACCATGCCTCTTACTAAATACCTTGGGGTATTTGTACTTTCCTGGCTTGTTAGGCCCCTTTCACACGAGGCGGATCCGCTTGCACGGAGTCCGCCTCTGTCCGCCGGCTCAGCAGGAGATCTCTCCGTTGATCTCCGCTGAGCCGGCGGATGACAGGTCCCTCTCTGCTCGCTGAGCGGGGAGGGGCTTGTCGAGCGCCGCTGGTTACTATGCGGCGGCGACAAAAGACCGGGCCAACGCTAGTAAAAGAGCTGCAAGAAGAAAGCGGATGCCCGGCAAGAAGAACAGAAGAGCGGGACAAGACCCCCGAAGTCGGAACAAGACCCCCAGATGGCGGCGGCGACGAAGGAGAAAGCCGGGCTCCTCCGCTAGTAAAAGAGCTAGCAGAAGATAGCGGAGGAGTCTGGCGAGAAGACCCCCTAAGACGGAAGAAGACCCCCAGAGCTGTGTAATAAAGTATTTTAAAAACTTGTGTTGTGTTTTTTATTTACACTTTTTTCACAAGGTGAATGGGAAGGGGTACATCGTACCCCATACTCATTCACATAGGGTGGGGGGGCCGGAATCTGGGGGCCTCCTTATTAAAAAGGGGGGTCCCGGATTCCGATACGCCCCCCGCCCGCAGGCCCTTGTCCTCATCAACATGGGGACAAGGTGCTTTGGGGTGGGGGGGGGGGCGCAGGGACCCCCACGCCGTTTTTTCGGCATAGGGATACCCCTTTAAATCCATACCAGGTGACGGGGATAGCGAGGTGTCAATCTTGCCGATCGAGGCGGCGACATTGACTTCCTTCGCTAGTACCGTCTACCTGCAGTCACTTTCTAAATGAACGGACTTTACTCCGTGTGTTGGCAAGTCCGTTCATTTCAAAAGTCCCGCGGACTAGCACACAGACGGCCGGATTGTCCGCCGGAATGCCGAGTCCGGCGGATAATTTTGAGTCAAAACTTCTTTCTAAGTCCGCCGGACTTTTGGGAAGAAAAAAAATTCGCCGGATAGTCCGATCGTGTGTACGTGGCATTAGGGTCTCAATAAATTAGATAGTCCTTCAGTGCATCAGGTGTAATCAATTTTCAATGATTTGCACCATAGCTTGTAGACTCTATAACTTTCACAGAGACCAAATAATATACACTAATTTTGGTTATTTTTACAAAAGATATGTAGCAGTATACATTCTGGCCCAAATTTATGAAGAAAATGACTTATTTGCAAAATAGAAAAAAAAAAATTTTTTTTTTTTTTTAATTCTCTTTTTTCGCTTATATTGCAAAAAATAAAAAACCCAGCGGTGATTAAATACCACCAAAAGAAAGCTCTGTGAAAAAAAAAAATTATAAAAATTTTGTTTGGAAACAGTGTAGTATGACTGAGTATTTGTCATTCAAAGTGTGAGAGCACTGAAAGATTAAAATATGGTCTGGGCAGGAAGGGTGTATAAATGCCCTGTATTGAAGTGGTTAATGATACCTGGGTCGGTCACTCATCTTAAGAAAGGCCTTCTTCAATTTCTTTTGTCTGTGGGTCGTTCCCTGATCCCTAGACATTGGAAAACGATCACAATTCTCACTGTGATGCCGCGTGCACACAATCGGAATTCTCGTCGGAAAAGCCTTGGATGGTTTTTCCGATGGAATTCCGCTCAAGCTTGTGTTGCCTATACACGGTCACACCAAATTCCGACCGCCAAGAACGCGGTGACGTACAACACTACGACGAGCCGCGGAAATGAAGTTCAATGCTTCCGAGCATGCGTTGAATTGTTTCTGAGCATGCGTCGGAATTTTGCGCGTCGGAATTGCCACAGACGATCGGAATTTCTGATAGAAACTTTTTCCGTCTGAAAAATTGAGAACCTGCTCTCAATCTTTTGCTGGCCGAACCTCAGCCAGCAAAAGTCCGATGGAGCATACACACGGTCGCATTTTCCGACCAAAAGCTCTCATCTGTCTTTTGCTGGCGGAATTTCCGATCCTGTGTACGCGGCATTAGGGAATGGGTCGAATAACTCAACCGAGTTATGAGGATGGAGGAGCTAACCGCCGGCCTTCATGAACAATACCTAAAGTTTGTGGCAGTGTGGTTCACTTGTATTGACTTTTCTTTATCAGTCAAAATTCAGCCATTCTCTAGATCAGTGTTTCTCAAATCCAGTCCTCAACAGGTCATGTTTTCAGGATTTCCCTCAGAGAAATGGCTGTGGTAATTACTAAGGCAGTGAAACTGATCAAATCACCTGTGCATAATAATGGAAAGCCTGAAAGCACGACCAGTTGGGGCGCCTTGAGGACTGGAGCTGAGAAACGCTGCTCTAGATTTCGTAAAGGACCATGGCATCTTATAGATTAGTGGTTGTCAACCTCAGTCCTCAAGTAACCCCAACAGCCATGTTTTCAGGTTTTCCTTTAATTTGCACAGCTGCTTTAAATCAATATCAATGACATGGTATTGATAAGAGCTATTTTATCTAAGGGAAGTTCCCTAAACATGGCCCGTTGGGGGTAGACATGTGCACACTGAAATATTTTGTTTCGGAATTTCGTTTTCGTCCGAAAAATTTATTTATTCAGTTACTCCCGAAATTCGTTTTTATTTATTTTGTTTCATTAAAAAATGCATTCGTCCGAAAATCCGAAATAATTAAGGTTGAATCTGTCATTGAAGGCTCATGGTGTCTGTCGAATGTTCTAAGAAGATTCGACGGAGCAGCTAAACTGTACGACGCCGCAATCGTACATTTCCGGTCGAATGTTCCGCCTACAAGCTATAGTAGAATTCTAATTTTGTATGACATTAGTAATAATTATATTTATTAATTATTATTACTAGTCAACCAACATTAGAATTCTTCTATAGCCTATGGGCGGAGCATTTGACCATAAATGTCCGCTCACGCCGACTGCTTCATCAAATCTTCATGTCGAATCTTTTCTCTATATGTAAAATAATCTTGGACTAATAGAGTTAAGGTTAGGCACATTCGACTATAGGTTCGATGGACACAGATCACTATTGTCAGCATCATTTCGGATCTCCTATCTATATCCAACTGTTGTTGCAACGAAAATAAAGCATTTGTTTATGTCGGATCTTTTGGTTTTCGGATTCTGCAAGATCTATGGGCGGAATTGACGTTTTGACGTCGCTTCTGCCCTGCAGTGATATGGAGACGGGTGGGGGCTAAGGATGAGCTCCGGCGTGTTCTCATAGGGCACATGCAAAGCCCGCCAGGATGTCGGCACTGCGCTGCGCTAATCACAGCCAGTGAGACATTTTCCCGACGCGCCGCTGCAGAGATCAGGAAATGTGTCACTGCCTGTGATTAGCGCAGCGCAGTGCCGACATCCTGACGGGCTCTGCATGTGCCCTATGAGAACACACCGGAGCTCATCCTTAGTGGTGGCCACCTTCCCATCGCTCGTCTCCATACCCAGGCAGGGGACAGACGCTATTGCCTCCACCGATGCCGATGGCTCCGGATCGCGGCGGAGGGCACCGGATCGCGGCGGGAGGGGCCCTCTCCTGCAGCCGATAAAAGTGATCTTGCCACAGAGACCACTTTTATCTTGTAGCGGACTGCACGCTGAAGAAGAGGATACTGGGGTTATAGCAACTAGCTGCTGCCATAACAATGATGTCCTCCTTCAAACTCATCACGTAAAACGACGGTGGGCAGTCCGGGAATGGTTAAACAAAAATCCTGTCCAAAAAAAAATACTGACCCCGACCTTGACCCAAACACTAACCCTGGCACCGATCTAGGCATTTTTTGTATTTATTATTATTATTTTCACACACTTTTTTTTTTTCCTTGCAAGAAGAGAGAGAGATATGATGTATCTCTCTCCTCCATTCACAGAGAGAAAACAAAGGGGCGGGTTTCACAGTGACTGATCACTATGACAGCCAATCAGAGGCTATCACATCGATCAGGCAACCCGCAATCGGGAGTTCCGGGTCCCGATCATTAGTATGGGGCCTGGGGCTCTCAGTGATACCCCGGTCTCTGTGCTGGGAGTATGCTGTGTGGCGCGCCCCCAGCACAAAGAGAGATATGCAAATAGGTGTCCCCACAGACAATAGCCCAGTCCAATGGGGTTGTATATTTGCGTACTATGGGCAACAAGGGGTTCAACAAGGGATTGTCCTGTCTTTTATGGGTGTATTTTTGTTGCTCTGCTTTAAAGCCTAATAAAGCCTACAAATATATTAATCTGGTCACATGTGACTGTAGCTGCTTTCATAGGGAGTGCGTTCTTCATCTACAATTTTATTTTTATTTTTTATTATTATTTTTTAATTTCCAGAATTCTGCCTCTAGATTCTCATGCTGTTCATTTCTTTTCCAATATTTTTATTCAGAGATTTTATTTTATTTTTTATTCAGAAAATTTTTAACAAGTACACGATCAACATTTACCATCGTAGTACGAAGTAATGGTACAGTTAACAAATCGGTTATGAGTCAGTTACATCACAAAATATCTTGTATTTATGTGAGGTTTTGTGTATCATTGTCCTTATTTTAGGTTTATATAGTATGGTCAGACCTAAACCGAAAAAAAAAAAGAAAAAAAAAAAAAAAAAGGAAAAACAAAACCTCCTCTAGGTGGTGCAAAGGTGTGCTCCAACATGTGACACGGGGGACCGTGGGGGGGAACCCCATCTCCCTCTGTCACCACTACTAGGTGTAACCTATTGTTTAACTTCTGAGTGGACCCAGGGGCCATAATTGGTCCATGGGCCATTAGAGGCAAATTCAAGTTGAAACAAAAGAGAGAGAAAAAAAGAATGCTAACAAAATTTTTAACAAATGAAACCACCAAGCTCCTCATTTACTCCCTTGTTATCTCTGGACTTGACTATTGCAACTCCCTTCTCATTGGCCTGTCTCTCCATAGGCTCCTCCCCTCTTCAGTCCATCATGAATGCTGCTGCAAGACTTATCCACCTTACCAACCGTTCAGTGTCTGCCAACCCTCTCCTCCAATCCCTACACTGGCTCCCGATCACCCAGCGAATTAAATTCAAAATACTAACCACAACTTACAAAGCCATTCACAACTCTGCCCCGAGCTACATCACCAACCTTGTTCCCAAATATCACCCAAATCATCCTCTCCGCTCTTCTCAAGACCTCCTTCTGTCAAGCTCTCTTGTTTCCTCCTCCCATGCTCCTCTCCAGGATTTCTCCAGAGCCTCTCCCATCCTCTGGAACTCGCTACCTCAACCTGTCCGGCTATCCCCTACTCTAGCTACCTTCAGGCGATCCCTGAAAACTCATCTCTTCAGGGAAGCCGATCATGTCTCCAACGAATCTTTCACCACTTCCATAAGCTCATTCCCCACAGTTACAACCTTTTGTACCACCCTCCCCAACCCTATTAGATTGTAAGCTCTTCTGAGCAGGGCCGTCTTAATCCTCTTGTATTTTATTGTATTATAACTGTATTGTCTCCCCCTTTTATATTGTAAAGCGCTGCGTAAACTGTTGGCGCTATATAAATCCTGTAATAAATAAATAAAGAAGAATAGAGAATAGTGGAGGGGGGTGCACTCTGGCCCTGGAGAAAAGTATTCCCGAGCCACTCCCGTCTCATTATGTAGCCAAGAGGTCATGCTGTTCTTTCAAAACTTCATTCAACCAAAGGAAAATAAACAGAGCTGTCATGGTGACTGATATCGTTCCAAGTTTCGTTTTACAAGAACTCTGGTAGGAATCAGTAAGGCCCCTTTCACACTGGGGCGGTTTGCAAGCGCTATTGCGCTAAGAATAGCGCCTGCAAACCGACCCGAAACAGCTGTTGCTGTTCCTTCAGTGTGAAAGCCCGAGGGCTTTCACACTGAAGCGGTGCGCTTGCAGGACGCTCAAAAATGTCCTGCAAGCCGCATCTTTGGCTCGCTATAGGAGCGGTATATTTACCGCTCCTATAGCGCCCGTCCCATTGAAAACAATGGGGGAGCGCGCCGAACCCGCCCGCAAAACGCCGCTATAGCGGCGGTTTGCGGGCGGTATTGACCCTTTTTCGGCCGCTCGCGGGGGTAAAAACACCCCGCGAGCGGCCGCAATGCGCCGCTAAAACGCCGGTAAAGCGGCGCTAAATATAGCGCCGCTTTACCGCCAGCGCCCCCACCGCTCCAGTGTGAAAGTAGCCTAAGTGAAACTAGAATATGCTGGTCAAATGTTCAGCTAATAAATGAGAGCATTTAGTTTTAAAGCTGACCCCAGGAAACTTGAAAATTCCTCCTTTAGTGGGGCTTTGCCCCCCGCTGCATGGGTTAATTGCTCATTTAGGTCTAGGGAGCATAGAAAAGTAAGTTTACCTACCTGATCCCCAGCGCTGGTAGACAGGTACCCGCAGTGTCTTCTCCCCCATGCTCCAGTCTACAGTCCTGACATCATCAAGACCTATGCAGTGTCTACAGCCCTGCACTGAACATGAGGATGACGAGGGATAGTCCACCGCCTGGTCATGGGGGGGGTCATGGGGGGGGGGGGGCATCTTCCAGTTGAGGAAAGGATCTGGTAGGTAAAATGTTTTTAGGGCTTATTTAGACTGGAGTTGTTATGTCTTTTCTTCGCTGCCTGCCCTAAAAACCCTCACCACTGCACCAAGAGCATTGCACGCAGATGTGACATGGCCCCTCTCAGCTAAATGGGTCACGTTGGAGGGGTGGTACTGTCGACCAAATGCAACAAGGGACGGTCATTTTTAATGCCGGAATGCAAATCATTGCAACCATGGTATGTGTGCGCCCCGTCTTCTGCCTTTCCGGCTTGAATGGAAGCAGTGGGGTTGGGAGGCAGTAAAAACATGGCTCAACCATATTTTTTTTTTTTTTTACTGTTCCCTATCTGAAAGTGTAAACTAAGCTTTACACGCCCCTAGATTAACTACCTCCAACCCGCCGTATAGTACAATGATGGCGGGCGGGACACCTTCTTTCCAGTCTCGGCGCGCAGTGCGGCGATCGCAGTCGCTCCGTGTTCCTAGGACACGGTGTGACCCTGGTCTTGGTCAAGTGCTGATGACACCACTCATTTACCCATGTGATTGGCTGTGTCCAATCACAGCCGGTCACATGTAAATACGAGTGCCGTTTTTTTGTCTCTCCTCGCCTCACACTGACAGAGAGCGGATTAGCGGCATCTCCTTGCAGGGGAGACTGTACAGATAATCAGGGCGCTAATCATCACTGCAGCCCCATCAGTGCCCACAGATGACACCAATCAGTGCCCATCTGTAACACCAATCAGTGCCCATCAGTGGCACCAATCAGTGCCCATCAGTAACACCAATCAGTGCCCATCAGTGGCACCAATCAGTGCCCGTCAGTAACACCAATCAGTGCCCATCAGTGGCATCAATCAGTGCCCATCAGTAACACCAATCAGTGCCCATCAGTGACACCAATCAGTGCCCATCAGTAACACCAATCAGTGCCCATCAGTGACACCAATCAGTGCCTATCAGTGGCACCAATCAGTGCCCATCAGTGAGACCAATCAGCGCCCATCAGTGGCACCAATCAGCGCCCATCAGTGACACCAATCATCGCCCATCAGAGACACCAATCAGTGCCCATCAGTGGCACCAATCAGTGCCCATCAGTAACACCAATCAGTGCCCAGAGACACCAATCAGTGCCCATCAGTGGCACCAATCAGTGCCCATCAGTAACACCAATCAGTGCCTATCAGTGACACCAATCAGTGCTGCCTTTCAGTGCCCACCTGCCAATCCTCTTGCATTGGACATGGTAGTGGGACAGACGTATATTGTAGGGCTTGGTCGGGTAGTATTCCCCATTGGCGTAGAGCAGCAATGCCTTCCTCCAGAGTAGAAATTAAGATCGTGGATCCATTGTGGGTGACAGAAAGTTTAGCTGGATATTTCCACTCATGTGGTTCCTTAATGCCTTTGTTATTGTCGCCAGGTTGCGGCGTTGCTGGAGCATGTGTCTGCATATTGTGGGTGTTTGTTGTCAGCTCTACGTGACGTCATTCAAATTTGTTCCTTGACGTGGTAGTAGTGTACCCTAAGAAGCATGTCCCTAGGAGTGTTTTCTGGAAGGAAGGAAGGTTTAGGGACCTGGTGAATTAGATCAACTATGAGATCCTGTGCTGACAGGATTGGGAGCAAGGTGGAGAATGGTGCCCGGATGTATGGTAGCAACTGGGTGGCAGGTATGGTTTCAGGGATCCCCCTTATTTTGACGTTGTTCCTTCTGGATCTATCTTCCAAATCTGCCACTTTGTTCTTCAGCCGGGCTATTTCCTCACTTTGGTTGCTATGGGCATCTACTAATGTGTTAAAGGATGATGTGAATTATTTTCTTCTTCTTCTTTTCTTTTCTATGTGATCTACCCTGACACCTATGGCTTGCACTTCTCTCTGGCAGTGATTTATCCCAGTTGTCATGTCAGCGTGCAGGGAAGCCTTCAGGGACATCAGCATTTCCTTCAGTACAGTGTCGGACACCAGCCTGTCTGAGATGGGGAAGGTTGCTATGGGGTCGTGCAGGTTATACGGTGTGGCTTTCTCTGTGTCAGTAGGCCCGCTTACCTCCATATCTGGGTCTATCTGCGGCCTGTCCGGTGAGGTAACCTTCTGTTTCTGCTTGGCAGGGCTTCTTGTAGAGGGACCAGAAGTCCCAGAAAAGGATCTGCTGTGTGATCTGTCTGCGAGGGTGTCACACTCACGTACCTGACAGGTGAGCCCGATATAGCAGGGGAAGATCTCCCTTACGTGCCTGGTTCGCGGCCCCTGCTAGTATAGACAGGAGGCACGGGAGCACAAGCTGGTATGAGAGCCTGGCGGGTGAGTGCAGTTGAAGAGGTCCAACGGCTCAGGTGCTGGTGGGGTGGCGCCTACTAGGCAGCTGGTGACTGGCAGCGGATGCAGGGCAGGAGCTGAACAACTAGTCCACACACAGTTAGTGGTTAGCACTTTCACCTAGCAGTAATAGGGTCGCTGGTTCAAATCCTGACCACGACACCTTCTGCCTGGAGTTTGCATGTTCTCCCTGTGCCTGCGTGGGTTTCCTCCAGGTACTCCGGTTTCCTCCCACACTCCAAAGACATGCTGGTAGGTTAATTAGATCCTGTCGATAAAAATTGGCCAAATATATGTATGTTGTATGTGTATGTGTTTGTAAGCGTGTCCGGACCCCACAGGGCAAGGACCGCACTATACCACAGATTGACACCAGTGGCAAAAAGCGCCCTGAGGCGATTCAGTTTGCATAGGTAGCGCTATACAAGTCATTCATTCATTCATTCATTCACACAGGCACTATACTGGGGAGCAGGCAAGTTCACAGTCCGGGTCACTAGCAGGGTTGGCAGCAGGCGGGCAACGTGGTACAAAGGGGCAGGCAGGTACAGAGTCCGGGTCACAAGCAAGGTAGGCAGCAGGCGGGCAACGTGGTACAAAGGAGCAGGCAGGCGCAGGGTCAAAGACAAGCCGAGGTCGGGTACAGGTAGAAGACAGGATAATCCAAGGGCAAGCCGGGTAGTCAGGAGGGCAATCAGGAGACTCAGGTAAGGCAACGGGTGCGGGGGTACTGGGAGCTGAAGATCGGACAGCACTGAGCACAGTGCATGAGGATGCTAAGTAGGCCGGTTGGCGCCAAATGCCGCGCGCGCACGTGCGCTTCGCGCATGTGTGCGCCGCGCGGGCGCGCTGACGCGTGCGCGCGTACCGACGCGAGCACGCACCGGAACGCGCCCACGGGCGCCAGCACGGGCAGGCGCACAGCGGCGCTCCACAGGGTGCCCATCGCTGGGTCGACTATGGGAAGATCCATGACAGAGGGGCTGCTTATGAGATCCCGATCCGCCATTAGCTGACATCACGGCCTGGTGTATCGGCGGCTTCACTTGTGCGCCGTCGCCATTTTGTTGTGGCCCACGCACTGTGAAGAAGCTCTTCATCTTTTGTGGCTTCTGCGGGTTCTTTTGTTGCCTCAGCATACCCTACAGATGCAAAGTTAAACTAAATGAAATCCTTTTTTATTTTTGCTTGGGGATAGAGTGCAGAGGGATTAGAAGTCTTGTCAGTTTTTGGGGATGTCTGCACCCCTGATAGTGGCAACATTTGGGAGGTTTCTTCACCCTTTCCTTTTATTCACTTCCTGTCACATAGCCAAACAGGAAGTGAGGGTAAAACCCTACCAATGTCTTTCCTTGGGGACACACAGGTCAATCTAAATAGTTTCTCCATTAGGGAAATTGCACTCTAGCATTTTGCTCTGTACATCCCAAATTATTAGGTAACTTGGACTTGGAAGTGCAGTTGCTAGAGATCCAAGGGGGACATGCAAGGAAAAAAAAAATCTGTATCTTTGTTTCTACATGATTGGATGATAAAATCACCAGTGCTTCCCATCAGATTTACAGCGAGTACACTTGTATTGCAGAGTGGATTTAGCTTTAATAAACCCCAAAATACCTAATAATTTGGGGTGTACCCAACAAAGTGCTAGAGTGCAATTTGCCTAATGGAGACACTAGTTAGATTGACCTGTGTGTCCCCAAGGAAAGACATTGTTAGGGTTTTTTTCACATGTAGCGGCCATAACCCTCGATGGGGCAGCCTTAACTTTTGGGCTTACCAGTTACCTCCGCTTGGCTTGTTCCCCCAGATCTAGGGGTTCCCAGGGTTAGTACCCAACGACTTTGGACGCTGACACCATAAAAGTCCTTGTAAAAGGTTTTTATTTGCAGGGGTAACATCCAACAGACACATTTACATATGGGAACAGAGGGCAAGGGTGAAGAAACTCAGGCACCTTGAACTGCAGACTATTAGAAAGTCTATAATGCAATTTTGGTCTAATGGTACTCTATATGTCCGCCTGCTGAAATATTGTACCGCCACTGCGCCAATTCTTCCAAAAATAATAATAATAATACTAATAATGTGTATACAAAAAATATGTAAAACAATGAATTTGTGAAGTGAACTAGCTGCCACTCTAAAATAGTCAGATGAGTAGTCTACAGATTAAACCTCAAATGTGTAGTGTAATCAAATATTTGAAGAAAATAATCCAGTGGCGCTACCTAACATAAATAAAAAAAAAATATATAAAATAAAATAAAAATAAAACGTGAAAAAATAACACTAATAGCTGAATGAAAGTGGGACACCACGTGAAATAGTGCAACACTACAAAAATAAATAAATCGTCCTTTTGATCTCTGTGATAGAAAACAATCTTCAAAACATATTCAATCTTCAAAAAAATGTTTTAAATTCTTCCACCACACCGACGTGCCTCGTGATCCCGCTCCCAATGAGACCGCACTCACCAGATGGTGATGCCACCCACTCTCGTGGTTGGCACTCAAGCTGTTTAACCACACCTGGGTCAATGATCCGATCACATCAGAACGTACATCTCCATATGTGAAAATAAGAAGTGAACAATGCTCCACATAGCACGATTCTATTTCAAAACGTTTATTCAACCATATCAAACACGCACACTTCAATAGTCCCACTCACATGTTAAAAGTGAAAAAACAGCAAATCTCTGCAAATATTTCCACAGCAACCAATAAATTGAAGGAATGGCTTGGAAGTACACCAAACTGGTCACACAGGGTCCCAAAATATTCTGCAATGTATCTCACCCACTTCAGAAGCTGTTCACAGTGTTCCCACTCTCCGATGGACTCTGAATGGTGTCTGTGGCAAGCAATGGAATCGCAGGATCTCCAAAAAACCACATCAAACTGTCAAAGGATTCTTACTGTCCGTGTGGACGCTATGTGGAGCATTGTTCACTTCTTATTTTCAGATATGGAGATGTACGTTCTGATGTGATCGGATCATTGACCCAGGTGTGGTTAAACAGCTTGAGTGCCAACCACGAGAGTGGGTGGCATCACCATCTGGTGAGTGCGGTCTCATTGGGAGCGGGATCACGAGGCACGTCGGTGTGGTGGAAGAATTTAAAACATTTTTTTGAAGATTGAATATGTTTTGAAGATTGTTTTCTATCAGAGAGATCAAAAGGACGATTTATTTATTTTTGTAGTGTTGCACTATTTCACGTGGTGTCCCACTTTCATTCAGCTATTAGTGTTATTTTTTCACGTTTTATTTTTATTTTATATATATATTTTTTTTATTAATGTTAGGTAGCGCCACTGGATTATTTTCTTCAAATATTTGATTACACTACACATTTGTATGTTTGTATGTTTATAGCCACTGTCTTATGTTATTTTACTTGACCATATTGTCTTTTATCGTTTAGTTTAGTTTAAATTATTGCACGCCACTACCTTCTTTTTATCTATTGCTTCTGGGTTCAGCCATTTCCCCTAAGTGTGTGCTGCAGTGCACTAGCTGGTACTCTTTGTGCCTGGCGCAGGATTACCTTTTAATTTTTAAGTCATCACTGGTTAGCCTAGATTTTTTCCCTTTTAAACAATGTGTAATTGTACACTCAATCTGTACAAAAATAAATGAAGGCGTTTAATTTCCAGGCAGATAAGGGGAAACAACACTGATTCATAGCCATCTTCAAAAAGATGTCAGCTAATGTGTCACTTGTTTTACTAATTTGATACCTGCTGTTTCTTTCATATAGTTTCAATCTGTGCTTGTTGAAATTGGATTGGTTTGTTACTTAGTAGAGTTGAGCGGACAACTGGATGTTCAGGTTCGGCCGAACACCGCAAAAAAGTTTGAGTTCGGGACCGAACTTGACCCGAACTTGACCCCGAACCCCATTGAGGGACCCGAACTTTTGAGGACTAAAATGGCTCTAAAAAAGTACTGGAAAGAGCTAGAGGGCTGCAAATGGCAGCAAAATGTTAACAATAAAAGTGTAATATTCCTTTAAATTTCATACCTGGGGGGTACAGTATGCCTGTAAAGGGGCGCATGTTTCCCGTGCTTAGAACTTTCCCTGCACAAAGTGTCATTTCAGAAAGAAAAAAAGGCATTTAAAAGCACTCGCGGCTATAATGAATTGTCGGCTCCCCGTAATACAGAGAACAGTCATTAAAAATCATTGATAAAAAAAAAAAAAAAGCGTGGGGTTCCCCCTAAATTTAATTACTAGGTCCTTCAGGTCTGGTATGGATATTAAGAAAAACCTTGCGTCAAATTTAAAAAAAAATGACGTGGGGTTCCCCCCAAATATCCATACCAGACCCTTCAGGTCTGGTATGGATTTTAAGGGTAACTCCACGCCAAATTAATAAAAAAATGGCGTGGAGTTCCCCCAAAAATCCATACCAGACCATTTATCCGAGCACGCAACCTGACAGGCCGCACAACCTGGCAGGCCGCAGGAAAATTGGGGGGATGAGAGAGCGCCCCCCCCCGAACCGTACCAGGTCACATGCCCTCAACATTGGGAGGGTGCTTTGGGGTCCCCCCCCAAAGCACCATGTCCCCATGTTGATGAGGACAAGGGCCTCATCCCCACCAAAAAAGTGACAAAAGTGAAAATTCCTATCAAAATACTTACCGTAATTTTCCTTTCCTGATGGACTCCATGGCAGCAACGTGTGGGTTTAGCCCCGCCTCCATTACCCTATAGGACACTACTCCCATAAATCTTTGCTCCCTGCCCACGGCCGTGTTCGATAACTAGTACTACTCCAGCCATTTGGGAGGGAACTCCTGCTGCCATGGAGTCCATCAGGAAAGGAAAATTACGGTAAGTATTTTGATAGGAATTTTCCATTTTCCTGACAGACTCCATGGCAGCAACGTGTGGGAAATAACTCGCCCAATAAACACACTTGGGTGGGCAAAATGCTGAACAGAAAAGATTTATTTAACACTGTCAACCGACAGGACTTTTAAACCAAATTTAACAGAAGTTAAGGATGCAGGTTCAACACAGTAATGGGTCATAAACGTATGTATTGAAGACCAAGACGCTGCCCTGCAGATTACTTCCGGCGCCACGTTACGCAAGGCTGCCCATGATGTGGAAAGACTCCTGGTGGAATGTGCCGTCACTGCCTCAGGAGGAGCCAAGCCCTTCTCTCTGTAAGCCCACTGGATGGCTTGGACCACCCACGCAGCAATGGCTCTAACAGAAGCTTTAGAGCCCTTATTCTTTCCATGAAACAGAACGAAGAGGGAGTCAGTTTGACGAAATGAAGCTGTAACATCCAGGTATTCTTTTAGTGTAGCACTCATGTCAAGAGGATGTGGATCCGAACCTCCCTCAGACATGAAGGTAGGAAGAGTGATTTCCTGGTTTTCATGGAAAACAGTGGTAACTTTGGGATTTGATCCCAGCATTGGAATGAGGACCACTCTATCCGGGAAGAAGGTGAGAAAAGGTTCCTTGGAGCCTAGCGACTGAATCTCTGAAATTCTCTTTGCCGACGTTATGGCCACCAGAAAAGAGGTTTTAAGTGTTAGTTCCTTAACTGAAAGTGATCTGTTGAGTTGAGTAAAGAAATCCAACACCAGAGGGAGGTCCCATTTTGGAAACCTGGGTTTCCTCTGCGGCCTAAGCCTGACTGCACCTTTGAAAAACTGTTGAACCAAAGGATGATTGGCCCACATGACTCCAGAAAAAGCTGAAATAGCAGAAACTTGGACACGCAGGGAACTAACAGAAAGTGAGATATCCAATCCTGTTTGAAGGAAGCTTAACACATCCTGAACTGCCAATGTATTGCAGGAACTAGACCTGGAAGCCATGTGACTGGTAAACTTTGCCCAGATCCTTTCGTACACCCGATTGGTACTACCTCTTCTTGCACTAAGGAGAGTAGGAATAACCTCTAATGGACAGCCTGACGCTTCCAGCCTTCCCCTCTCAAAGACCAGGCCCTTAGATGCAGGTGATCCGAACAGGGATGTAACCTCGAACCCTGGGACAAGAGGTCTGGCCTGGATGGTAACGGAACCGGATCCTTGACACTGAGGAGTGTCAGAAGCGGAAACCAAGGCCTGTTGGGCCAGTAGGGAATTACTGCAATTACCTCTGCCGTTTCCGACCTGAGTCTCTTCAGGAACTGTAGGATGATCGGGATTGGAGGAAAGGCATACGCCTTGAGGAACCACCATTTCTCCGTCAGGGCATCTACTCCGTAGGCTTGCGGATCTCTGTACCTTGAATAGTACTTTGCTATTTTCTTGTTGCATGGGGAGGCAAACAGGTCGACCTCTGGGGAGATCCCCAGTGTTAGAATCCAATCGAATACCTCCTCGTGGAGAGACCACTCGTTGTTGTCTAGAGATATTCGGGAGAGGAAGTCTGCCTGGACGTTCTGAATTCCTGGAACATAAGACGTTGTCAGATCCTTCAAGTACTTCTGAGCCCATGCCATGATCGGTTCCACCTCTTGGAGAAGGGAAAGACTTCGGGTGCCCCCTTGCCTTCTGATGTATGCCACTGCTGTGGTATTGTCCAGTCTGAGTTGGACCGAGGCCCCTGGGATCAGGTGACGAAAAGCCAGAAGGGCCTGGAAGGCCGCCCTCAATTCCAGGACGTTTGACACTGTCCTTCTGGAGGGAGGATCCCAAGTGCCCTGAGCGACTTCCGCCAGGCAGTGGGCCCCCCATCCCCTGTTGCTGGCATCTGATGTTATAGTTACCCATGGGATGGGACGGATGGAATGGCAGTTGCCAAGGTTCTCCCGTTGTAGCCACCATAGAAGGGAGTTCTTCATGGATGAAGTAATCCGAATCGCCTGGGCTTTGTTGCCTGTCCATTGCTGAAGGAAGCCCTTTTGAAAAGGCCTCATCCTCCACTGCGCCCATCTCACCATCGGGATTGTTGCAACCATGGTGCCTATAATTCTCAGGCACTGGAGAGCATGAAGGTAGGAAGCCGTAAGAGCTGGACGGATTCTGTCCCTTACCACTGAGATCTTTTTCTCTGGTATTGAGATGGTGCCACTGACTGTGTCGAACAGAGCCCCTAAGAATAGTAGGGATTGTGATGGGTCAGTTGGCTCTTCTCCAGATTCAGTATCCACCCGAACTCCTGTAGAGTGGAGATAACTTGCCGTCTGTGAATTAGAAGCTGTTCTTTGTCTTGTGCCAATAGTAGAAGGTCGTCTAAATAGTGATGTAGACGAATTCCCCTGGTTCTCAGAAGAGCTACCACTGCCAACAGAGTTTTTGAAAACACACGCGGAGAAGTTGATAGCCCGAAGGGAAGGCACGTGAATTGAAAATGGAGCTTGCCTACTGAAAAGCGAAGGAATTGTTGATAGTTTTCGGCAATGGGAACGTGAAAATAGGTGTCTTTGAGATCTATGGAGATCATCCAATCTCCTGGTTGGACGGAATGTTGTATTGTGGACAGTGTTTCCATTTTGAACCTTTCCTTTTTTATGAAGGTGTTTAGATGGGTCAGGTCTATGACCGGCCTCCAGGCCCCGCTTTTTTTCTGGACCAAAAAGAGGGGAGAGTAGATCCCCCTGCCTCGCTGGTCGGCCGGAACATGGATAACAGCGCCTTGAACCAATAAAGATTTTATGTAAGTCAGAAGGCTTTGTCTTTTTTCTTCTGTAGTCGGAAGGGAAGTAGGGACCCACCTGAGCCTGGGGGCTTCCCTGAAGGTCCAAGCATGACCCGAGGAGACCGTATTGATGGTCCAAAAGTCTTGGATCGAAGCCGCCCAGAAATGACGAAAGTGGAAAAGCCGAGCCCCCACCTGACCTGTCTGAGCGGGCCCAACCTCAAAAGGATTTGGTCGGCTCCCTCTCTCCTTTGGAATCACTTTTCGCTGTCTTCTTAAAAGACGATTGTCTTGACTTCCAGGATCTGGAAAATTCCCGGCCAGGTCTGTAACTGCGAGCTTCCCTAGCTCTTTCCTGGTACTGCCTTTTTGGGAAAGATCTTCTTTGACCTTGGGGTCGACGATCTTGGGGAAGGAACCCCGACTTCCCACCAGTGGCCCGGGTAATCGCCTCGTCCAACTTGTTCCCGAACAGGGAGGACCCTTCAAAGGGGATACGACACCAGACTTGTTTTGAGGCTGGGTCGGCTAACCAGGGGCGGAGCCACAGTGCCCGTTTGGCAGTGACAGACGAAAGCATTATCCGAGCCGTCAGGCGTATGATGTCAATAGAGGCTTCCCCAAGAAAAGCCGATGCAAGCCTCAATTCTTGAATAGGCGAGCATCTAGCCGTATCATCCGAGATGCCTCTCAGTGTCTCATCTACACTGTCAGTCCACACTTCCATCGCTTTAGACAAAGCGGCTAGGGCAAGAGCTGGCTTACAGGCCATGCCTGCTGTTAGGTACACCCTCTTCAGGTCTGCATCAATCCGACGGTCTAACATGTCTTTAAAGGACACTGTGTCCTCTAAAGGGAGAGTCACATGCTTCACCAACCTCATGACTGCTGCATCTATCAAGGGAGCAGACTCCAAGTGCTTCACTTCTTCCTCCTTGAAGGGATAGAGTTTTGCGATTTTGAAAAGCATGGAATTTTTCTTCTCCACCTTGCCCCACTCGTCCGTGACGATTTCGCCAAGCTCTGCAATAAAAGGAAAATTAACACGCTCTTTCTTTAATTGTTTAAAGAATTTTCTTTGTTTGGGAGCAGCTTCTACTGGGTCTTCCCAATTAAGCGTTTCTCTGATAGCCTTAACCAAGGGTGGGAGCAGAGCAAAATCAAAGCCCACAGGAGGGCTATCTTCCTCTGAGTCACTATCGGATATGGCAACCGAAGGGTGGCTCTGAACCGAGGACTCCCAGGTATCTTGCAACTGGGTCTCCCTTACTGGAGAACGAGACTGCTCCGCTGGAGGTGTATGAGAATGATCATCCATGTTCCTGAGCGACTCCTTCACAACCCTTTCCACCAGGGATTTAAGATGTTGATCCGTATCTCCTCTTTCTTTGGAAGCTTTGGAAAAACAAAGGCCGCATAAGGATCTTCCTGGGGGAGCTTGACTTCTGCATCCCCAGCAGGAATTGGTAGAGCGACTGGAGTGAGAGCGCTCTTCACTACGGTGTCCTGATTTAGAGGAGGAACCACCATGTTTGGATTTGGAAGAGGATTGCCGGTTTTGCGACTTGGAGGAGTCGCTTCCTCCATGAGAGCTGCGATGTGGATCTGATCTAGAAGGGCTGAGGAAAAAACAAAAGACAAAGACCTCACACAAAACAAAACATCAGGCAATAGATAAGCAATCAGGCACACACCCTTCCCTAATTACCAGACCATCAGGAAAAGACATATTCCCAATACCTTTTTTGAGAGGGCTGGCCACAGACAGGCAGTGGTGAATCCATGTCCTCAGCGATATCCATCTGAACTGAGAATGACAAGAGATCAATGCAAGGGACAGGAAGATTCCTCTGACCTGTCCCAGAAAAGCCACTTACCAGCAGCTGCAACACATGAGCCTGGGGAAGACACTGGGATAACCTGCAAGCATTCCCAAAGCTTGCAGGCCATTTCCCCAGTTTAAATAGCGCGCCCCTGTGACGTCATTGCCGTCCCAATGCGCATGCGCGAATAGCGGCAAATCGCCGCTATCGCGCATGCGCGAACCAAGCCTCGCTCTCGTACCGAGCTCGCGCATGCGCAGAACGGCCGAAAAAACGAAAGCGGAAGTGATACGGCGGCTGGAACGCAGGAGGAACCAGCCGCCATGCCTGAGAAAAACAAACACACATGTTACAAACCAACAACAGCAAATGGAACCGCACAGAAGATAATAACAAAAAATGCTGCCATGAAAAGAAATATCGATACTCTCACCACTCCACCACGATCGACCAGGCCGAAGGTAAGACCGGACTTCTCCAGGGCAAAAACGGGTCACCTGCTAGTAGCTGGCTGTCTGACCAATGCGCAGCCTGCCTGCCAGTGGCTAGGATAAGGGCTTCTTCCTTGCGCCTCTTCCACTGCCCACTCCATACCCTGCTAATAGCTAGGGCTTAGCGGAGCCATGCGACTTTCCCATCCAGAGTCGCAGATCGGCCAATCAGGATCGTGGGGAAACTATCTTCAGGTAGAAAGACCACCACTAGGTCCTTCGGAGGAGGACAAAAAAAGAACACGGCCGTGGGCAGGGAGCAAAGATTAGGGTCCTATAGGGTAATGGAGGCGGGGCTAAACCCACACGTTGCTGCCATGGAGTCTGTCAGGAAATGATAAATTGTTTTCCAAAAAAAAAAACGAT